>PVLA01003571.1:0-200612 GCA_004027455.1 Hydrochoerus hydrochaeris | reverse complement strand
GAACAATTTCTTGCATTAGACATTAACTATTGCTGACTTCTGTCTTGAAACCAACTGACTCTGTTTTGAAAATAATTATTTTTTTTGCCAATGAGTGTTTGACTCCTTGTGAGACTTCCATTTAAATCTGAAAGTAAAGAATACGAGAGGCTTCTTTGGGAAGAAGAAATAGAACAATATTAGACCTTTCTTTTCTTTCCACCTGTTCTTGGCTATGGAATAGGATTTATGAAAAAGGCAGCACTTTCGATAGCACCAATCAGGAAACTGGGTGTCAAGGTCACTGCCTGTGTTTGGAGAGCCGCCCACACTTCTTGTAGGGTCTTAAATGCTTTTGATCCTTTGTCAAATACCTGTTTGGTAGTAAGATAAGCCAACACCGAGGTGATGGTGTCCCTGCTGAGAAAGAATATGTGGCTGCTTGTGTCAAGTATGGTAAAGAGGCCTGTCCCTTAATAAGTTAAAAAATTACTCATTGAGATCTCATCTAGGAAATTTGCCTCTCTGAAATTCTTTTATTATTTTCTTCTAAAAGTAAAGTGATTGGAACATGCTTCAGTTCATTGCCTGTGGCTTTCTGGGTTGAAATCTGTAGAGTTCCTCCTTGTCTTCATTTACACTGAAAGTTCCACACTGACTCTGGGCAAGGGAGGAAAGATGAACTGAATCCTAGATGACATCGAAAGATGAGGGACAGACAAATGACAGTGGTCCCCAGGAAGTAAATAGTCTTTCCTGGCCTGCACATAATTTGCCTCTACTCTATCGTTTGACTACTCAGAATCTGATTTCCAAAACAAATTAGTCTACCCCTGAAAGAAGAATTCCAACTTTCCATCTGACAATTAAAAAGTGCTCCTGTCTGTGTGAATCTGATGAGTGAGTATATAGGTTATGGAAACAGAGATACCCTCTTCCCACTGTAATGTTTGTGTTGATAGGCTCTGTTTGGAAGATTAATTATCAATGTCATCATTCATGAATTATAGGGACTGAAAAACAAGAGAAAGGAAAGCAGAGAAGGGTGCGCTAATGTTATGGTGTTTTAGTAGCATTCTCAGAATCTAAATTCTTCTACCAATTGGACTGTGTCATTTGAATTTAAGACTGTAATAACATTGGCTTACAGAAATATTTTGACTTGTGTGACTTCACTCATCCTGGATGCCAGAGTTCAAGAGTATGTGTAAATAAGATGGGGAGAAGGACACAGGGTCTCCGATCACCAGCAACAATGTCAACAAAAGTAGCTTAAAATGCTTAACTGAAAATAAACTGAAGCCTATGAAAAATACCAATTAGGACAAAATGACTTTAAAAGCAATATTCAGAGGGAGAAGAGTAAGGGAGAGCTGGAGCTGGCACAAAACAGACAATGTCACAGAGAAAGTGTGATTACTAACTCTCATTCTATTTATAGCTTCTCCTTCCAGGGTGTTCACATTAGAAAGGAGCAAACATCACCAGCATGAGGAAGCTGAGCTCAAAGTTAGTAAAGTGACGTGTGAAAGTATCCTTGTTTAACTCATGCGATGTATGGAGGCTCACAAATGTCCTTTTTCAGGACCCAATATTTTGTATATTTGGTTGAAAAAAATCTGACAAATATGAAAAAACTATGAAAAGTACAAAAACTGTTCCATTTAGTCTGTGAGAAAAAATAGAGAAGCACTAATATTATCCCAGTAGTTTTAAAAGTAGACTTCAGGTAAAAACAGAAGGCAATGACCTTAATATGATTTTCTAAAAACTTTCTAGAAAATTATTTTGCAGCCTATTAGCTTGTTTTCTTGACTTCTGAGTACCGGGCATAGAAAGTAGTGGTAATTAGAAATCAGTATTGATTTATTAAAACAATTCATGCCAAAAGAAACTCATTGCATTTTTATAGTCTTCGTTTTTCAGTGAAGAATTTAATAGCACATTAGGTTATACATATGAGGAAATAATGTCAGAGCAGAGCAGGTTTATGTAAATTTGTGTCTGGCTGAAGAGCTGTATCCAAGACTGCCCTTAAATAATTTATGCTCCAGGTAGGAAGGTTTTTGCCCACATGCAACAAGGGCCTCTGGACTAGGGCAGTACTGCTGGGAGTCTTCAGCAATCAGTTTAATAATGAAGTAGAAGTTTTGCTTATTTTGTCAACTATCAACCTAGGTGATATTCAGGGGCCACCCAGCGTGACAGGGAGAACGCAGGACTCAGAACTCAAAGGTGACTTTGAATTCCGGCTCCACATTTCCTGGCTGCCTGACCCTGACCATCAGTTTTCATACTTGTAAAATAGTCATTGCCAAGCAGGATTGTGAAGATCACATGAGTTTATGTACATAAAGGGCTACCTGTTGTTTGACACAAGGCAAATTCTGCTTCCCTCTCTTTTCCTCCTCTTCTTGTAAAATGGGTTTTTAAAGTAAACTTAACTGATATAGTTAGTGGTCGGGTTTCCACAGAATTACCTCCTCAAACAATAAGTGACCTCAGTGCATATATATGTACACCACTTTTACACATGTTTGAAGAGGCCTTATTTTTTTAGGATGACTTAATTCAAACATCGTTACTAGCAGTTTTTGGATTATTGTTTTAGAGCTTCCACTTAGCAGAAATGCACGCACATGCGCAGGTTTGTGTGGTACCTCCCCTACTTCCTACACATGATAATATTCTTTGAGGAACAATGCCCACGTGTGCTATTTACCAGTGCATCCTGGAAATCAAGGCACCAAGGCAGTGAGAGGGCGCTCATTCTCTTTAATGACCCTAGACATTTGGCACAAAGTTTGCAGGTCTGTAGAATTTTTATCAGGCAGATGTGGAGAAGGCTCTCCAATATGGGGAAACTAGATACACTAGTGCTCATTTGCTCATTTATTTAGTTTTTTCAATTGGTGTTTATTGAATACTTGAGCATGATAGGCCATAAGCTAAATATTTCCTTTTGTTATGTCATTTAATCTTTACCACTACCTTATGAGATAAATAATATTATCTTCAGTCTACAGATCAGGAAGTTGAGGTTAAAAAGACTAATGAGGTTATCCAAGGCCAAAAAGACACTTCATAGAAGAAGTAAGATTGAGAATGAGCCTGTTTTGTTCCAGAGTCGAGCTCTTAATCACACACTCAGCTTGAGGAGAGAGGACAGGTGGGAGTGGAGGGATTTCAAGCTGTAGGAGCAGCAGTGGAAATGCCGGGGGGTACAGAAGCCATGCGTGTAGAGGTGCTGCTTGTACACCGCTGAAGCACTGTGAGGAGAGTTACAAATTTTACTGCAGGAGCAAAGTTGGAAAAGACGTGGCGAGAGATGAGGCTGAGCACACATTCAGGCAGGGCAGAATTCGCCAGCCCAGCAGTGTGTGGCTTAAAGTCTGCTGCAAATGAACCATGTTTTGGGATCGGTGAGTGAGTTCTCAGTAGTGACCTCATGGAAAAGCCTGTATTTTCAGGCCCAAAGACTAGACCTAAAGAGGATATCAACGTGCAAGGCTGCTGGTTGCCTCACAGATTTATATATACCTCGTGGGTGACCCAGAGTGGCACCTGGGGTTCCCTGGGCAGTTGACAGGTAACTGGAGTTTTTGAGGCACTCATAAACCACAGTTTTGGCAGTTTGTGCGATTCGCTAGTGTACCTTGAGTATATCTATGATTTGTTCTGAGTGTGAGTTGTGATTATAATGTGCAGGACATCTTCATTTTTGCACCTCAATAGTTCTTTAAATTTGTTCAGTGGGGGGAAGAAGTCTACCTTTTCTTCAAACTACAGAACACTATCACATATGAATCATGAAAATCTCCTTTACAGAACTTGCTCCCTGTGATTATGGGAGGAGAGTTAAGTCTGGCTTCTTCACTTTTTCCTCATGGGATTTCTACCCCTCTTCCCTTCTTTGGTTAACTTCGGGGATTTCAAATCACTTCAAAAAGTGGAGATGAAGGAACTAAGAGAATATAAAGTGGCTGGAAAGTCCCCACTGGCCTGACATTCTGCTAGGAATCCAGTGTCGTCCTCTTCGGACTGGGTGGGTGTATGAAGCAAGATCATTCTACCATGGATGCTTTCATAAGACCCTTCTCCCCATCTTCACCTCAAATTAGGGAGGGTCTCTCAGCTAACCCTCTGCCTAGCCTGGGTCTGTCTTTGCTCCTCGGTTACTATGTAGCCAGCAGCAGCTTTGGTTTCTTCCAGGGTATGAGTAATTTTCTAGACGTCATATTGAGGGATTCAGAACAGCTCTTCAAGGGCCCAGGTCTGTGTGAAATTCTCCTTCGTGGTTACCCCTAGTGCTTCGACCCACTTTTATGTATTGTCGGTTCCAAGGACTCAAGGCCCAGCTGTCAATTTCCCTCAGCTCCTCTTCTTTATATCCTGTCAGTCAGTCCATGTCTGGCTCTCTGGTTTTCAAGTGAGCATTAGACACCAGTCTAAACTACACTGGGCACAATTTAAACCCTCAGAATAATCCTGCTGAGGTCACATTATTCAGGTATGCACTGAGGGACTAACATCTTCTATTGCTCTCCTCAGAAAATTCTTCCTTAGGTTTAAGGGGTTGAGGTTAGGTGTATCTCCCACCGTCTTATAGCAGAGACAGGGGGCCGTGACTTAGAGTGAAGACTTGTTCAAGTAAATCTTTTCTTCTCCAAAAATTCACTGCAACTCTCCAACTCTAGACCCTTTATAACTTTGATGTGGTTGAGGCACTTAAGAGTCATCTAAAGTAGATTTCAATCACGTACTTTCAAGTACTTTGTTGCTTGGTTTATCAATCTACTTTGGAATGTGTGGGGCTGATACTCCCATTAAAGATCAGATAGGCTGATGCTATTATGAAAGGTAATGACATCTTTTTCTGACATGACCCTCCTGCCTACAGTTCCCATATGGGTTATCTGAGTCTTTGCTATGAGAACCTTGCAGTTTCTCAAGGAACATAGATGACATCTGAGTGCACAGATAAGTCCCTGCAAACTGACTGCATAGAATGCTGAGGCAGGAGTAAATTGGGCAGAATGAGGGGAGAGAAGCCAGTCTCTTTAGCTCCCAGGATTAGAGCATGAGAATATACTCAAGAGGGTCCAAAGCATGAAATCTGATGCCAGAGTGTCTGACTTCAAATTCCATCTCTGTCATTTACTAGTTTTTTGACCTTTGAAGCCACAATATGTCTTGGTTTCCTCATCTTTTAAATGAGGACGATAACAATTTCTTCTTTTTTTTTTTGGTACCAGAGATCGAACTCACAACCTTGCGCTTGCCAGGCAGGCACTTAAGCCATTGAGCTAAATCCCCAGCCCTTCTTTTGAATATTTTAAAAGTGTTTAGAAGCGTGCCTGGCAGATAAGTGCTATGTAGCTCTTCTTAAGTAAATATGTAAGGTGTGATCACAAAACATGGTAAGTGTTTAAACTTTAAGGTTATCATGATAAAAGACACATTGTCATTAATTGTCATCAAAATAGTCCTACTTCTTTCAAACATATCCCATTGTTCCTGCCACATTGTCAAGCAGTTATAGAAATCTTTTATCATGAATATCTTTTTTCTGTACTATTGTAACTGCCTCAGTGTCCCACATCTACTCAAAATATCTGCCCTTCATAGTCTTTGACTGTGGGGAAGGGTAAGAATTCTCACGGTGCCAAAGCTAGTGAGTGAGGTGGATGAGCATCCACCATAATGTTTTCAGCAGAAATAGCGATAAACATTTTGAACTGATTCAGGACATCAAGGAAGACATCAAGACATTTATGAAAGGAGACTCCCAGATTTGCTTCAGAAAAGTGTGTGCTAAGTGAGAGTGAGTGCTTTGAGAAGGATTAATGGCAATATGCTTTTTACTGTAATAACTTTCACAATTTTTAATTTAAACATTCATGGTATTTTTTAGTCATACCTGGTAAACTGTTACTGCTTTTGTCCACAAGTCTATAGGGCCCTTACCCTGAGTGACTTGCAATTATTTTAACCATTACCTCTTCCAAGAAGCCTCAAATACTACTCAGCCTTTACTCAGGTGTCTCTCTTACATATTATCAATGCATTGTCTGCATATCAATATGACCACAGTTATCTGCTTTTAATCGACCTCTCATTGTAGATTATAATACTGTTGTTGAAAGCAGGGATCATATCTTATTTTTAGCTGTATAAACAGAGGTGTATATATGATGAATGGATAGATAAATGAATGAGTGACAGGGAACTACTAATAGACTAATAGATAAGAATAGGGGTAAATATTTATGATTTTTTTCTTTCTAGCTGAGAAACAAACAAACAAACCAAACCTCTGATAGATTTTGCAAAGGTTGTAGATGAAATCACAGTCTTCTAAGTCATTTATAAGGAAGGAAGTTTGGGGATTCATTTAAAATTCAGATTTATAAAAGACTAAATTGAGTTTGGTTGATTACTCCAGTTAAGTATTTACCACACTCATCTAATATATTGAAAACAGGATTTAATTCAATGCAGATTTATTGAGCACCTTTCTGGGCAAAGTGCTATGAAGAATGTAAACAAGAATAAAATACAGCCCCTGCCACACAGGAGCTTGCAGTCTAGGAGAGAAGGCACATCCGCAGGGACCTGTAAAACAAGGTGGAATGCTACCAAGGTGAAAGGCTGGGAGTTCTGGAGAGAAGGACTTAGTTTATTACCATATCTTGTTAAAAGTCAGTTTTTAAAGTAAGGTCCTCATTGCTTACCTTTTTTTTTTTTGACTCATTATTAACATCTTTTCCCCCTTCATGGTTACTATACTGACTGTTGGGAGAACAATTTCTTTATTATATAATTCACCCAAAATCAAAAGTCTATTTTATAGTCTTTCTTTTCCTTTCCCCCCTGCAAATTGTTTTCTTTTTGAATAAGTCTACAATATATAATCTGGGTGACAGTGTTCTTTGTATAAGATAACAGTGTTGTTATATAGAATTTTAGCCCTTGAAAAAGATTCAGAAATCGTCTAGTATAAACTCTATTTTCTTTTCTTTTCTTTTCTTTTCTTTTCTTATTTTTTAAACAAAATAAGGAGGTGAGATAATTTAATAGTAAAACTAGTTATTAGAACAGGCAAAAGAAAACCCAAATATCCTGATGCCCAGTACAATGCTTTTTTCTTTATACCATGCTGCTTTTAGAATAATTTTAGACTATAGGAAATGCAGTCCTGGGGAAGATATTTATAACAAGTCTCTGGCTCATTTAGCATGCTGTTGTTTGGGATATCCAGCTGCACACTTTGTTCTTGTCAGTAATAAATTATTTCCTGACAATTTGGTTGACAAACGAGATCCCAGCCTCAATGATTTGTGCACATCTTTAAAAAATGATCAGGTTAACTGTTCTAAATAGTCTTTTTATCCTTCACTTATCTTCCAGCATGTAGAAAAGAAAGATTCAAGATCTACCATAAGGATGTAAATCACACACACACACACACACACACACACACACGAGACAATTCTCTGTTTGTATAACATTTAGGGTGAAGGTACTTTTATGAGCTTTTGTAATCCAATGGAGATTCGCTGAAAGCCATAAAATCTCTCCTGTGCCCTGAAACTAGCTAAGTTTGCTTTTCTAACTTCCCAGTGGGCTAGGGTACAGAGTATGTGGACATTCAAATGCTGGAAAAGCAAAACAGAATCAGGAGGTGGGGGTGGACAGCGGAATGCAGGGGTGGCCAATAAGGATTATTTTACAACTCGTATTTCTCTATTGAAAACTGAGCTTTCTGGTCACATTAGGGCAGAATAATTGATAGCAGCTGTAGATGGGAAGGTTTGGACATGTATCTCCCCAGGCAATATTTTTCTTGGTATGCTCTGTGGTATGTAGTGAAGTATAGCAGTTTAATACTGTGCTATAGCTTCTTTAGTGAGCTGGCAAGAGAAGAACAATTAATTTGTTTTTTTCCACAAAACTTTCCTTGTTCTATGTTCTTTCTTGTTTAGCTGTGATGTGGTTGTGACAGTTGCCTGTTATTAGTGTTGGTGGTGTTATTAGTTGTTGGTGGGAATACTTTCCTGCAGTGGTGGTGAAGGAGAGCAGAGCGGTCACAGAGTGCCATCAGTCTGGCTGCAAACTGGCCTCTCCAAGTGAAGAATCCTTGGCCTGATTAGTGAGGGGAAATCAGCTCCCACTGTTAATAATTGTGACACTGTGAAGAGCAAGTTCATCTTTGAGATGTTTGAAGGTTTTCTCAGCATAGGAAATTAACAACTTGTAAGAGATGATGATTCAAAATGGTGAAAAAGAGTCCAATATGTTTCCAAAGTAATGAGCCAAGAAAGGAATGTGAAGAATTTTTCAGTATGGATCTTCTCAAAAGATCTTTAATTTCTTAAAATATTTCTTTAAGAACATCACAACCCTTTCCTTTGGTGAGAGATTCTGATTTTAAGTGCCCCTCTTATGATAAATAGAATGGCAAGAGTATGAAAAGGCTATTAAAATAATTATATAAGTTAGAGTAATAAATTATCTGTGGACTCAGACTGTCAGCAGGTAAGTCAATTGCTTCAGTATTAGGACTAATTGGCCAGACTACAGAACTGGCAACAAATGTCTCTTCAGACATCTGGATCTGATGTAAGTCGGATCCCAGCTTAACCAGTGGGATCCGACCTGCCCTGAATGTCCCCCTCATTTGAGCCATAGACATTAGTTATTGTGTTACTAGTGTGATGGTAGTGTGTTATTACACTTCAAAGCATGATGGGATTAAACACACATCCAAGAGGATATAACAGTGGCATCTCGGAGTAGCAGTAATCGGTACCTAGAGCATCTCATCTGACAGAAAAATGCCCGGTTCAAACTATTAGCTAGTGAATGATTACTATAAGCTGGATAAGCAAATATTGTGAATATCATCTGGTAAATTTTCAGATTGCTTTGCTCTAAAGACTCATGCTTAACCATTTTTGTATGCCTGTTAAAATGCCTAAGCTATACACCGCCATGCTGCCCCGTTCTGGTTCCCTTGTCAAAAAATTAGTTTAGGTGTGGTTTACACTTGTGTATCAGCATGTGTATATTTATGTATGAGTGAATCATCCAAAAACAATCAATAGGTTTTTTTAGAAAAAGAATTTCTTGGGATCAGAGACATACAAGATCTAGCCCGAGCAGGAAGTGAAGCTAGAAGCAAGACACTCTTCTGACTAAACTCCCATGACTTTGAGGTTTGTTCAATAATCTACCTCTCTCTGTAAACACTGCTGATTGGTTAAGATGCAATAAAACCAAGATAGTCAACAAAATCCTACCTTATTCATTGCTTTCATCTGGTGACCACAAAAACACCCTCAGTTTGACAATATGTTTATTCTCTTCCAGATAAAATTTCAATTAGTCCCTCACTTGAATCCCTGGTAGGTAATGTTTTAGTTTAACAAGATACTCATTTGAACTATACTCAGTACACAAATTTGAACTATGTTAATGTCAGATACCATTTAATTCTGTGGGTGCCAGAAAAAGAGATATTTTACAAGATGGAACTTCCTAAATATTTGAGAGTTATATACTTTTGAATTCTAAACCTTTTAAAATGGGATTATTTTATTGAAAACTTTTATAATTATATTAGATACTGCTCTGCTTTCTTAAACATTTTAAAGAGCATATTAAATGTAGCTATTTTTATGAGTCAGGTATAACTATAAATATAAATGTATGAATGTTTTTATGGCCCATTAAAATATGAAGAAGTTTTCCCTTTCAATAAATCTGATATTATCTCAAATTACTATATTTTATTTGTCTGCTTTTGTAGTTTTTCTGTTAGCTATTAATCTTTGTCATTCTTGGGATGCCTGCTCTATTACTCAGTTCTATCCTCTTTGCTTTTGCAGCTTTTAATCTGTTATGGTCTAGGAAATACATAGCTAGCATTCTTAAAATTTTGTGAAAACAGGAGAAAAATGCTTTATGAAGTAAATGGGCTTTACCATCTGAATGTCTGGAAAACTATTTCTGTTACCCAGAGGCCTTATTTACTTATGTAATGGGGGGACAAAAATTATTTGTGTTTAAATGACATCAGTCTCATTTTATGGGGGAATTTCTTGTTATCTACATAGCTCTGCCACTAATACTATAAGTGGTTTGATACCCTGGGGAGAATAAAATGAATATAATCATAATTGACTCTTTTAGCATGCAAAATGGACATACATTCTAGGATATATTCTCAGATGGCTTTGGTGTGAGGAAAATGTGTGCATGTCAGGAAAATGAATGTTCAATGGATTGATACTAAGAATTGTGGTGTATGTTTTGTTATAGTATTAACAACTATTTTTAGTTGAATAGTTCCAATAACAATCATCTGCTTATACTTCTGTTTATACATTTTAAAATGAGAGAGTAAAGTCAAATTTCATTGGTAGAGAAAAAAATAAGCCAGATGAAAATTGGAGATGGACAACTTACAGTCTAGGGAAGGATGTAAAATTCTCAGTCTTTATAACTGTGAGAGAATTCCATGAAATATCTTGCTGAGGTTTTTTTCTTTATGTTTAGCTTCTTGAATTGAACATTTTTCCTTCTTGAGATGCAAATGCAAAATTTAAGATGTACTTTCTTTTCTTATTCACACTTAGTAAAATATAACTTTTTTTAACAAGAAAATTCTCCATCCTAAATCCTAGGATTCTCTGATGTCTAACGTGTATTTTAGACATTTTAACACATTCCCATTCACTTATTTCTGATGCATGCAGCTTCTTTAGTAAGTCATGAGTGAACTTTAACTACAGCAAGCACATGTTCAAATGTTCTTAAAGTTGTCAAACCTGTAATAGGAACCACATCATTTTCCTTCTCAAGTAGAAGTTTTGCCAACTCGTTATTAGAAAAGTGCCCTAAAAAATTATATGTGAATGCATATTTCTTTGTTAAAATAATTATTTTGTTAAAATGGTTCCCTTTTTCCCTCTGTAAGTGGTTCATTTGCACTGGTGTTGTGGAAATAGATCCGTAGTTCTACCTGTGCGCATAAACGTGCACGCGCGCGTGTGTTTCGGTGGGAGCGGTGAGGATGGATTGTGGAGGGGGAGATTGAGATTTGGAGGTGGGTATGCAGTGATATGTTTGGGGAGTTGCTGTCAACCTTGAGAACTGACTACCTTCAGTTTGGTTTACAGCAGTTCTTTCTTTTTTTCTTATCTTCTACTTAAAACACTAAAAACGTTAAAGGCTCAAAGGGTCAAATTAAATATTGAATTGAATTTGTCTTCAATAAACTCTGAGAATTGTGGATTTAGCCTCTATAGAATTAGGTCCTAGTTCCTACTTTGTCTTCACATATAGTAGTTTGTTTGCCTCTTTGCCATGACCAAAAAGGGAAAACCCGTAAATATCAAACTCAATTTTGCCATCTTGCTGTTTATCATGCAGCAATCTGGTTAACCAGGCAGAAAGCCCGAGCCTAACTCCCAGGAGAGATGCCTGTTTTGTGCCTCTTGTAATGTTCAACTGGATCAACTCCACTTTCAACATTAAAGCAGTGTTCCTTTAAGGTACTTTCTCTGACCTCTAATGCAATTCATTTCACAGAACATGAAAAACAAATCATCAAAATAAACTTCCTGAATTGTATTTGCAAGTTAATTCTCAATCTACTTATAAATATTATTAAGAGTATTGGCTAAGTGCTACCACATGTTAGGGCAAAATTGGTAGAATCAAAATGCCGTCAATGTCACAAAATAAGTGGGGGTTCACTACTTCTGTCATCATTGGTTATTTTAACTTTATACTTGCGGTGTGTTAGGAGAGTATTTTTCCCTAAGGAGCTGTGCCATGTATAAATTATTAACTCATTAATTCCTGAGGTTTGTAAGCCCCACGGACAACAGCTTTGTTTTTCTCTAGCTTGTTAGTTTCACAAATGTGGAAACTAAAAGACTTAGAGCAGGAAATCAGCACTGAGCCAAAAATAGAATTCATGTCTTTTAGTTCTTAGTAAAAGATTGAAGGGCTTTTGCATGGAAATAAATTTATGCTATTTGTGGGCATGATATCAATAGAGATTAGGAAAATTGTTTTTGACCTACTGTAACTTTTAATTATTTGAAATTGCTTTAAAGCATAAATATGACATTTTGTTTTGGAGAAACATAGTACCTTTAAAGCACTGTCATTTAATGGGGTCTTATTCAATGAAAGTAGTAATGTTCTTGCAAAAAAAGAGAGTGCTTGATGAAGCCCATGCACTCAAGTTTGTCTCTATTGTCATGTGTACCCTGAGGACCATTGTCACTGACTGTTAGTGCCTGATGAATGAGGAGTCCAGGAGTAGAAGAACCAAGAGGAACAGGTCTTGAAATAAAATGAGCAAATTCACAATTGCTTCTGTATTCTCCAGAGGCTTCACAAACTATTTGGTAATTTCAGAAAATAAATTTGCCACTGTATATGCTATAATTATATGCTTAATAACAGCTTTTTAAAGGATCATCTGTGAAGAATGTAGTACAAATACACCTGGAGTTTATGAGTACAATAGTAACAAAACAAAAGGTAGTTGAATCTCAAAATAATTTGACAAATACTAACAAAGAATTTACTAAAGCAACATTCACTTAAGGGGTACAGATAAAGCTAGAGAAATAAAATGAAAACAGAAATAGATTCAATTTGTGTCCACAGAAGAACCTAGCATTTATATGATGGAATATTTTGGGTAATATTTTTATGTAAGAATTTTTTAAAGGACTGAAAAATTCTTTTAGGCATTCTTCAGCGTTATTGTTACTTTTTTTGTGTTTTAAGCACCAAATTTCATGCATCAGTGCCATTGCAATAATACTATTTAAATATGCTGCCAGTTACATTAATTCACAAATTAGAAAGAAAAAAAATTACCAGTAGACAAAGCACAGAAAACTCAGCGGTTTTTCATTGTGCAGATAGTAATGGGAAAAAGACACAGAGAAACCATATTTATTGAAGATTTTTTGCTTTTATGTATGCTTTTAGCATTTAAATTATGAAAATTCATGGATATTTACAATTATAAAGCAGCAATAATTTTCACAGTAGAGTTCAGCTATTGACTTTAATTAGTAGAAGTAAGATTCACTTAATTAAAGCCTATTTGGGCTTGGATGGCAAAGGTAGAGAGATGAGCTGTGAGGATTCTGGTGATGGATTAATAAAGGATACTGTAGGTGCCAGGAACTCTTTGTTCTGGTTTTTCATGAGAATCATTTGAGAAGCTTATAAAAATATTAATATCACAATCTTGTCTCTGCCACATCCTTGTCTTCTATATTCTGATTTAACTGAGAGTGCAGGACAAAGAAAACATGAAGGCCAGATTTTGACTTACAGACCAGTGCTGATGATTGCTTCAAACTAATGAAGAGGGGTAAAACCATGGAGAAAATTGTAAGACAGAGCAGATCAAGATACCAAGATAGAAAAAAAAGAAAGAAGGGATGGAAACAGTGGGGAAAGGGGTATGCTGTTCATGGACAAGTATATTTAAGGAATTTAAGTGAGATAAGTAGAAGGTAAGTGAATATTCCCAAGTGACATAGTTCTTCCATTGTAAGGACATAAAGTAGATAATTGGTATTTCTTGGTTAATCTTGCCAAAGCTGGTTTTTTCACACTAAATTTCCAGCAACTGCTAACAATTTCCACTATGCATTAAGCCACAAGTCTTTGAGATTGATACCAGACAAAGAAAGCCCTCAGGCATTCTCAGCAGAAAATATTCACAATACTCTGGATCTATTAAGTAGGAAAAGGACAAAGGACCTAAAAGAGTAGATTAGCTACTGCTGGAAAGATTGAGACTATCTGTGAAGTTTTTACTCTGAAACAAAATAGTTGAAGTGTTATGCAATTCGTGTGAGTTTTCCTAGGAATCTTTATTTTGCAAGATTTATAACACTGTGTTATTTTGGCCAAGGCTACCATAAAAGCAAAGTCATTGAAGGCAGTGCAATGAAAATCTTTGCACTTTTTCTGTTTTCTATGTACAGGGACTGCCTATCATGTTACAAATATAGCAGGAATAACTATCTTTGCTCTTGTTTCTTTTTATGCCCTTTCAATACCATTTTTAAAATATCATTTTTTAAATATCACCCCAACAGTCACCCTCTCTGTAAACCTTCCTTGTAGTCGATGAAAGACAATATCCAGGTATGCTCTCATCTGGAACATACACATCTTTAATATCACTTTCATGTTGTTCTGTTTACTTAGCTGCCTCTCTTTCTGGATAGACTGAAAGTAATTTGAGAAGAGTTTACAAGCCAGTGCCATGCAACGTATCTGTTCTTAATTGCACTGAAAAGCTAACCATTCTGTTGGGTAACTAGAACCTTAATGAGAGAGAGCTCAACAAATGCTTGTTGTATTAAGTTGACACCCTTCACCTACTTGGAAATTTTCCCTTTGGTCAGTCTTTGTTGAAGCAACATCAGTTCTGTCAGTTGAGCTTCTCCAGTGATGTGATTTTCTGTATATTTACCAGTCACAAATGTTGTCTGAATCAACTAAAAATATATGAAAAACTTGTTGTGTAGTATATGCAAACGGAGAGAGGAGAAAGAGTCTATAATTAGATTCTCAAAGTGCCTGAAGGCCTGAAGCAGTTGATAAAACACTATCATAAACAGTGAAAAACTAGAGGCATTTTCACAGAATTCTAAAATTAGAAATGACCATTATCATTACTGCATGCATACTGGAAAATGGAAGGCAAAATTTATTACCTTCAGAATTATTATAGTTTACCTAAAAATAAAACAAGAAAGCACCTGAAAGTAACAGAAACTTCATTAAAACTAGAATTTAGCAAAGTAACTAGATATAAAAATTCAAATATCAATAGATTATATTAGTGAAATCACTTGAAAATACAATGAAAAATACCAGTATATTATACATTTAAATTTAATAAGAAATTTGCAAGAGACAGCAATGAGAAAAATAATATAACCTTACTGAAAGACATAAGGAGGAATTAAATAAAAAAATTGTGTTGCATTCCTTGGTGAGATGACATAATTTTATAAAAATTACAGCTAAACATGTTTAAATAACTTCAGTTTAGCTAGAATGCAAAGTTATACAATAAGATATATTTATCTCTCAGATTAGCAAAGCATAAAGATATGTGAAATAGCATGCTATACATCTCTGATGGATGACCTACAATTTTTTGTTGGTAACTTAGACATAAATAACAATATGTTAAACTTTTAATTTCATTGTTCTGTCTTTATAAATGCAGTCTCCAAAAATATTCATGTAAATGATTGTAATATTGATATCAGAAAAATCATAGAAGTTTTCCAGAGGAACTGGGTTAAAAATTATTTTCCATCTACTCAGAGAAAGATTGGGCAGACATTAAAAGGACTTTTCAGCTCTATAAATCTAATGAAAATATTGTCCTTGATGTACTGATGAGTTTACAAAAGCAAGCTGAAGTGTACTATTTGATATAGCTCCATATTTGTTTTTAAAAAGTGTGTGTATATGCATATACATAAATTGCATGCAAAAAAGTTCAGCTAGGTAAGAGCCTAAACTGTTAACAGTAGCTGTCTCTGAAAGTAGATTTTGGAAACATTTTGCTTTTTTCACTTTGTCCATTTTTACAACTCTTTAGGACTTTTACAATAATAATATATGCTTTCTTCAACAGAAGTTCTTTCTTTTTTCTTTTGGGAAACTGCCTAAATAGTCCCTCAGGAGGACACAGACAATATTCCCTTCTTCATAGATGGGCAGAGTTAATGATGGAAATGACAGTGGTAATGACAAGAGAGGACCTGACACTTCTCTGAGCTTTTCCTCAACTTTGACTGCTCTCTCTTCGGCTCCCTTTGATCTCTGGCCCTGAGCGGGAGATTTAGAATGTATGTCATTAAAGTTCATTTAACTTGAAGCATATACGCGAAGAAAGGAAAACAGTCACAAAAATACTTCAGCTTTACCATAGATAGATATATTCCTTAGAGGGTCAAGCTCAGGCCGAGTTTTTTTTAACCTGAAACGTAGAATTTCAGATCTAGAGCTTTTCTTGATAAGAAAGTAATCACATTTCAAATTGAGACTAAATTAAATTGGAAATATCTGGAAGACTTTAGAGAGCTTTCTTTGTTGGTTTTCAAAGAAGTTTCAACTTCCTCCAGGTAGTAGTACTTTTGATTTTATTAAGATGCACTTCAGAACTGTCTCATCAGTGCAAAATCTGTTGGGCACGAAGAAAATGTTCTCATTGCTATCAACTATTGCAGAACCTTGAATAATTCCCATCACTCCTTTAATTTTTATTGCTGCTTTGATTGCATGATTATTTATTTCAACATTAAAGAATATTTCTGCTTTTAAATTCTTTACTGATCGAGCTCACAATAAGTTATTTTAAAACACACTGCAAATATTTTCTTTTGCTCAGCTTCATGTTGACAGGTACAATAGTCCCAACTTAGCTTCTGTTCACACAAGAACACATTTTGAAACCCAGTTAATAAGAGCCAGAGAGCTCCACAAGCTCCAGAGCCCAGCACCTGCTGAGCGAACTGTCAAATGTTTGCCACGGTACTTAGAGTTGTATTATGGCAAAATGAAAAAAAAAATAAGCATGGGAATGAAATTAAAAACTCACAATGAAATAGTTGATTAAGAAAATTAAGCCACTTAGCACAGACCCATGCCTCCGCCTCCTGGAGGAAGCCTTGGGAGACTGCCGTGGGCCAGAGTCCCTTAAAACATTGTCCTCTATGGCAGTGACTGCTTAATTTTAGTCACAAAGGACTCTGTTGGCATTCATCTAAATTTTCAGACCCCCTTTCAGATTTATTCATAAGTTTTCTCTTTCCCAGTGACCCCAACATACTTGGTGCTGGGAAAGGGTCTGTCAACAAATGGCAGATCTCACCTAAGCCAGAATAAAACCTTAGGGGTCCTGAGGCCTGTGGTGGATAGCCCCTCTACAGGGGCGGAGGCCAGTTCTTAGTCTCCCTGGCCAGACATTGTAATTGTCATTTTTTTTTTTAATCTTTAAGGGAGGGTGGGGGAGGAAAGAGTGATAAGGGAAGCTTTGAAGGACCAGTGATGAATAGACTTGACTCAACTTTTACCTCTCCAGAAAGCCTCCTCCGGTTAATTCCGTCCTTACCCTAGCCATCGCTTTCGCTACAGCCACTGAAATGAACTCCCTAGCTAGACTAGGAAGACTTCCAGCAAACCCGGAATATACTTTTCATTTCTTTCTGGATTTAATAGTGTTTAGCGTTTTACTATGTAGTATGAAGGATGGCGCAATTAAGTTACAAATGTAAATTCACTGTTGAAACCATGGTCCATGTTAGGTCTCCCAGGTTTTGTGGAAATAAACAGAATGCTAAAACAAATGCAACTGGAAGGACTGTTCTCGAGAAAGAATTTCTTCTGTTTGACATGACTATGAACTATTCGGGGCTCACTCAGGTTCAAGGAAACTCCTAATAAGTGAATTATTAATTCAAAGGAATGAAATCTTTATATTCACTAGGAACAATTTTGGTGACATGACATAGGACATTTACATGTTTAGAAGGAGTCAATGGCATAGGAACAACCTTGTTGTATATTTTTGATTTATTTATAAAAATCCATATCTTGTTCTTTAAAGAATTTGAAAAATTAACAAGATTCAAGAAAGAAAAAAACTAAATAGATTAAATAAAAAAAAATCATGGAAAAGAAAATAACACAGCCTTTATAATATAGAGGAAAAGTTAATGTTAAATAAAAAGTGTGTCTTGTCAAGGCATGTACACTTGCCAAAAATTTGGGTCTTAGCTTCCTGGAAATCAACCTAAAATACATTCAGTACTTAATCAGGTACACGATACATTGTGTTTAAGGGAGAAAAATCATTCATTCTGATCAGGAGAACCTTTATAATTCTCAGTCCAATGCCCAGGCACAGAGCTCTTGAGAGTGTTGAAGTTATGATAGTGTCATATCCTTCATCCACGGCTTTAATTGAGGGCCAGGATGCATCTCATGAGGCATATTTATAGTATCTTGCAGTACTGATGCTCTTCACATCAATGCTGTCTAGATACCAGTAGAACCATAGCGGTTTTACTGGTATCTAGACAATGAGTTCCTCAGTGTAACTTCCCTTCTGCTTAAGTTTTAGAATACAGTTGAGAGTAGCTGCCCATGGGGAAGGTCATGCAGCATCTTTTTTTATAGAAAATAGAACCCTGCCCATTAGAGTGACTCTGGAACATGGGTAAATAGAGGCTGCATGCTTTTGTGGACACAGAGTCAGGGGAAAGAGCACATAAAACCACACACTGACTTTTAACAAGCCTGTCCAACACACGCGTCATGCCTGTTGACCTTTCACTGGCTGAAGCAAGTCAGTCATCAGACTAATCCAGTCTTCTACAGAATGGGGATATGCAATCCTCCCAGAGGGAAGTGCACTGAAAACTATAAACAACAGTACACGTTATGACAATCAGACATCCTTAAAAAATAACCCTAAAGAATGATGATTTTGTTTTCTGCTGACATTTCTCAAGATATTGGATGAAAAAAGTTCTAAAAAGTATTATTTCTTACTGAGTCCCTAAAGTGCAGTGTTCTTTGCTGATAATTAAAAATGAGAACACTGCTTTCATGGATAGAAGGACCAGCAAGGGATAAGGTTGATTTTGTTCCATGAAAATGCTTCAGTCTATCAAGGCCTTATATGGGAATACTTCTAACTTAGTATTTTTTTATTGCTTTGATAATTTATACACACTTTTACCTTTTCTCCAGGTAGGACATAATTAACAATTAGACATACACACAGACAGATGATTGGTGTAAAGATGATGACTTTACGATTCATCTTGGCCATTCTTTTGTGACTCCTCTTGTCCAGACATTCAGTGACTCCCACTGGCATCCCTTCTATTTTTGATATCTTGAATAGATTTTTAAAATAATATCCACCTTGTAAGACTGTTATGATATCAACCTTCTAAGTTTTTATAATATCCACCTTGTAACATGAAATTATTTTCATGTCGTAATTGATAACATAAATGTTAATCTTTTAAAATAACACACGGAAAGAAAATAACATTTTAAAAATCATTCAAATTCATAGAGTCTTTTATGTATTAACTAAAATTCACATTTATCAAATAAAAATATTATACTTGCATTTTGCATTTACACAAAATTTAAAATTTCAAGTGATCTCATAGAAACTCAGCACTGTTTCTTTGATTTATCATTACAAGTAGGTCTGCCTAAGAGAAATATAAAGAGTTCCCAATTTACTTTTGAAAGATTGCAGCTAAGTGTGGTTGTATCAAAGGCCAGCTCTGTAACTGGGAGTTCTTTTAGTTAATTTCCATGTAGAATATCATGTTTAGTAAAGGACAAATAATAAACATGTGCTATTTCAAACCTTATAGTGTGTAGTTAAAACTCAACATCAATTCAGCAAGTGCTTAAAGCTAAATCCTACAGAAGATTTTTTATTTAGAAGGGAACATTTTATTGCTTCATTGTTTAGAATTGTTGGCCAGAGGTAAAGATTAGAATCAGAAAGACTGGGTTTTATTATAGGCCTAAAATTCCCTAAAGCAAGAACATCCTCCATTCTCTGTATCCAGAAATTCTACTCACAACCCCAATCGTTAGCACCAGTGACTCCTCAGTGCTTCATAATTGAGTACTCAGTGATGCCCCTTGATGGAGTTCATGAGGCTTCCCTCCCTTTTTGCCTCCTCCCACACCGTTTACTCATTGTGAAAATACCCCAGCATCTAGCAGAGTAAAAATATGTTTTTGAGCACTTCTCCCTCTAAAAATAATACTACTGTGTATGCTCACATTTCTCCTCTGACAATGTTAAGTTTAAAGATCACAGGCCTTAGGGCCAGGATTTTCTGGATTTGAACCTTCTGTCTTCAGCTTATAAACTGTGTGACTCTGGGGAAAGTTATCAAACCTGGCTGGGCCTTACCCTTCTCACCTGCAAAATTAATGACAATGCAGCCTAGTTTACAGATACCCCTAGAATAGATGAGAATGCAAAAAAGATTCTCTGTCACATTACAAATCTCTGACTATCCTCCATTATTAAATTTTTCATATCCAACACTTAGAGGGCTTTGTTTGAAATAGGTCCTCATGGAACGTGAACAACTGAATTGAGTTGATTGGATTTGATGATATTCAAGAGACAAGGCCACCTGGTATGGACTCCAGCGCCAGCCCTTCCTTTAATTGCCTCAGCTGTGAGCCTTGTGCATTGTCATGAGAAGAAAAATCTAGGATATTTCTTATTTGGTTTCAGTTCCTCTTCTTCAGCTGTCCAGACTCCCTCATTGAGAAATAACACTGGAACAAACAAGGAGGCAACCGTGGCTGACTTGGGGATGGTAACTGACCACACAGGAATCTAGATGAGGTGTCCATTTCACCGTCAGTCCTGCCTTAGTATTTTGAGCAGATCACAGGTCCGGAATGCTGTTGTCATCAGGGCTAGTGCTCTGTCCTGAATAAATACCAAGCTAGGAGGAAGATGACTCAGAGCTGCCTAAACCTCATACTCCTCCGATATTTTAAGCAACAGAAAGTGGTAAGCAGCTGCTAGATATCTTTGCTTCTTTGTTCAGGCAAGGCTTAGCCTGTTCCCTTTGGAAAGAAAACGGTCATAATTTCCAGTCCATTTTAAACTCTCTGTTCTTAGACTTGTGACTGTGTGCATAACCTGGGCCGTACAACTTAGCTTTATACAGGCTCATTGCAGGCTTCTAATTATTTCCCGTTCCCCTAATGTATATTAAACTTGCTGTGGGAAGAGAATACACCTTGTATTTACCTTATACCCTGTCCAGATTCAAAGGAGGTGGTGTGCACAGACACTGATTTCATCTGCATAGGATTTTAAACTGAACAAGTTACTTTTATTTTGGTCCATTTTTCCCCCTTCAATTGTTTTATATCTTTAGTTTAAAGAAGGGTTCAGAGCGATTAGGACATTGTCAAGGATCAGGATGATACTACTAGTAATTAGCAAAGGTTTAATTTATATACGTACATATTCTGAAGACTTGATTGAAAGACTTTTAAAAATGTATATTTAATTTCTTTCTCGTTATTATTTTCTTTTCCCGTTTTCCCCCCTTGGTTCTGAAAGTAATTAGAAAACCTTTTGCAAGTCATAAATGTCCATTTACAACCTAATGATTTTGCTTTTATACAGAGGAACTTCTATATTCATATGTAAGGAGAAATGGCACAGGAAAATTCCTAAATAATAAGAAATCATAAATTAATTTGTATTTTACTTAATATGTATATAGAAAATAGTATGGATTAAAAACTGGTGGTCAACTTAGCACCAGTTGAATTAAATTAGGATGGTGCTGAGTGT
Source organism: Hydrochoerus hydrochaeris (assembly GCA_004027455.1). NCBI lineage: Eukaryota > Metazoa > Chordata > Mammalia > Rodentia > Hydrochaeridae > Hydrochoerus > Hydrochoerus hydrochaeris. The sequence continues at coordinate 179,185 of PVLA01003571.1, read as the reverse complement.
AGATGTTCCACCTGAGGAAAGTTGCCAGAATAAATAGAGACATGGAGAAGATGAGTGAGGCGTTGTGGATTTCTCTAAGTGTTGCTTTTTGAGCTGTTGGTTCTCCTGGAGGGGCTCGTCATGACTAGCTTCCCAGTGTGAGTTCAACCATTGTCATTAGAGGAACTTGGGACCTTGTTGGTGAGAGTGGCTGTGGTTCACTTTGGGGGAGCTCTGGACCTTACATTGAGCATTGCTTCCTGGCTTCAGAGGGGAAGATATGTACTGTTTAATCCCCTGGAGAAGCTTGTCACATTGGCTTTCTGGCATGTACTTGGCAGTTTTTATCATTGGAGGAGCTTGGGACCTCCATTTTGCTGAGGATGGCTGTGGTGCTTTTCAGGGCAGCCCTGGTTCTTATTTTGAACGTAACTTCTCAGTTCAGTGTAGAACCCTCAACCTACCAGCACAGCTCCTTCACCCTGCTGGCACAGACTTTCTAGCTTCCACCACTGACCTTTAGGCCTTCCCAGCACGGATCCATAAAACAGACTCCTGTTAGTCCTTCTCGTGGGCTCTAGACCTCTAGGTAGACTCATGGGAGGCATTGTCACGGGCTCTAGGTCTTCATCTGGACTCATGCAGGACATTGCTGGGTCTTTAGTGTTGTGGACAGATTTCTTGCACTTGTGTTAAACTCTGGGTGAGCATCATAAAACAATATTATAAATTCTGTGTCCTGATTCTAATTGTTTTCCTCACAACCCCTGACTACAATAGCAGCTATTTCACAGAATTCGTAATATTTCAGGCAGGCATCACTATTTACTGTGAAGATGAGGTGTGTGCATGAGTCTGTGTAGTTGAGGAGAGCAACGGGGTGTAAACACTTTAAATTGGTGGTCTCATTTGATTCGGTCAACAGTTATTGATGAGCACCTGCATTTTTTTATCAAGAATGGAGAGTGATTTTGAATATTAGTTGACATTTGGGGAGATCAGATATTCTGGGACTTCAACCAGAATAACCCAGTTTATACACAAAAATGACAAAATGATCTACTTAGCTTCTTTATTTTGTCTCGTGCTGCAAATTGACAGCAACTGTGAGGTTGGTAGAGGACACTTGCTTCAATTATTATACTATGATTCATAGGTTCTTACTCCAGAACGTAATTATTTTGGCTTCCTTGTTCAGTTATTGCTAGGCTAAACAAACAACCTATTTATATCAACCAGGTAATAATTTGAGCAAATTAAACTTTAAAACCTATTAAAAGGGCAAAACACATTAAATCGTGGTATGGGTAAATGTAAGCACTACCACTGAGTCTTTATTTGAGAGATTGTTGAGTATGATGTTTAAACTTTTTAAGTTGCAATTAATGATCCTAGTAATTTATTGTACTTTTTAATTCATTCATGAAATTTGTGAAGAATTTTAAACTTCACATTGCTATTTGAGGAAGTTATCCTATTAGATCACCACAGTAGAAAAAGAGTAATTCAGGGTGGAGCAGGGAAAAGGAAGGATGCTCAGGAGGTTATTATTATATTTGTAGAGAAATCATTTCTGTTTTCCAACTTAATCCCTCCACCCCACTTAGCTCTAACCTGAAATACTGATCTTGCTTCTTTGTTAAAAGTAAGGCATGGTTATTTAGATTGATGATTACTGTTACATTCGAGGTTCTGTAAATAATGGTAACATTATTTAGCACATTATGTAAGATGCTTATATCTTGTCAAGGTCAAGTCTAATATACATGTAACAGGCTTAATTCTCACCATAATAAGTGTCTGTTGAAAAGTTCAGGAATAATGACATTTATTCGAAAACATATGTGAAGCCTACGTCTTTTTCTAAATCTGGAGTTTAAGAAATTGTGCAATCCAAAGAAAAAATAACTCTTAAGGGGGGAAAAATGAAATCATTTAGGATCAGCCCCTCCCACTAGATTCCATTAAGCCCATTTTGTGAACCTAGTATGTGTCTGACACAATGGCAGTGGTGGTAGGAGGTGTAAACAAGTGTTGGCCATCTGCCTGGCTTTCTCTGTTAACACTCTTCCATTGAGGAAAGGACAGCAGACTGTCTTTTTCTTCTGTTTACAAAGTATCGTGAATCATTATTAAAAATTTCTAAACTCTTTTTGCTTTCAAAGTCTTAATACTTTGATTAATTTTCTGTCCACTGAAATTCTGTTTAGCTAAGTTTACCCTTTATCATAGCTGTAACTACCCATTTTTAAATATTTTTTTCTCTTCCAAGACAGCTTTCTCATTTCTTATCTCATCTGTCTTCTTTCTTTGAGATTTTTTTTTGCCAATTTGCTTAGCATAACAACTTTAGGCTGTATCGTGGTAATTTCTCCATCTGTTATGATTTTGTAATCTTGTCTACCGACCTTCCTTCATCATCATTGATTGGTGTATGGAACTGAGTTATTCCTCATCTCAGTTCTGGGATCATTGCATATCAAGAAAAGATCTTTTTTTTTTTTAATACCTTAAAACCCATGTCTTTGCATCTGTTTTCCAATTTTCCTAGGTAAGTATTAATTATTGAATCTCAGGTTGAAGTATATGAAACTGACACTGTTGTAGCTAAAAGTTTGAATACTGACCATGTCACATGATTTGCTATTAATTGCATGTACATAGATAAAACATATACAGTGTGTAATGAATATGTATTTTGACTGAATTAATGGTTTCACCTGTATCAAATGCCAAGTCCAAATGAGCTTGGGTGCACTCTTGGACAACATTCTCTCCCACTGGATTTCATTGCCTCATAGCAGTCATGAGATACAGGATTCTCGTTTCTCCCTGCATGATTGTTTTAGACATTCATAGGTCTGCCTGTTTTTATTTTTTTAAACAGGTTTTATCTAATACTTAGCAATTAATCTTCTAGCTTTAATTTGTATTTCTCTCTTATGCTTCATCCCGGAGTCTGTTTGTTCTGTGTTCTTTAGATCATCTCAATGGTGTATGTTGACTATTGCCCAATTTTCTATGTCATCTATTATAATTTTAATAACCAATCTTTTACCTTGTTTCTCAGTTGTTCCTTTGTAATATGATTTTGTTCTTGACTCATGGAAGCAGCATCTTGTTCCTCTAAAAATACTAATAGTTTTGTTTCTGTATTTCATTTTCTTCCTATTAAGTCTCATTTCCTCCAATTTCTTCTCATCTGTCCTGTCTCTAAATCTGAGCATATTTAAGTCAGGCGGTTTGAAAAACCGACTGGGAGCTGTGCACTCAGGGGTGGCATTTGTGTCCTGTGGGCTTTCTGGTACCTGGAACTGGGCAGGCTTCTGTTGTGCCATTCCCGTAGGCCTCGCTCCTTTGGTTGTCAGTGTCCCCAGAGAGTAATGTTTGAATCACCAGCCTTGATGTTATAAGACTGACTAACAGCACACTGGCAGTGGAGTAAGGAAGAGCAGTGGGGATCTAGGATTCAGAAATTCAGTCCGTGAACTTTCATTTACTCTCCCTACCTTCAGGATACTATCTTTCTGTTTTTCATTTGTGTAATAGGTGTGGTGTTCCCCAATTTACAGAGCCTTTCTTTTTCTGTCTCTAGAGAATTTTGCCAGTCCTCCACTTTATACTTGGCTTCCCTCTATCCCCACTCACAGGGTGTGTGGAGTTGAAAATATCTGAACTTTAGGAAGGTTTTGACAAACCAAGGGATTCGCTTCTTAGATTTCTGCACTTCTGGTTAGGCAGTTTAGTCTTTCCTTTTAATTCGTGAAGTCATTTAATACTCATCCTTTTCATCTTCTGAAGTTGTATTGCTATTCTTCCACTCTGTTCTCTTTGTTCTTATAGTTAAATCCATAAAACAATGGTGAAAGGATATTTTTTTCTGGAGGGGTAGATTAAAAGGCTTACATCCAGGTCACTATTTTTCACTGAAAATACCTGATTTTAATTTGGTTTCCATTTTTTTTTTTTTGGTGTATTTTGTTCATTGTTTTACAGGTGTTTTGAATAATTATTTAATATGTTTCTTTAAATCCTTTTTGCTTTCTGATAAATGTATTTAAAATGTCCTGTTAGTACTTAGTTAACTAAGTTAGTTAACTAAGTGCTAATTAGCACTACTTAACTTCCAGAGTATGACTTGTGAACTTTCATTGCTATTTAACTGCAAATATTTACATTTTCTTGCGGTACTCTTAACTGGTCCTACCCTCAATTTTTTTCATAATAAGTTTTATAGTTTCCAGTAATGTAGAATAGTAGAATTTTCAAAAATGTCTCTTATGATTGATTCTTGATTTTATTGCATCGTGCTAAGATTTAAAAAGTCTATATAAGGCTGACTTTTTGGAATTTATTGACATCTCAAAGAATGATTAAAAAATATGATGTGTGCTTCAATTTTAAAACATGTATTATAGTAACATACATATTGCCAGGAATCCCCTTCAAAATTACCCTACCCCCCCAAAACCTGCTTCAAACATGCCTACTCCCATCATTCTTGACACTTTCTGAAGCGGTTCTGGAAGCCTTCTTTTGTGAGTGTCTTTAGTTGTGCAGTCATGGCACCTTTCCTGTCCTGAATCAATCCAAAATGTTTATATTTCATGGTTGTTTTGGCTTTGGGGGAGATCCAGAAGTCTCATAGTACCAGACCCATGAACAAGCTGGAAGAGGACACATCATATTATTTTTCCAAGATTATGTTCCCTGGAGTGGCAAATGATATCAGCATTCACCATATTTTGGCTCACACCTTAAACAGACACAAAGGGGGACTTCCAAAAGTGCTTCAAAAAGGAGCAGGAATGATGGGTTATGTGTATTAGAGGCAAAGTGAAATGTTTTGAGGGTAAAGTGAAATGTTTTGAGGGTAATCAATGGCAATGCGTCTTTTATTGTAATACATCTTTATTTGCCCATTCACTGTTTTTTTTTGTTACCCCTTGTATTTTGTAGCCCATTGCAAAATAGATTATTTTTAAATATTTTGTGTGCTAGAAAACATGTCCTCTGTGTTTACTGGATACAAAGATCTCTAGATAGCTATAAATCAAGCTCATTCATTCTCAAATATTTTTAAAAATTTTTTTTGATTCTTTTGTGGTTCCTGTATGCTCATTGAACTCAAAGCCTTTCTTTCTTGTCTTTGGCATCTGTAGGATTGCAAAGAGGCCACACATAATTCCTACAGATCACGACAGTACCGTCTGAGTTGGATCCTTCTTGTGCTTCAATACAATCATGCAATTTTGGCTGTTTGTATTTTTCCATTTAGCCCCTTGATAGAGAGGCAGAAGGGCTATAAAGAGACTAACATCAAATGTTTTTGTTTTACCAGTAGCTAAACAGAAGATCAGGGTAGATGATTAATTTTTCTAAAATTCTACTAGTACTTAATTTATGTGATTAGTTTGTCTGGCCTATTAACACTTCTCTCAACTTGAATTTGAGGATAAAAATATCTTTGCGGACCTAACAATAAAATATATGTGTAAAACTGCCTTTTCAGTCATGAAGTATTCACAAATGTAAGGAATTCTTATTAGAGCTCAGTTAAATTTCTGTTACAGAAGAAATCTTCTGAACATTGGATGCATCTATTATCTATTGTTTGTAATATATATTGGACACATTATTAAAGTTTTCTAATTCAAAAATGATTGAAAATACTAGTGTTTTCAGAACTTCCAGTTTGGTGAAGAAGGCATGTATGTAAATAAAACGCCCAATAGAATGAGGTCAGTTCTCTAAGGGAAGAAAACACAGCTCAAGAGTTTTCTGGTGGAGGGAGTGCCAACTCTCCTAGGTTAGGGAGGCTGCTAGGGAATATGCGACACCCCTGAGTGAACAGTGTATCTGTTGTAGTCAGGGACTGCAAGGAAAACAATTTAATACAGGACACATAATTTATGGAATTATTTTATAATATTCACCAAAAGAGTCAAACAGAAAAAGTGCAGGAAATCTGTCCACACACTAAACACCCTAAAGAATCCAGCTGAGGGCCTGGATCCCATGGCAGTGTCCTGCATAAGTCCAGCTGAGGACTTAGAACTCATGATAGTGCCTCATGCAATTTCATGTTTTTGTTCTTGTTTTATGGATTTGCACTGGGAAGGTCAAAGGTCAGTGGTGGAAGCTACAAAGACTGCGCCAGTGGGGTGAAGGATCCGAGCCAGTAAGCTGAGGGTTCTGCCCTGGAGTCAAAAGGCAACACTCAAAGTAGGGACCAGAGCTGCCCCCAAAAGTACCAGAGCCATCCTCAGTGACAATGAGGTCCTGAGTTCTTCTGATAACAGCCAAGCTCTTATCAGGAAAGAAGCTTGACAAGCTCCCCCAGGAGAACCTACAGCAACAGGAGAACCAACAACAACTGGGAGAATAAACAACACTACTTCTTCCTCTCTAGTTGTCCTTTAGATATTAGCAATAGTCCTTGGGTGGGCTATCCATGCTCAGCACCATGCTGATTCAGCTCAGCTGGGTGTTAAAGTGACCACCAGTTGTTACTCCACAGCAGTATCCTTTGCTGGGAAGGGTCATCTCTCCTTTGTTCTTTGGTGAACAGTTATAGAAAGGTAAAAGTCCTTTGGTATTTATGTACAATATCATGTGAATGGAGGTGTAATGAAAAATGTAGAATTAAACCATGCCTGGTTTTTGGAGAACCTCTTATATCTCACAGAAAATGGGAAGAAAATTGGTCTGTGATGAGGAGGAGGAGGAGGAGGAGGAGGAGAAGGAGGAGGATTTTAAGACAAGAGGTCTTAAATAGGGGTAATATTTATATGTATGTGATATGGATGACAAGTATATTGAAACATCATTGGTATTTTTTGTGTAGACTGGGTATGTTTGTTGAAATTATAGGAAAAGTTTTCATTATCATCATACTCTGGATTCCCATTTTTTTAAAATTAATAGTTGTGCTTCATCTATGTAGTATCATCTTCCTAGTGAAGCTGTAATAAGTGAGTGGCTAGGAACCCACACTTGGAAGAGAAGTAAATAGGCGTGTGTTGGTCATGAGAGAAATCCGGGGAATCAGTTGTGTTCTCCAGACTTTTCAAAGTTTTTGCTTGTTTGTTTCTTCCAGAAGTTTTAGTTTATTTTCCTCCTCTCCCTGACTGTGCTTGCTTTTCTCCCTCCATTCATTTCTCTTTTCCTTCTTTCCTTCCTTCCTTTATTCCTTTTTCTTTCCCTTCAGTGTAGAGCATGATTTTCTTTTCTTTCTAGTTGATCTGTCTGATGAAGATGGTTTATATCTACTTACTATTCACTGAGAAGAATCAATCATAAATGATAAACTGTCCAAGGCTAGTTCTGGCCTGAAACAAAGTCAAACCTCTAAGTTTCTTGGCTCAGGGTTTATTGTATCTCAGTAGCTTATATTTAATTTATTCAATACTTCTGAAATGTTCATTTTTAAACAATAAAATCATTTTTGATTCCCAAATTGTTTTTCTCAACTAATAAGCCAAAGATGTTCCACAAGCTTTAAAATCTTAAAAACTCAATGGCTTTTCATACTGCCTTGAAATTCCTTGCATTAGTGTTATTATAATTATATAGCCACTCAAAATGTTAGTTCTGGTTCATTTTGTTATTTCATGTGCTTCTATAGTTGTAGACCTGTGGGAGTAGTGAGTTGGTTATTGTTCTGAATTTATATAATGTTTTGTATTGTGGTTTTTTGTTTTATATTGTTCCAAGTTTGTATTGCAGTTCTTTATTCCTAATTTTATTTTTTCTTTTTTAATTAATTGTATTGAATTAGAATATCTAATAAGCAGAATATTTTATTGTCCACCAAAATCATATGAAATATGAAATCAAAATCATATGAAATAGTCTAAAATTGTTACTAAATGTTTAATTCTTTTCAATTTACATTAGTAATTATAAAGTTATTCTTTCATTTGTTTTTTAAATTTTGTAAAGTGCAGCAATGCGGCTCCTTGCATGTGTGTATGTCTGTATGAGTGTGTATATATGTATGGAAACTTAAATATCCATCAATGCATTCAATTTATAAGTAGGTAGAACCAGAACTTAGGTCTCATGAGTCCTAAACATCTGCATTTTCTTTCTAATATTCTGTCCTTATTATCACTAAGGACAATCAATTGTCTCAATCTTTGAAGGTTAAGGTAATTTCAGATTTTTAAATCTACTTATTCAAATTGCAAAGATATGGATTAAGGCAGATGAATATTAAAAATTTTGCAAATACAGGGTAGTTTTTGTTCATTGAGCATCAATGTTTAAAGTGACTTTACAACAACATTAACCTTTCAACACAAAGTTTAAAATCATAATTTTTTTGAGTCAGAATACTTTGTGGATAATTATATATTATGCCCACCTCACTTTTCTTATAGATTAACTATAATAATTGTATTACTAAGTTTTCTGTTACTATAACACAATACCTAAAGCAGTTACTTTATTAAGAAAAAAACATTTTGGCTCATGAATTCTAGAGATTTCAGTCTAAGATTAGGCAGACCTATTTGCCTTGGGTTTCTTTCTTTTTCTTCCCCAAATCTATTTTATTCATAGATAAAAAGAAATAAAAGAAAAAGCTACAACAAAATTTTAAAGTACATCAATCAGAGGGTAACAAAGGTACATTGTGCGTTGTCATCTGCCTTGGATTTCTTTAAGGCAATACAATATAATAAAATGCTTATATTGTAAGCCAGAAAAGAGACAGAGGACAAGACTGAGAGGGATACCACTCTGGTATGATGTCATGTCTCCCACTAGACACTCAAAAGTTCTACCACTTCCCACTAGCACCGACCCTGGAGACCTTTGGGAGACACTACCTATATTAAAACCAAAGCAATAATAAAGCTGATTTTCTTTATGTCATACAATGATGGAAATGCAAGGGCTTGAATGTGTATCTCATTCACTTTCTTGAACCATGATGGGAGGATCTTTTTTTGAGTAGAGGTGATGAAGGTTGTAATAGAGTAGCAGAGGGAAATGACTGCTGGCGAGGGATCTTCTGACCTTGGCAACTGATTTGCTAAAGGGAGAAAAGGAGCCAAATTAGAAAAGAGGGCCATCCTCCCCTCGCTGCTTCTGTCTGGTTGGTTGGTAGCATGGTGGCTCCAGAGGAGAACAAAGAAGTCTTAGGGGGAGCTCTGGAGTTAGAGGTGAGAGTTGTGGATGGTTTAAAAATTGCTTTCAGTCTAGAATAAAGGCTTCATGTGTCAGCTGAAACCTCTTGGACAAAGTAAAGGATTTAACACCTGACCTTTTGTTTTTCATGGGGCCTCTGTGATTTTTCATGCTGTCTCTTGCCTGCAGTGTGTATTAAAATAATTAGGTCTATCTTGCAGTTGAAGCAATATTATAACCTTCTGAGTTGGAAAATGGCAACAATGATAGCATAACATCAGCAACAATCACAACAACCATAACAACAAAACCCAGCAAGAAGAGGATTTTTGCAGCCCTCTGTTGTTCACCATTGCATGAAACTATACTCATTATATTGCTTCCCACTCTTTGACTTCATGCCAAACTTCAGCCAGCTAGGGTCAGGGCTTTCTGGGAGTGTGCCACCTGCTACATTGTGTGTGCTGCTCTGGGATCAAAGCATTCTTTCTCCGTCCTCATCTACCTCTTCTCCCCACTGCTTGTCTGCCTTCTCCTGCAGGGGGTCAGACTGACCACATTTGCACGTCTCAGTGCATTGCCCTTGTGCACAAAGTTTTCTTTGTTAATCAGGAGAAGTATTTGCAAATCCTCCTTATGTACAATGAACTGCTTTGAGAAGAAGGTGTGACAGTGATATAATGACCTGGGGAATTTTCAGACAAGAAGAATCAAAATATATTGGTTTCATTTTCTAGTGATTAGTATCTGAGAGGTCTTTGTGGTGTGTGTGTATGTACACAGGCTTGTGTGGGTTATATCTTTGTCCAAATTCTTCTGGAAGATAATGTCTCTGCATAATAGAGTTCTTGAATTCTCTCTACATCCATGTTCAAAGCCGAGCCATCCTTTTTCTTAGTGTCAGTGGGTGAAGGTCTTGTCATTGAAACTGCAGAATGTGTAATCTGTGTGCTGGCAAATGAGCTTTAGCATCTAACCTTAGTGAGTCTCTCACAAGCCTTGCTAACGTCTAGAGGCTACATGGGGCCACATTTTTGACACTGGTCATGAACCCAGAATGAGCTGAAATCTAAACACTGCTCTCCATCGTGTTTCTTTCCAAGATATTAATAAAAATTCACTGGATGTTTCTTCTGTCTTTCACTTTTCCTTGTTACTTCTTGCACCAATCAAACAAACAGTTGGTAATTTCTTCATCTAAGTACAGGTAAATTCAGAGGTGGTCTTTTGAACAACCTAGCAATCACTGGGTAGGAATTACACTTGAAGACCTTAGCTAACTTACGAGGCAGTTATTAAATGTTTAAAAAGGCGCAAAATGAAGAGGTCTGTTTTGTGTTTTATTTAATTTCTCCTTCTTTTGTTAGCATAGTAGCATAAAGAAGATGGTTGCTTTATTTGACCTCCTCTCCATGGGAATAGTAACTATAATGGGTTTAATTAACTATGTGGTATTGACGTAATTAGTTATCCTGGTGATTATACTTCTTTAATAAAAGCACTTCATTTAAGATGCATTGTGTGTTCTGCAGCAGCCGAGCCCTACACCTATATTTCATAACTGTCTAGACATTGGAACCGTGTGCATATTTTACCAACAGCCCTTGAGAGAGGTTATCTTGCATGGCTTAAGGTAATTGGGAACTAATGATTTTGCCCCCTGGTTTCAGACTCGCTTAGGCTGAGAGGCCATGGGGGAGGGGTGGCCGCTCATTTTGTGCAAACTGAAAAGGAGGGGGAAGGGCCGTGTTTTGGAAACCATATGCTCTTAGGAACTGTTTCTCTTTAAGCTAGCAATCATGGAGACAGTAACACCAGAGGGAATCGGGGGTGTTTAATCTATGAGTGGACCGCATAAATACATTTAAATAAACGCACACAGTATGTAGAGACATATGCTCGGATTAACAGGAATGCAGGTTGGACACGTCTATTAAACATGCAGTCCATTTCGGTATGAAAAGTAGATCACTGCTCAGATTTGGTCAGCAGGTGACTGGCAATGTCCTCTCACACAGCTCAGTGGACAATGAATCAGAGTGTATAAAAATAGGGCAAATATAAAAGAAGAAACATACAATGCAAAAAGATCACCGTATGAAAATGTCAATAGCAATATCATGAGAACTCCCTAAGAAGAAGAGAACAAAAGCAAAAAGATTATCGAGTTGTGCCCAGACTGGTTCCTGGCAGACGTGGTGCCCGCAGCCCCTCAGTTACTTTACTGTAGGGCAAGGGCTGGACAAGGTGCCGGTGGAGTGCAGGAAAGGTCTAGAAACCTAGCGGGGACAGATGCTGCTGAGAAATAATAGGTTCTGCAGACAGTCCCTCTTGCAGGCAGGCAAAGCGCTGCTTCTTTTCCTGTCTGCTCTCTTTGACGCTCCTTTATTCAACGTGTGCTTTCCCTGTCACCTCTCCCTGCAGCTCTTCATCCTGCAGTGCAGAGCAGCAGAGCCCCATCCCGCCTCGTGCCTGGCTCACCCCCCACCCCCCACCCCGGTCTTGAGACTCACACCGAAAGCAGTGCAGGCGTTTGACTGCTTCATGCCGCACAGGCAGGCGCACTGTGGGTCATCCTAACAGCCAAGCCCATAAACAAGCCCCACTGAAAAACCAAACAAATGGAAAAGAAGTGCCTCCGCGGAGGTACCTGCCAAGAAGACTTGTTCCTCTGCCACCAGGGATGATGCGCCTGCGAAAGCCTCCATCCCTCATTAAATCAATAAAATCAAGTGTCTTTTATTTTAATCCTCTGCACTGTAATCCAGTAGCAAGAAAAGGGGCCCAGGCTTTTCATCTCATTGTTTCAAAACAGATCGTTTGGTTGGAACTGACAAAAGGTTCATTCCTTTACCTTTGTGGAAATGTCAGTAAAAAGGCAGGTGCTGGGCATTCGGACTCTTTTGCTCAGCAGAAGAAAAAAAAAAAGGAGTGTGCAGGGTGGGGGTGGAGGAGGGCTCTGAGACAGGCTAACTGCATGTACTGAAGCTTTCTAAGACATTTTGTTTAGCTGGATATTGTGCAGCAATGAGAGAGAGGTGGAATCTATTGTGTACCAGCTGCATGAATCACCGGATTGAAGTCTAACAGCCTCAGATCTTCTTTTATACAGTAGAGGGGAGATTAAAGCAGGGAGCTCATATGTCACCAAACAGAGGTACAATGCGGTTCTGGCTTGCTTAGTGCACTCAGCCAGCATTTGATCCAAATTTAGCCAAAGGGGGAACTAACGGGTGCTGTTATCAGCCAGGGAGGTGACAAATGTTGGGCTGTAACATCCAAAATTTCTTTTCTGCTTATAAATGTCATCCCTCCTTTGTCAGCTTCATTATGATTGAATCTATGTATAGTCACAGACTGACTGGAAACAAACAAAAACACATAAACCCGAGCTAAATTATTCTATACCTGCCTCTTCCGAAGCTGGGTAATTGATATGGAGCACAGGGAACTTTTGCATCTGGGGCTTATAACCTCATTTGTTTAACAAGTCTTGGCCGGGTGCTCTATGCTGTAGAGGCAGAATGGGATTCGCAAGGAATCTACTTTCCTGCTCTCCAGCAGCTCCTTGTCTCATTAAGGAGACAGACAGACAGACAAATACACAAGTTCTGTTGGGAACAAAAGGGATGGGGGATTTTATTAAATGACTAAATGTGAAAACACAAATAAGAAGTGTTCTAGGAATAAGGAAGATTGCATTGTGATCTAATTTTTTTTGTAAACGGAATAGGGAGGGTTTGGAGTACCACTTTTAGAAATCTTACATGTAGTGCATCAGGTACAGTGCATATATATATATATGTATATAATTGTTTTATTATACTTAGTTTTAAGATGAGAAAACAGAATCCCAAGGGCACACATTTTATAAGAGGCAGAACAGGAATTTAAACTTCCAAGCTATTTTTCTTCTTCTTTCTAAAAACTGAACCCAGGCCTTGTGTGTGCTCAGCAAATACTTTACCACTGAATTGCATCCCCAGCTCCTAAGCTATTACTCACAAGCATCCAGCAACCTGCTGGAGACTTGCTGGCAAAGAATGGAAGAGAGACTTTGAAGGGGGAAAAAAAAACTTGGCATCTGTCCTCTTTCTTCTTGCTGAGTTCTCCATCTTTCCCTACTGAAAATTTCAGGTCCTTATCTGTTTCTGTTTCAACTGAATTATCAGTGCTTCTCTAACTAGATTTCCTTCGCCAGCCAGACTTTATGGTCAAATCAGTAATAAAACTTTATTTCTAGAAGATATCTTACTGGCAGCTTGTCTAAGGTCAGATAGGTTATTAGCTGTAGACATGAGACAGTGATCTGTCTTTTTAGTCCCAGTCCCAGTGTTTTGTCCTGACAGCTAACTCAGCCTTTCTTACTGATCATACTGAGCATCATCACAGACTCTTGAGACCTACCACATTCTCGCTTTGGTCCTCGCACTTCTCAAACCCTCTAACCAGGCTTTATTAACTTGAAGGAATATGGAGAACAATGCATCCCTTGCAGTCTACAGTGTCAGGGGCTCCTATTACAATGGAAAAGTCACATCTGCTTGCTGACTGTGCCAGTCAACTCCTTTGGAAGCTCCTGGGAGCCATTCTAGGACCTCTCTTTCCAAATCTTCAATGCCAGTGACAAATGATCTCATCTTTTACCTTACTGAGGACATTGACATCATGTAATATGTAGCACCTCATCTTCACCTTCATCATAACCTCCAGCTCCTCCCTTTGTACCCCCTTAGCACCTGCCCAGCGCTGGAGGGGCTGCTTTTTGCCAGCATTCTCACATGAAATTGGTAGGCTCCATGGAGGCCTGGCTTCAGAGACTGTTATTTCCCTCACTGCATCTCATATGCTCTAACAGTCCATATAGCACCACTGCCTTCCTCAACCATAATCTGAACTTGGAGGAAAAATAATAATGAGAAACTGAAAAAATCTTGAAAAGATTGAATTTGTTATTTTTCTTAGTAGAGGAATTTTTTTAATAGGCCAAAGGATCCATGTACTAGAGGAACACATTTGCATTTGTAGATACCATGCAGGATTGAAGAGGACTAAGGTATTTTGGGGACAGTAGTCCCTGAATAGCAGTGAGCCTGTCCTCTGTCTGTATGCAGACAGTTGCCCTGATGACTACCTCAGATTTCCCCATCCTTTTAGCTCAAGACATGTCTTTTTCTCATGATTGCCTAGTATTTTTCTCTAGCTTTCTTCATCTATTCTTGGAAAATAAGAAACTCTTCATGAATAGCTTCTCTTTGCTTCCACTTCAAGGACATGCAATTTATGCAACTTGATAATCCTTTGTCTGATTGTTGCAAACACTGAAAATTCAGAGCAAATCTTTTATTGTACTGAACATCTATTCAAGTGCACCTACCACATACCCTCTGCCTCCATTTCTCACTATGTAGATATCCATAGCTTTAAAGTATGACTAATTTCAAAACCACAGAACTTGTTGTGGTAATCTACAAAGTCCTTATTCAGTTTGACATCATTTTAAAATTCAAAACTCCTAACGATCCTTTCTTCTAAACCATTACTTTCAATTACAAAATGTCCTCAATCTCTTTATAAAAACAAATGCGTGTAGTGGTGCCCTATCATGCTGATAACTCGATGATAATAACTCAGTATAATACCTTAACTGTAGATAAATAACAATCATTTATAATAAAATGATACTCATTAATATGACAGATACAAATGCAGACTGATACAAATATAATTTAACCATCATGAGCAGCATGACTACTGACAATGTGAATTTTTAAACACACGAGCAAGGTTTGATGAGGACTGAAATCAAGCAAAATACAAAACCACACACTAGCTGCATTCCTTGAATATGTGGTGCATTTCAAAACATCTGAAAATACTTGTCTTCTTAGGAAATAAGTTAGGTCCTAGACTAAGATAATTTTACACAGATATTTAAGCAAACATGAATATTCCTGAGTCATTCTTAAGTTGGTTCAGTGTGAGACAGTATATCCCGTAGGAATGTCACATGCATCACAGGTTGTCTAGCATGCCTTTGTCCCCTCTGCTCAAATATACAGTATAAAAACATTCTTCACTGTTGTCAAGTAAAAATATCTAAAGTGTCCCTTAGTGGATGATGTGGCATCTCTTAAAAACCATTTTGCTATGTTATCTCTCACATGACTTTTCTCTTGATTCCCGTCTTGTTGATGATCCTCCTTTTCCTTTCCGCGGCCTCTGGTCTCCTCTTGGGCACTTTGACTTGTGGATATTATTCAAGGCCTGGTCCTTGGACCTCTGCTACTATATTTATCTCTCAGCTATAATGATGCACAGCTTATATATTTTATAGAATTTTAAGTGTGTAACCTATACTTCAATGTATATAGCCACACAACTCCTACTGTAATCATAATATAGAACATTTCCAACAGTCCAAAACGCTCCCTCTTTACTTTTAATATCCTCCCAGCAGATTTAGCCTTTTATAAATATTAATCAATTTTCTGCATAAAGTTTTACATAAATGGAATGATACATCCTTTAGTGTTTTAGGACTGACTTTTTTACTTAGTGAAATGTTTTTGATATTCATCATGTCATGAATATGTAATTTGTTTCTGAGCAGTAGTTTGTTGATGAGTAATATTCTATTATGCAGAATACCAAATTGTCTATCCATTCATTTCAAATAGACATTGGCATATTTGTAGTTTGGCTTACCATGAATAAAGCTTTTCTGAAGAGATAAGAAATGTATATATTTTTTTTTGCATAAATACGTGGAAAATTATTGATGGTAAGTACAGTATATATTGAATATCATAATAAATAACTGGTTATGGTGTGGTTTATACCTATAATCCCCGTGACCTTAGGAGGTTGTAGGAGGGTCACAAATTGAGGCCAGCCTGGACAATTTAGACCTTGTCTCAAAATAAAAAAAAAAAAAGAAAGAAGTAAAACATAAAATGTCAGAGTGTGTAGCTCAGTGTGAAGGACAAGGGTTCAACCCTCAGTACCAATAAATCAATAAATAGCCCTGATAGATCTGGGAAGTGCATTTACTATTTTAGATTCAAAGAAATGCACAAGTTTTAGTTATTATACAACCTCACCAGCACTTGGTACCAGCTTTCTTTTAATTGTAGCAATTCTAGTGGGATTGTAGTGGTATTTCATAGTTATTTTAACTTGCATTTTTCTACTGATAGTGGGTATTATTTCATGTATTTATTTTAATTTTGTATATTGTTTCCTGGAAAATGTTACTTCAAACCTGTTATCTATTCTGTAATTAGAATGTTCATCTTCTTATACTTGAGTTGGGCAAGTTATTTATACATAGTTAATATAAGTCATGTGTTAGTTAATATAAGTTATGAAGTACATGTGTACATGTTTTGAAAATATTTTTGCCCAATCTCTGATTTGCTTTCCCCCGCCCCCAGCAGTCTCTTTGAAGGAGTTAATTTTTTATATGGGTAAGGTACTGTGTTTTAATTTGTTTTCTTTTTATGCTTTTGCTTTTTATATTTCATGTGAAAATTTTACCTATGCCATGATCACAAAGATTTTCTTTATATTTTATCTAGAAGTTTGTAGTTTCAGCTTTTACATTTAAGTTTATTTTTAGATATGATGTGGGTTAATGATTGAAGGGTGTGTGTGTGTGCGCACGCGTGTGTGTGTGTGTGCGCATAGCCAACTGTTATAGCACCATCTGTTTTAGAGATTCTTCTTTCCCACATTGATTTACTTTGGCACTTTTGTAAAAAATCAATTGACCATATAAATATGGGTCTATTTCTAGACTCAATTCAGTTTCACTGATTTGTATGTCGAGCATTATACCCTCTTGCTTCTTGTGGTTTTATAAGAAAACTTGAAATCAGTTAGTGTGAGCCTTTCAACTTTATTCTTCCACAAAGGTTTTTCTTTTTATTCTTTGAAAAAAATTAAAAATGTATTTTTGTATAGATTTTAGAGTTGATTTGCCAGTCACTACAAAATATTCCACTTTGATTCTGTAAAAACTCATAGGAGCCCTAATATCTTAATCTCAAAAAATTTCAAACCATGAACATACAGCTCTGCATTTACTTATTCCTTTTTAACTTTTCTCTGAGCAATTATAAGTTTAAGTTCTGCATCTTTTTTGTACATTTTCATTAGGTATTTAAGATATAGAAATTTATTGTAAATAGTATTTTAAAATTTCAGTCTCTAATTGCTGATTATCAATACATAGAAATCCAACTGATTTTTGTGTATTGATCATATATCAGATAAACTTAATAAAAGTATTTATTAGTTCTAGAAGCATTTTACAAAGCAGAATTCTTAGAAATTCTTGTGTAAATAGTCATGCATTTATGAATAAAGACAATATTGTTTATGTATTACATTGGTACATCTTTTATTTTCTTACTTTGTTGCATTGGCTAAGATACCTAAACTTTGAATGTTGAAGAAATATTTTGATACCAAACTTCTTTGCTTTGTTTTTGGTAATAGCAGAAAGCATCCTTCTTTTTTACATTGAGAACTATTTAGGTTTTTTTCTAGAACACTTATTAGGCTGAATAACACTTTATAGTTTTAAAATCATAAATGTATTTTGCATTTTGTTAAATGTTTTCTGTATCTATTAAGATGATTACATAGTTTTTTTTTCATGCTCTCTCAGACACAGTTTGTGAAAATTTTCTTAAAGATTTTTTGGATGTTCTTTGGGAAGAGTGGTTTATCTGAATAATGCTAGCTCCATAAAATGAAGCTGTTTCTTCTATTTTCTCAGAGTTGTACAAAACTGGTATGAATTCTTTCCTAAATATTGGTTGCAATTCAATAATTAGCAATGCGGGCCTAGTGTTTTATTTTTTAGAATATTATTAGCTAGGAATTTAATTTATTTAAAAGATATAGAGTTGTGTGTGATACTGTTTTTTTGTTTTCAAGTGGACCATGGTAGTGTTTTTAAAGAACTTTGCTGTTTTCAACTAAGTGTCAATTTTCTTGGCTTGATGTTATTCATAATATTATTATCACTTCTGTATTTATCAAATCTTCATTGATTTCTTTCTGTAGTGATAATGGTAATTTGTAAGTTTTGCAATTCAATTTTTAGTGATTTTCTTTACTGTTGCTATATCTCTCTGTCTCATGTATTTATTAATTCATTTTTGCTGGGGATTGAGCCTGCAGCCTTGCATGTGTTACACATATGCTTCACCACTGAGCTCCATCTTCAGCCCAGGACTATTAATTTTTTCTGATATTTTCAAAGAAATGGCTTTTGATTGCATTTGGTTTTATTTACTTTTTCTATCATCCTATTATTTTCAGCAGTTAAATCTTTTAATAATTTCCTTTCTGTTTTCTTTTGGAAAAAATTATTACTTCTTTTCTGGTTTCTTATAGTGGAGGTTAAAATTACTGACTTCAAAGCTATCTTCCAATACAAACTTTTCATACTATAAATTATCCTTTCAATATTACTTTACCCACAACCTACCAATTGTCAATATATTGGTTTTTCTCATTCTCATTCAAATCAATGTATATTTACATTTATCTTATAATATCTTCATTTGCTCATGGGGTACTTAAAAGGGTTTTGGTTTTAAATTTCCTGATACTGGGGATTTCTCAGTTGTATTTCCATTACTGATTTCTTGTGTAATTCTGTTATAGTTTGAAAATATACTTTGACTTTTTGTTTGTTTTGAGACAAAGTCTTGCTACATAGTTCAAGCTGTCCTTGAACATGTGATGTAGCCCAGGCTGGCCACAAACTCATAGCAAGCTTCCTGCCTCAGCCTGCCAAATACTGGGATTACAGGCAAGTGCCTCCACGCCCAGTTTGAAATGTATTTTGTACAATTTCAATGGTTTTTATTATTTATAAATAATAGCTTTATGATGCAAATATCTGTAAGTGAATTTTTATCTTTTAAAACTATTAATACATAGTTTTAAATTTTGTGGCATGTAGTATACATTTTTAAAATCAATTAGTTTCATAATGTTTTCTCAGTGTTTCTATCTTTATTGTATTTTTCTTTACTTCTATTATTGAGAAAACCAAATTGCTATCTTTAAGTGTACTTATTAATTTGTCCATTTCTTCATTAAATTTGGACTTTTTTTGTATTTAAAAATTGTTCAAGCTGGGAGTATTGGCATATGCAGTCTGGAAGGCTAAGGTAGAAAGACTGCAAGTTCAAGCCCAGTGGGACATCCTGACTTTACAAACAAAGCAAAGCAAAACAAAACAAAATAAATCACAAAAAACAAAATTACCATTATCATGTTTTTAAACACTATTTTTTCTCTCTGTCTCTGTCTCTCTGCCTCTCTGTCTGTCTCTGTCTCTGTCTCTGTCTCTCTCTCTCTCTCTCTCTCTCTCTCTGTCTTTTTGAGATAGGGTTTCACTATGCAGTTCAGACTGGCTTTGAGTTCACTTTGTAGTCCAGGCGGGTCTTGAACTCACAATGATCCTCCTGCCTCAGCCTCCCGAGTGCTGGGACTACATAGGCATGCACCACCTCGCCTGGCTTAATATTTGTCTCTTATCTCTGGTGATTAGTTGATTCTAAAATATTAGAAAATATTTAAGACATCCCACCTCAATTTAATTAATGTTTGTATGGTATATACTTTCTCATGTAATAAATTTTTAATTGTGCCTTTATATTCAAAGTAGGTTTATCATAGACACCAGATAATCAGGTCTTGGTTTTAAAATTCTATTTGACCTATTTGGTTTTTAGATGACATATTTATACCATTTATGTTTTTTATTTCTATCAATCTGATTTGATTTAATCTAGGCCTCTATTTGCTTTCTATTTGTGTCGGTTGTTAATTGTCTTTTTTTCCTTCCTGGATTAACATAGTATCTTTTATGATTGTTTCTATCTCCCTGTTTGGTTCATTAATTATATTTGTGCTGCCTAATGAACTTTTATTTATATTTCTTTGCAGCACTTATTCTGGAAATCTGGATATTAATTATCTATACTTCCATTTGTATGATGGAAAATTGTTCTTTCATTGCTGAATGGTGTTCTTCCTGGACATAGAAGTCTAGAGTGATGATCTTTTTTTCCTTAATGTTATCATCCCACTGTATCCTGGCTGTTACTATTTTTGATAAGAAACTTCCTGCTTTCATTATGTTTTCTTCTCTGTACCAAATGTACTATTTTTTTCTCTTTGCTTTTCTTAAGATTTTCTCTTTATAAGTGGTTCCCAGAAATTGGATCATCAAGTTCCTTCATGTGACCATGTTTTTCTTCTTAGTATTCACTGACCTTTCTAATTAGTGGATTTGTGTAATTTGTAACTTTCAACTAATACGGAAATGTTTTTACCAGTAGTTTGTAAAATATTATTCAGTCTTCATTATTGTTCAGGTTTTCTATGTATCTGTTCTGCTTGATATTATCCTATAAGTTGTTGAGGCTCTTTTTGTTATGGCTTTGTAAGTTTTTCACTTTAGCTCCTTTTGGTGCAGTTTGGACTAAGTAATCATTTCTTCTACAATGATTAATCTATGGTTAATTATATGCTGTGTCTCTTTTTGAAATTTCAGATTCATTATTTTTATTTTTTGACCTTCAGTCTCTGACCAGTGTGGCTCCATTACTAAAATAATTACCTTCCAAGAACTCTGCCCAGTGCTCTGTAATTTTTTTTTCAACACTGCTGGAAACATGAACTATTCCTAGTTTTGTGTGAGTGGTATGATTTATCTTTTGATGTCCCCCTAAAGCTTCATGTACTCATAGGTAGGACTTACAGAGGTGATTGGATTACAGGTGTGATACTTTCAGTGGATTACTCCAATGGTGAGTTTATAGCTAAATGTGATATTGGGAGGTGAAGCCTGATTGGAAAAGGTGGTCATTGGGGGGCATCTCTGCCACCTCCCTTGATCTCTGACTGCTTTCTGCCCTCCTATACCATGTCCAAACCTCGTCTGCATGTCTTCCTGTCATGCCACTGTGCCTTGGACCCAGCTGACTATGGACTGAAATCTCTACAAACTGTGAGCCAGAATAAACCTCTCTTCCTTTAACTTGTGGCTGTTGGGTGTTTTGTCCCAGTGATGAGAAAATAACTAAGACAGAGGGTAAACATGCAACCTGTTATTCTATCATGGTCAAAAATAGACTTCTTGACTGGCTTTGAATGACTTGCCAATTCACACAAATATAATGCTTATGTTTATGAAACCACTTTTCAAAAGAACCCCGAACGTTGACTGAATTCTTTCTCATATTGCAAGATTTCCAATTCTGTGTCAGTCAGCTACATGCAAATTTCTTCCTTTCTTGTCAAAGTGGACATTTGAAACACTCGATCTACCTCCTGATACTACAACCGTCTTTCTTCCTGTGACCCACCTAAGTCATTATTATGTTTTATCACATACTCAACCTGCTAGCTTTGAAGTTACTTTTGAATCCTTTCATTTCTTTCCAGCTTATGTCTGATCTCTTAATAAGCACTGAAAATTCTTTCAGAATTTTACATCCATCTTCTCTGTTTATATCCATTGCCACGACTGTATTCAAGATCTCTCCTCTCTCAAGTCTTTATTATGCAAGTATTTTGTAACTGGATCTCCACTCTAGTTTCTCCCCACACCAATTTAAACCATATCATTTGTCACTCACTGTGCACATGTGGTTACAAGTAGAATTTCAGTTACTTAGATTTGAATATTCGACATTAATAATCCAACTCCAACCAATTTTTATAACTTGCCTTCCACTCATAGCCAACTCAATACTCCAGAAACTAGAGTAAGTAGTAAATGTTTTCTCCTCACAATTTTATAAACAAACCTACTAATTTTGGGCTTTATAGTGTCTTTTCTGTTTTAATATCCCATTTACATTTTATATGCCTCTTAAAAAATTCTCCATTACTAAAAGTTTCAGTTTAATTTCCATCCATGGTAGATTAAAGTAGATTAAAGTATTGCCTTTCTCTAAGATTGAGACTGATTTTTTTCTTTAATGCCCAGATCAACACTTAATCACATGATCATTTGGTTTATTATTCAATTGACTTGGTGTAATCTTCCAGATTTTCTCAATTACTATATTGACTCAATAGCATATGTAGTTTCACTTGACAGTATGTTCAACAGGAAGGTTATTCTCTAACATTCATTTTCCAAGTTGAACTAATCTCACTTCTCCCTTTGTCTTGTTTGCTTTTCCTTCTTATCCTTCTTATTAGATTCTTTACTTTTTAAGCATGTAAGTGGATCAAACTGAGGGGAAAGAAAGGGTGTATGGATATAGTGATAAAAGGAAAAGTGTTTTCTCACGGACTAGCACAAATTCGAATCTCACTTCTGAAGCTTGTGAGATATGTGACTTTAGAATTTTGTTCTTTACTTCTTCATGTATCAGATGGGGATAATACTCATCCTTGTTATGATACCAGTGGTCTGAGCTTCTTTTGGGAGGATGACAGAATGCAATATAGCAAATACAGGGATTTCCTTCTATCTTGTCTTTTAAATCCAGTATTGTTCTCATTGTTTTGGTTTGTTCTGATTGTTTTGCTTTATTCAGTATTCTGTCTTGATTGACTTTATTCTGTTTTGTTTTGGTTTGATTTTGCTATACCTGATGGAATGGACAACTAGTGTGAAGATGACAAGATATACTATGGTAGCTATTGTTTTCCTAGTATCGTGCCTTGAAGTTCTGTACCAATTTTTCTACTTTTTAAAAAATTTTTATTTAAAGAGAAAAAAAACAAAACAGAAAAAGGGGTAGAAACAATACAGAATTTCAGAAAAAAAAGCAGTAAGAAATCACTATTTGATAAATTACATATTATCTTCTTACACCTAGTTGTTAAAGTTACAAAATTAAAGCATACAAAGTAGACATTCAAACAGTGAGGCTGCAAACAGTTCTGCTCAATGATCCAATAAAAACTTAGCAACATAGTTATCAATCCTATACACTTAAACATAAATGCAGTTATATCCTTTAAAGCACTTTCTTTTCCTCCTTTTACTTTTTAAGTCCATTATCTGCTTAGTTATATCTTGTTTCAGGTTGCTCAGTACCTTACTGACTTGTTTTGTTGTTGTTATATACTTTTAATCACCTTATATAATTCTGTTGCCTTGTTTTTGAGTTTCTCCTCATCCATGATCCATGGATCAGCTTTGGTGGAGTTGGGAGATTTCTGGAGGTATTTTGTTACTTTTTTATCTACTTTTTTTTTTTTTGAAGGTAGCAAAATACAGCAGAACAAGACAGAACAAACCCATGCGACCACACTGCAATAAAACTACCACAGAACAGGTCACCAGGACACAAGCAATGGGCTCAATAGTACAGCCCATTTTGTTTACACTAGCTGTTCCCCCAATCAGGCAGAGGAAAATGGAAGAAAATATCGAACTTTCCAAAAACAGAACATTGAACAAAGCAGTAACATTAATCAAAACTGAGCAAAACAGTGATAAAAATATTTGACTTCAAAGAGATGGTGGAAGGAAATCCCCCTTACTTGCCACGATGTATTCATTCATCCTCCAAATACTCAGACTGCCAGTGCCTACTTGCTAACGAGGGCGGGGTGGGGGGTGTATGGATAAATGTCTGATTCTTAGCCCATGCGCTGGCAGGGCCCCAGCTGCTTACCAGGGTGGTCAGTAGGCTGCCTGTTCTCCCAGCGCCCAAAGTTCCAACATGATGCAGAGCTTAGGAGTCGCTGATAGTTCTCGCCCTGGTGTGCCTGTGGCTTCCCAGGCCCCCAGCTGCTCACCAGGGCAGTGAGTAGGCCGCCTGTTCTCCAGCGCCCAAAGTTCCAACATGATGCAGAGTTCAGGAATCCTGCTACTTTGTTTTGATTGGCTTTGTTCTGTTTTGTTTTGTTGGATTTTACTATCTTTAAAATAAAAATAAATACATAAATAAAATAAAATTAATAAAAAAGGGCAAAGAACTGTAAAAACAAACAAAAAACCAAACCAAACAAACAAAAAAATACTTAAATAAGATAATCCTTGAGTGGAGCAGGTTTATGGAAGCAAAATATTATGTTTTGGTGACAATTTCAACCTATTCTATTTGGCATAGTGAAAAAACTTTGGTGAAAATGAAGAGAGTTCGTTTCTCTTGATCAGAATACAATCTGATTCTGGATTCTGACCATCATTCAGAGGTCTTGAAAATAATACCTGAGTAAGATATCAGAAATCCCCTATATGTAAGAGCAAGTTCATGTAACTTAGTCAAGTTTTTTATTTATTTATTTTTTTGTACTGGGTTTTGAACACAGGGTCTTTGCCCCACACAACATCCCCAAGTTCCCTTCAAAAACAATCTGTTTTTTAACTTTGAAGACAGGGTCTTGCTGCATTGCTAAATTGCTTAGATAAGAATTGAATTTGCAACTTGCCTACCCCAGTCTTTCCAATATTGGGATTAATTCAGGTTTTGACTCAGGTTTGCCCTTCTGTCCTTTTTACTTCCTACTCTATCCTCGTTCTCTTACGTTGATCTTATGAATTTGTTTTGCAAATTCTCATGCCCAGTGTGACTCTCATACATATGAGTGTGAGTGGAGACGAGGAAAGACAAGGAGAGACAGAGAAGGTAGGGGAGAGGAAAAAGGAAAGGCAGAGGGGGAGAGAAAGAGAAAGAAATTGTGAAGTTACAGTCAGTAGTACACAGAGAATTGCTTTTGAAAAAAGATATAAAAAATGTGATCAATCAGTTTTTAGACGTGTAGAAAAATTCTCTCTTTCCCTTTAAATGCACTCACATAAATAAGCTTGTGTCTCTGTGGCCTCTGACATTTCAGAATGGCTTCTGCCTATGTTGTGTGTATCATAATCTTCTATCATGAAAATTAGTATTCAGTTAAGCACCTGTCCACTGATCCGTTAGCAGCACCTTAACCACATAATCATAAATCTAAGGAGGAGAAGTTTAGGTGGAGGCTATTTCAATCAAGAATTGAAATTTTAGAGAAGCATAATACTTACCAGAAAAGACATCTAGGTCAGATTTCATCACCTCTAATTTTCATGTTCCTATTTTTGTTCTCACCTCACCTTGTTCCATCAAACCATCATCAAGCAATACTGATTAAGTATTCCCCCTGCCTACAGCTGTGTTAGGATTTTGATGACATAAATTAATTGGTTATGGTTCCAGTCATTTGGAAATTTTCTGAAAGATATTGCTTCCCAGCCTTTTTATATTTTAAAGTTAAACCACATTAAATGTCAAATCATGAAGAAATCCCATTTAATCATAGTTTTACTTTAATTTACTTGAACTACAGATAAATCTTAAGGAATATTTCAACAATTCTATAGTTTCCTCATCAGTAGCAAATAACTTTGGAACCACTGCTCACAGGCAGATGCTCTGCTCTATGAAAGTTGACCAAAAGATGTGCTAGATGCAGTCCTTAAAGAACAAAGTACCAGATTTGGATCTGATCCAATTGAAGAATTAAGGTAGATTCAAAGGCACATCAGAATAGTGTTACCACTTTTTACTGGTGTGAATTTTTTCAGCATGGGAAAGAATAGCATAGAATTAAGCAAGTGACACGATACATAATGATCTTTGCTATGAACCAATAGATACGCTTCACAGCCATTATCTTCTGTATTTGTCATAAAAATGTATGCTCTAAATATAATTGTTTTTCTCATGTTTTGGATATGAAATAATAACAGAGAATTTAAATAAATGCCAGAGCAAGGATTGCAGTTTTGGCTGAAACTTAAACAGCAGTGTTCATTGTGTATATGAGGGCACCCCACTCTGATGATGTAGCAATAATAAGGTCAAAAATGGTTGTGCTATGAGAAAGCATAGACAATAGCAAATCATGTCCACAAGGGCTTCATAGTTTCCCTAGAATAATCACATTTTTATAATTCTTTTCAAATCTCTCATTAATACCTGTAATAGTATTATTACAAACTTTTCCCATGTGAAATAGAGGTGTACCTAACGCATTCCCTAAGTTTGCAGAACTGGTAAAAAAAACAAAACACACAGCCAAGGTGAAACTCAAGTGTCTGATTCCATATTCTCTTATATTTGCCATGATTTCATTATTCCCAAATGTAAACATAACAGCTGCCAAAATTAAGCTCTCTGTGTATGTGTGTGTATGTGTGTGTAAAAGTACATGAGCACTAGGTATCAATTAAAGTTGTTATTATATATTTGTCTTTTGTGAAAAAGAAGACCAAAGCACAATCCTGGTATACTTGAGCTTCATGGATCCTGTTGAGATTTGGGTCTTAAATATCCTCCAAAGTCTCCCTGCTTCAGATTTGGTCCCCAGCTGACTGCACTGTTGGGAAGTGGTGAAACCCTTAGTCTGTGGGGCTTAGTGGAAGAAAATGAGGTCACTGGGGGCGTGTTCTTGAAGGGATATAGGGACTTTGGCCTCTTCCTCTCACTCACTTTTATTTCTAGGCCACCATGGGGTGAGCAGCTGCCTCTACCATGTGCTTGTGACATGATTCACTGCCTCACCTTAGACCCAAAGACAACAACACCGAGCGACTGTGGACCAAAGTTCTGAAACCATGAGCTAATGTAATGTTTTCCTCCTGTTAAGGTGATTTTTTTCTCAAGTATTTTGTCATAGCAGTATAAGGCTGATTAATGCAACACCTAAAATGTTCCATGATAAGATTTAAAAAAATACCCTCTGAATTTTGACAATAAAGTATGTTTACAGACCAGAACTGGTGTACAGAATACCAACTTTTGTCTCTTGGTCTGGCCTGGATGTTCTGATAGGAAAACTGATAGGGGAGAGATATTGTTTGGAAATGAATTTCATAGAAAATTTTGACCTGAATCCTACAAAAGAACAGGGGTAAAATGGAACTGGGAAGGAAGATATCAGATTTCTCCAGGTATCATAGAAATAAGCTGTGACAGTTTTATACACAGGTGCACTAGGTATCTCTTCTCTTTCATGCTGTATGAGGCATAATACATGACTTTCTTTGCCATTTGAAGTGACAACTTTTTGATTACTAGACTTTGTTTGGGGATGGAGATAGTTTCTTTGTAATTCCATAAAAGTGTCCTATTTCCTTCACTGAAATCTATATTCTTTATTAATCATCAGATTGTTTTAGTAACAGCTAGCAAAACAGAAGAGCACATAGAACTATTGTAGGAGAAGTAAAAAGAGGAAAGACCAGAAAGCAATGCCATTTTTTTTGAAGGTTAGGCCTGATTTTGATTTTGTTGCAGAGAGATTTTATTCACCTATTTATTCATTCAGCAAACGTGAATGAGATCCTGTTATATTCATGATGCTGCCCTAGTGTTGCAGTGCTACACCAGTATTATGAGCCCGTGTTCTCATAGTGATGACTGCAAGGTAACAGCACATGCCAGTCTGTTTTTCCATTTCTGAAAGCATGTCTTCAAGGCATGTTAAGAATTTGGATCAAGTGTATTTTAGCTGGAAAGGGGAGCAATGAGCAAAAGGAGCCTGGAGAGAAGACGTGTTTCTGGAGAAGCCTTTTTCTTTATTGTTTTCTCCATATTTCGGGGCAGAGTGGAGGCTTCAGGATGGAGAAGGGTAGGGATAGAGCTGAGGATATGCATGAGAAAAGTGCAGATGTTGAAGATGACTTGATAGAGGTGCTAGATAGGAATAGAAAGATTTATGAAAATCAAGGCAGGACCTAGAAGGCAGGGAAGTGGGCTATATACTACACTGTAGGTAGAAGGGACAGGAGAAAGGCAGCTTCCTCTTTCATTCCGGATGCCACAGGGAGGTAGGGTCATATTCATGGTGAATGGGAAAGACACAATGAGAGTGTAATGTACATAAAAATTATGCAAACTGCAGATCAAATGACAGCTGATACTATCTTC
Organism: Hydrochoerus hydrochaeris; assembly: GCA_004027455.1. Classification (NCBI taxonomy): domain Eukaryota; kingdom Metazoa; phylum Chordata; class Mammalia; order Rodentia; family Hydrochaeridae; genus Hydrochoerus; species Hydrochoerus hydrochaeris. The sequence continues at coordinate 151,163 of PVLA01003571.1, read as the reverse complement.
TTCTGCAGTTCTGTGTTTCCAAATATTTTATGGAGGCTGTACAAGGCAGGCATGTCAAACAGTCTGGCATATAGATAGTCTTGGCTGTGAGGGCTTAAACCAAGCAATATGCAAGGATTCCTCTGGATCTTGGGAGATTCCTCGAGGTAATGCAGGTTCCTGTCTTGCCAAGACTGTTTCCAGTGTAGGGGTTTCATAGGTGACAAAATGTCTTATACTATCAGAATTGATTACAATTGAGAATTTCACTCGTGGGAGATAATTCCCCTGCTTCTATGTTGTGTGTAAGGAGACAACGTCTTATTAACTTTTCTCTGGTTGTTGAGACAAAATACCTGATGCCTAAAGTGAAGTAAGGAAAGGTTTATTTAGCTTACAGTTTTGGAGGTTTCAGTCCATACTCAGCTGGCTCCAAGTCAGGGTGACATGGCTGAGAGGCTGCCTTTCGTAGTGCACAAAGGACAAGAGCCAAAGGGTGAAAGAGAGAAAAGCACACTTCCTTCCCTCCTCCTATTGTATGCCAGCTCCACCCCTGGGTGTGCACAGCACCCACACAGTCAACATCAACACTAGACAATGAACCAATCACAAAGGCTACATTCAGTCATCCCTTGACTGCATGAGGCTTGGAGAAACACCTAGACATAAACCATAACAGACAGGGAACACATGAAATGGGAAATCAAATAGAGAGACACAGATTCTTTGAAGTTTGAAAATTAAATTTGATAGGCTTTGGAAAAAGAATACTGTATAATAAATATAATTCAAAGCAGTAGTTCCCAAAGTGTTGCCAGGAGACTCCTGGGAGTCCTTGCTATGGTTTGAATGTTTGTCCCCTCCAAAACTCATGTTGAAGTGACTTTAGATGATTTTATGCCAGTATTAGAAAGTTGGACCTTTGAGAATTAATTGGGCTGTGAGAGTTCTGCCATCAACAATGAAATAACACCATTTCATGGTGGTAGGTTCTTTATGGAAGGAATGATTGCATTATAAAATGATGGGTTCAACCTCTTTTTTGTGTTCTTCATCCCTCTCTCTCTCTCCTCTCTTCCTTTTCTCCTTTTCTCCCTTTATCCTTTTCTCCTCCTTCCTCTTCCCTTCCTACACAGGATGAGGTACCAAGAAGACTCTTGCTTGCTATTCCATAACTTGGAATTCTAGTATACAGAACTATAAGCTGATTAATATATGCTCATCGTAAATTGTTCATCCTGGGACATTCTGTTATAGTAGCATGAAACACACAGGGGCAGTCTCAAGACCACTTTGGTAATTCACAATGTCAGAGTGGTTTTTGTAATAATACTAACATACAATTTTCCATTTTCCTTCATTCTCTCAATATTATTGATGAAGCTTTCCAATGATGTGACAAGATGCTTGTCATACAGATAGAAAGCAAAAACTGATAAAATATTCTAGCATAATAATTATTCCATTATGTAAGCCATTTAAGATATTTGTAGAAATGTAAAAAAATTCCATTTTCTCACTATTTCTAAAAAATATTTGTATTAAAGTATACTAACAGTTAGTATGCTTCTGCAGTTATTTTAAAATTAATAAATTCAGATTTGTATACCTTTTCAATTTTAATTTCTACTATGGTAACCGTAGTATATAACACATCTACATAAAGCTTTTTGAAGTCCTCATTAATTTTTAACAGCACAAAGGGGTCCAGAGGCAAACAAAACAAAAAATCCAGCCAAACAAAATCAACAAACAAAAAAGAAGCCTCGAAAATATTGTCTTATGCAATTAGGATAAAAATGATCCAGATATTTGTAAGAGATTGAGGAAAAAAATTATAAATTAATGTCCACGTTTCCTCAAAAAGCAATTGAAAAATGATAAAAAGAGTGAAAAATAAAGTGCAGATCCATCAAGAGATGGAGGAAAGGCAAAGGAACGCTGGGGAAGAGAACGAAAAAAGCATTAAGATGTGTTGTGTACGTGGACCTACTCCCCACAAGGAATATAATCATTATGTACTGCAAACACGTATGAATAAAAAATGGAAGTTCTATATTTCACAAAATGATGGAATTCCTAAAAATCTGAACTGAACTATATAAAAGACAGCTAAGTGATATGAAATGTAAATCAGTGCAAGAAAAACATGAGTGACATTTTTAGATGTCTGCTGCTGAAGACGGAGAACAGAGAGGACAAGACATTTCTCCTATAGGCAGCACACTTACGTTTTGTTCTCTTGCAATATAATTCATATATCATAAAACTCACCCTGTAAAAATGTACTACTCAGTAATTTTTAGTATGGTCATAAAATTGTACTACCGTCACTGCTACCTTATTCTAAAATATTTGTGTCGCCTAAAAGAAACTCATACCGTTAGCAGTCACACCTCATTTATCCCAATCATTGATAATGCACCACCTCTATGGATTTGCCGATTGTGGATATTTTATAAAAATTACAGTCTAAGATTTATGACCTTTAATGTCTGGATTATTTCATTTATGGTGTTTCCAGAGTTCCTTCACGTCGCAGTATGCATAACTTGAGAAGACTTTCTATTGTACAGACATATCACGTTTTGTAGTCATTCATCAGTCAATTGATAGTTGGGTTGTTTCCACATAATGCTACTGTAAGTACAAATGTTGCTGGGATTCTCTTGTTTACGTATCTAAGCAGCAACATTTCTGAGTCTTATGGTAAGTCTGTGCTTGATTTTTTGAGGATCTGCTTGTCTGTTTTCCCTAACAGGTATGTCATTTAACATTCCCCAAAGGAGTATCTCACTGTGACTTTGATTTCCTTTTTTCTCTTTTCATGTGCTTATTTGCATATCTTATATGGGAGAGCATCAGTTAAATTCCTTTACTAATTTAAAAATTTGTCTTTTTCATGGTAGAATTCATTATGCATTTTAATATTCCATTAGCTATCAGATATATGATTTGGAAATATTTTCTCCACTCTATGGATCATCTTTTCACTTTCATGACAGTGCCCTTGAAACACAAAGGTTTTTATTTTATTTTATTATTATTATTATTTTTTCTTTTCATATTTTTTTATTTAAAGAGAAAAAAACAGGAAAAAGATAGAAATATTACAGAACTTCAAGAAAAGATAAATGGTAAGAAATCACTAGTTGATATATTACATATTGTTCTTTTAGAAATAGTTATTCAAGTTACAGAATTAAAGCACACAAAGTGGACACTCAAGCAGTGAGAGTACAAACAGATCTGTTCAACAATGCAACAAGAACCTAGAAATATGGTCATCAATCCCACACACCTAAACATACATGCAGCTATATCTTTTATAGCGCTTCCTATTTCCTCTTTTATTACAATAGCAATTATACATTTGTTATTATTTTTTGCCTTTTTGAGGCAGGGTTTCACTATGCAGTTCAGGTTAGCCTTGAACTCTTGGCAATCCTCCTGCCTCAGCCTGCTGAGTTCTGGGATTACGGGTTTGCACACCATGCCCAGCTTTTTATTTTTATGAAGTCCATTTTACCAAAGCTTTCTTTTGTTTTTGTGTCTTATCTAGGAAATCTTTACCTAATGCAAGATCAAAAAGATCTATGACTCTTCTTCTAAGTGTTGTTTACTTTTAGCTATACATTTCTAGTTACACACATTTAAATCTTCAATCTATTTTGAGTTTATGTATGGTGTGAAATAGGGGTTCAGTTACATTATTTTTTTATGTGATTATATTACTCCTGACTTTATCCATTGAAAAGACCACACTTTCCCTGTTTTCAATTATTTTAGCACCCTTAACAAAGAGCAATTGACCATCAATGTAAAAGGTTTTATTTTCTTTCTCTTGATTTCCCAATTTTATTCCACTGACATATATGTCTATGCCACATTATCTTGATTATTGTTGCATTGTATTAAATCTTAAAATCAAGAAGTATGAGTTCCTTAACTTTATTCTTTTTCTTGATGATTGCTTTGACTAGTCTAGGTCTCTTGCATTTCTATATAAATTGGAGGGCCAGATTCCCCATTGTTACATAAAAGGCAACTGAAATGTTGATAGGAATTTCATTGATTCCCTATTGTGGGTTATTGTCTTCTTAAAAACTGTGATTTTTTTTGTCCTTTTCTATTAATATAATGTATTACTTTCAATAATTTTTATATTTTGAAGCAATCTTACATTCTTGGGATATATTTTATTTGTTCTGGAGTATAATTCTTTTAAATATTTATGGATTCAATTTTGTAGTATTTTGCTGAGTAAATGTTTCATAATATAAATGTTAGCATGTGAGAAAACCAGAATGTTTCTTGAGGGACTGTGATTCACAGCTCTTGTGAATTACAGCTTGGTAACATTTATAAAAAATTACTATTGTGGAAAGCTTTTCAGTTTGGTAGTTACACCTTTAAGATTCCCACAATTATAAATGAATATATGTTAAATAATAGACCTAAAAAGTTAGCCAGTACAATATTGTTTATCATAACAAAAGACTAAAAACATATGTAATATGTGCTCATAGGAGATTGAATAAATTGTAATACAAATAATGCCACAGACTATAAATGGAAAATAAGAATCAAGAAAGAAAGAATGTATATAGTAATAGGGAAATATCTTCAATATACACTTAAAATGTGATGCAAAATCAAAATATAGAATAATATATACAGGGTGTGCTTCTTCTCTTAAAAGGGAAAATAGTAAGTGTTTATTTCTTATATATCTGGGTAGTTATGGAAATCATTTGTTATGGGAAAAGGACTAAAACTTGGCGTTATGTGTTCAGACATTTTGCTGCCTAAATTTTGAATACTATGCACCCATTATGATATTCAAAAGTAAATATAAAAATTATATCCAATTATAACCAGTACCAAAACAAAAATGAAAGAGACAAAAATAAATCACTATAGAAACAAAATGTCTTTTGAAAGAAGATTAAAAATAGATATAGCTAAAAGCATGATTGAAACAATCAACCTTTGATAAAAATGAACAAAACTAAAATTTACAAGGCCTAGTAGAAAGTATGAAAAACTAGTAAGTACCAAGAAGGATAAAGCTAATGTAAAAAGACAAACTTTCCAACAGTATAGTCAAAGAAAACTTCTCTATAATAATGGAAGATATTCTAATAATTGAAAATAGAATATGTCCCAAAGTAACTAGTACTCAGTGATCAGCACACATCTTTCTTGAGAAAAGTTATTGGATGAAACCATATCAGAATATTCTTGAAAGCCTTGAGGAAAAGGAAAAAAATTGATGTTTAAGAAGAAAAACAGTAAATCTGGTCTCAGACTTTTCCAGAACCACATTCAATGTTAGTGATGGTGGTACAATGTCTACAAAGTTTTAATAGAAAGGGACATCATCATATTTCATGCCTAGTTATACTACTGTGCTATAATAAAAACCAAGAAAAATATTTCCAAACACACACAAAATCAAGAATTATTATTTCCATAAATATTCTTGTAAAAACTATGAGAGGAAAGACTCTAGCCAACCAAAATATCAACGTAAAAGACAAGATGAATGGAAAGTGATGAGAAGAAACTCCCTGTAAATATTAAACTAATGACAGACAACTGTGGGAATCATGCTTATGGAATTGAAGATGAAAATTTTACACCATAAAATTATAGTACTGATGTTATGACTAATAAAAGCAGAGGGGTGAGAAAATGCAGGAATTGGCATATGGAGTTAAAGTGGCTTAGAAGAGGTCAAATTTTATGTTTCTGTAAAACAGTGACTTTGTAGATATAGTGAACTTGGAAGAAAATAAGCGTGGGACAGAACTTGTTCTAACATTAGCATATTGGGAAAGGTTCTCTTTCTTTAATGCAGAGCTAAAAAAAAAAAAAAGAAAAGAACTCTTACATGTGAATCTGTGGTAGTTTCCACAGTAGCTGACTGTAACAGAACTACTGAGCGGGACTAAAGATGACATTAGAGGCCAAATGACCAGGATATATGCAAGTACAGCAAAGAGTGGTCAAAATTTAATCTGTCTCTGTCTCTGTCTCTTTCTCTCTCTCTGTTTCTCTCTGTGTCTCTCTTTCTCTGTTTCTCTCTGATTCTCTCTCTCTCTCATTGATTTTTTGAGACAAGGTCTTGCTATGTAGTTCATGCTGGCCTTGAACTCACTATATAATCAAGGTTGGCCCAAAAGTCACAGCAATGCTACCTCAGTGTCCCAAGTGAGTGCCTCTTCTAAGTCTACTACCAGCTCAAATCTTGGGAAGGGAGTTTTTATACCAATGCATATTCAAAATCTACTTCTAGAAGGTTTTGTTTCTTTTGGAATTTTTGAGACTGGGAATACCTGACTCTGGTTTTAAATGTCCTGAAAAATATGAATATATTTCGGTAAGATTTATTTCTTGATTTCTGAAAATCAAAATGAAGTTCCTCCCTTTTGATCCTATGTTTTACATAGGTCACTTTTCTTTTTGATCTGATATTATCTATACCCTCAAATAAAGTGTCTGCCGCCTTTCTGGCTACGTTGAAAAGTCACAAAAGTCTCTAGAAAGAAAAGAGAAGCATCTAGAATGAAAAAACAAGCACTGAGAATGGAACACTTGACATATTGACAGTCAAATGGAATATTTTCAACAAAAGCAGCCAGATAGTCCATGATGGCAGAAATGGCACCTGATATTCTCTGTGGGACCAACAAACAGGATGTGATTGGCTCTTTATGTGCCTCTAACAGATGTTGTGATACATGGAAAAATATTGCACAAGTATCTGTGAATTACAGGGATTAAATTCATTCTTTGATTTATTATCTGTTTGTATACTCACTAATTAGAGGAAGATTGAAATAGCTCTAGAGGTTCATGTCTTGCTCACTTTGGGAACTTGACCAAGATTTGGCTCAGCAAGTTTGAGTGAGATTTACCAAAAAACCAAGATGTCAATCCTAGACTTGGCATGCACCTTTTTCTAGCATGGCTGCTTCTCCAACCAGGGACCATTAGTTCCTACATAAATTCATTCTGAGTAGAGAACTCTCTGAATTAGAAAGTGAGTCAGGCAGAGTAAGGACCAAATATAACTCATTTAAATTGCAAGGTCATAGAGTTCAGACAACTACTTGGATTCTGCAACTTCTCTTATATTTTTTCCCAACGAATTTCACCTCTGCACCATTTAACATAGTCCTTGAATATGCCACTGTTTCAGGTGATGTTTATACCACGTCATAATTCGTCTTGGTCAAGTCATCTGTACTGTGAGGTACCTAGAAAGATGGTAAACTACACTACTCAGGGTGTCTATAAAGATTTTCCTGGAGATAATTGGTATGTGCACCAGTGCATGTCATGGGGAAACCTGGCTGAAGGTGGGCAGCACTACCCAACAGGCTGAGAGTCTGGTGAAACAGGAAAACGGCAGAAGAAATCTCAGGCCTGTAATGTTTGGTACTTGAGCAGGTGGACATTTTGCTACAACCATCACCCATGCACACCAGACTCCAGATTTTTCAGCCTTTGCATTATGGACTTATACCAGTGCTCTAGGAGGCTTCCCGGCCTTCATCTCACACTAGGGCCACATCCTTGCCCTGAAGAGGGCCAACTCTTGCCCTGAATCTTCTGCTTCTTGGGCTGAGAAGCTATTTTCAAGCTCGCAGACAGCCACTATGGGACTATGGATCCATACAAACATGCACATACAGCCACACACATTTAAAATATACATGCATATACATGTGTAATATGTGTATGGATATATGTAAATTCTTGAATACAAAGTCTATGTTTTATTCATCCCATAGTCCCATTGTCCCTAGCATAGTGCCCCGTGCTTACAAGATGACTGAATACTGTTAGGTTAACTTACCTGATGCAATTTAGAACACAATAACTGATTTACCAGCCTTTGAACATAACTATCAGAGTCTCAGCACTTTTCTAATTCCAAGATATTCCTTTGTTGCTGCTAAAAATATACCTGGCACATCCTCATTTAAAGAAACCTCATTATAAAATAATGTTTTATGCCATCGCCTTCAATTAAGTTAATGTCTCCATTGAAGATTGGGTCATGGTGCTGTTTCTAGCACTCGGTAAAATACAGCATGTACTACACAGCAGGAACGAAGAGTATAGAAAACTCGGTCTGTGTTTCACAGTTCTAGTAGACAGTTGTGAAAGACCTACAAGTTCTGCAAAGAACTGAGATAACCATTTATACACGGTAAGCATTTCTACTCCAAAAGTTATAAATCTAGAATGCTCTAAAATCCAAAATATTGTGAACCAGCAGTTGATGCCTCAGCTGGAAAATTTCAAACCTTATCTGATGTGATGGTTCACAGTTAAAATCTAAGCATGCTAAAAATATTGTCTAAAGTTACCTTCAGAGCATGCGTATAAAGTATATTTGAATTTTATATCTCAATGTGGGCGCCACTCCTAAGATAGCTTATGTATATAAAAATATTCTAATATTGTAAAAAAAAATCTCTGAAATTTAAAACACTTCTAGTTTTTAGCATTTTAGATAAGGGATACTTAAACTGTATTAGCTTTAAAGACTCATTCTGTTTGAATTATGCTAATAAGCAGGAGACATTGTTACTCATATTTTTGCCTTTATATAATCTAGTAAATTTTTCTTTATAGAGATGTTAATAGGCAGGTATGAGCTTTTAGTCTCTAATTTAATTAGGGTAAAGTTTGCACTGCTGTAACAGGATGGTCCTAAATTTAACAATTTTAGGAAGAGAAAAGTTCATTTTGCTTTAAAATAAAAAGTGACCTAGTTAGGCCAGAGGACAGATCTGCTATGATCTGGGCATTTTCCATTGTACTCTGGTTAAATCCAAGATTCTGAGTTCTAGATTTCAGGTAGGGAAAAGAGAGGGTAGAGATACCAAACTTACTTAAAATTCAGACATAAAAAGGCAGATATAATGTCCCCTAACAGTCTCTTCATGAGAAATGTGTTTCATGGCCACATATAACTGCAAGAGTGGCTGTGGAACACATGGTGTAGCAACACAACCCTGGCTAATTTTATGGGTGAAGGGGATCTTGTATTTCAGGAGGCAATTTACAGTTTCCTCCATCATCATGTCTGAATCAATACAATATGAAAAGGAGTGGTTTCTGTGTTTGCTTGTAATACATCCAAGCACATGGAAAGACTATTATAGGATTATGCCAAGATAAAGCTGTATCTCTCATCCCCATTCCCAGCATCCCCTGGAAGTTTTCCTAAAGCAAATTAATACTTCCAGTGCTCCAGTTTTGAAATACAAGCTGGCTTGGTTAACTCTGCTGATTCTCAGATGATTCCATGTAAAGAATATGAGCAGACACTGTCTATCATTCAGTGTAAATGCCAAAAAATCACAGTACACCAAAAGAACCTTCAGATTTGATTCCATGTATTTCATTTTGAAGCTGAACTCTGTCAAAGTCCTTTATGGGTTATCTCTTACTCAATGTGTACTCCAGTAATTTCTTTTTCCACTTTGCAATGAAACCAATAATAATTGCTATCACATTGTTCCTATGTATATTGTTAGTTACCTTTTTTCAAGATATTTCAGGGATAAGAGAAAATTCTATTAAAAGTTATTGCTGGAAACTAATGGCTCACTTCAGTGAATCACATTGCCTAGAAGATAAATGATTTCTTTTTACAAGAGCACTCTCTTTAATCTCTAAAGCTGATCTTGACAAAGAAAGAGTCACTTTCATTGATCCCTGGTGTGTAATATTCCAGATAACCTTGTTAAATCATGAAAACTAAAGCCAGCAAAGATTTGTTTGACAGGCTAGAGATAGATCATCTTGGAATAATTGGGTCAAGAGCCTTGCTAGAAGATAACCCTCTACCTCTTTTCAAAACAAATTTCTTTTGTTGCAGAGATCTTCATATTTTAATCTGAAATCAGCAAATGGAATTATTCACTCAGAATAATCAAATACAGAGAAAAGGAACACCAACTCAAAAAAATGTATGGTATTAAAACAGAGATGGCTATTAGGGCCCAGGATTTAGCTCAGTGGCATAAGCACCTGCCTGGCAAACATAAGGTCTTGAGTTTGATCCCCAGTTCAAAAACAAAACAAAGAACAAACAAACAAACAAAAAAACCAGAATGGCATCTAGGTCCTATATGAAAAATATGTAGGCTTGGAATTTCTATAGGCTCAAAAACTCTTCTTTTTACATGCAATTTTATATCATGCAGACAAAATGTTCTTCAAAGAAGCAGATACTGTATTTTTAGAGCAAAAGGAATATAATGGAAAAATAATATCACTGCACTGCCCATGATTTATGGACACCAGTAAGTCACTCCAGTCTCTGGACCTCAGTTTCCTTTTTGGTAAAATGGAGACAATTTTGCCTATGTTCCATACCATGTAAAGAAATGACAGTGTGTTGGGACAATGTAAGTGAATATATCCTATAAAGCATAAATGGTGCACATACGAAATTTGATATTTATTATTTCACAATGATTTTAGGGCAAATCATTTCTTAATCATAGCATTGCTGATCCCCAGATTATATTAGCCTGGATGAGACCTGTAGACCCTTCCTTCCTTCATCCTCCTGCCCTTCACTTTCCTCTCATTTTACCAATAATTCTGTTCCCAGTTCACATTACCCACCCCAACTCCCATGTCCCTTTATTTCCTAAATTCCTACTCTGGCACTATCTCTCTACTTGCCGGATAAGAAGTGCTGCCTATCTCTTTCTTTGTTAATCTACTGACCTTTAAGCTTAGTTGTGTTTCATGGATAGAACACGTACTTTGAGGCAAACATTTTCCACTGGTTTAATTTTAGCTGTAAGAGCAAGAAGGGAGGTTCATCACACAAAAGAGGTCACTCATGCAAAGGGGGAGAGAAAGACACTCGAGCACATTCTTCTAGTATCATTTGGTATTTAATTTTCTGCAGCAAATTTCTGTGTTGTATTGATTTTAAGGGAAGGACAGAAAGGAGAGAAATGGCACAGAATTTCAGCACTCCTCCCAAGAGGTGGCATTGCTGGGGTATCAGAGGAGTGCAAAGTAAAAATCTTCTTGAATAAATTGGTTTCACAAGGGATTTATAGAATTTCAGTTCTCCCAGAGTTTTACTCAATATCTCTGGGCACATCAAAAGCCATATAAATTGTATCTGCCTTAGCAAGTAACAGTGACTTTCCCATGAGATTATTACAAAAATCAAATCAAGTATTGTATATGAAAGACTCTGGTAAAGAGTGGGCTTTTAGAACTATTATTTGGTTATAAATTTATAAATAAAAATATTATTTTGAAGTAAAAAGATAGAGTCTGGGAACTAGTGCCATGAGCAAGCCATCTCTGAACTGGAACAGACCCCAACATCTCCCTGTAAGTCAGTGCCATTTGTGGACTGGGGGTAGAAAGAACAAAGCCACACCAGGAAGCCAGCCCAGTCTGGGAACCAGCACCATGCGTAGGCCACCGCCGGACTGGAAAAGGCAGACCCTAGCCCCTTCTGGGGCACAGACTGGCAAACAGAAGTACCAAGCCCCACTCTAATCCCCACCCCTACCCTAGGTGACTGGATTATTCAGAGAAACACAGGCTGTGATGACAGCTATGGAGGTGAAATGCAACTGGATGCCTGTGGTGCTTTGGTGTTTCACTAACATTGCAGGTCTAGGCCACTGGTCTGATCGTAGGTTCAGAGTATATCTGTACACAGTGTAGCATCTAGGGGGAATCTCCTTCTAAGGGTTGCAGCCATTGTTGATTCCCTATGATTTTGTTTTGTGAAGTCCTATATCATTTCTATTGCTTTGTTGGGTTGGGTCTTATTTTCTTTTGTTCTGTTTGATTATATCAAATCCCATGCCAGGAGTAGCTATTTCAAAGTTAGCAAGAAATATTATGATAGCAATTTTGGATTTACTATTGATTTGTTTTGAAGTCCTTTATTGTATTCATTGTTTTGTTTTTATTGTTTCTATTCTATTCTGTTCTGTTCTGAGTTTTATTATGTGTGAAGTTGTCTGAAGCTATTTTGAAGACATCAAGAGGCATTATGGTAACTATTCTTGATTTTATAATGTTTTGAAGTACTGTACCTCTTATACTGGTTGGTTTGGATTGGTCGTATTCTGTTTTATCCTTTTTAAAATAATAAAACATATTATTTTTAGGACTCTATATTGAAGTGAAATTGGACATATACCTTTACTGAGGGAGCTCAAAGAAAAAGCATGCTATTCATTGTCAAAGATGTAAGAGCAGTTACATAAAATTGTGAGATTACTAGAACCTAAACTCCCAAGAAAGTGAGATTCCTTGCTATATCATCTAAGAATGGTAGACATTCAGGCTCTAATAGAATCCAACAGGGACAAGATGTTTACAAACTATCCAAGTAATTTATTCTTTTTACCTTCAGCTCTAGCTATTAGAGTTAGTTTGGATCTGTTGAAATCTTCCTTTCTGTAACTTCTATTCATTCATCACAGGTCTTCCTACTACAATGTTAAAGATAAAATTAAACCATAATACCTTGGAACATCTTAGAATAAAGAAGACAATATCATGTTTAGTCTTCTCTGGTTTAGTTCTTCAGTTTATTCTCTTATGACATAATTTATAGCCATTTACCAATCTAGGATACTCTAGATTTTTAGTCATTTAAAAAAGGTATAAGAACCAAGTTTAATGTAATACCTAACCCTAACCCTAAATGTAATTTAAGATTACATTCTAGACTTCAGTAGCACCATGTGTTTTGTATTCAGATGCGAGTACTTTTTATAGTGGAAGAGATTTATAAGAAATTACACAGAGAAAACAGATATAAAACGAGATTATTAAGACAAGGAAAACTAGACATCCTATAACAAAGGTGTCTACCCACTCTTTTAGTATTATTCTCTTTCACCTAATTTGGACTTTCCTTTAGTAGCTGATGGAATTTTGTTCAAATGAACAAATCTTATTCTATTGTGGTATATACGCTTTATACTTTCAAGAGAACAACTTTTGATATACACAGTTTTCACTGTTGTATTTCAACTCTCATTACATACAAAGTTTGGGGGCCATCTTTTGTAAAACTTTTAAGCTTTCTTTATTAAAACATTCTCCATGTATTAAATTATAACAATTTGAGATTATTAATATTTCTTTAGTGCTATTCCCTGTTAGTTTTCTCTTGAATTAATACTTTCTATATATATTAGCTCCTGCTCTGGGTTATTTTCATCTTCATCAATTTATCACAGTAATTTTCTCTCTTTTTCAAGTTATGAGTTAATATTTTTGATCAGGTCATCAAGACTATAAAACATTTTGTCAAGAAACTCTCCACCCCCACCCACAACTTTACCTATTTTTATACACTGGGTGATATACTTTGGAAAAAAGGAAGTGGCTAGTCAACATCCTCTAAATACAGTAATTTTTCTTGCTAAACTATGAGAATACACTTGAAGAAAATTTAGCATATGAGTCTGCATGTCTTTTGCCTTCCTGGAATTAGAATGAAAACCACTAGATTCAGAACTAACTCTCTCTCTCTCTCTCCTCTCTCTATACTTTCTTCACTATTTACTGATTTTACCACTTTAAATGAATAAGTAACATTGGTAGAAGTTGGTGATTTCAGGAAGTCCCCTCTTAGCTATGGGAGATATGTTCCAAGACTCTAGTGGGTTACTAAAGCCACATATCTATGATTTAGTATTCTCAAACACACACACACACACACACACACACACACACACACACACGTGCACACATATGACAAAGTTTAATTATAAATCCAGCACAGTAACAAATTAGCAATGATAGTTAATAATGCAGTGTAATAATTATAAAATATACTATAATAGAAGTTATTATGGTTTGTCTCTTTCAAACATCATACACCATATTTATCCTCATTCTTGTAATGATGTAAAATGATGCAGTGTCTATGTGACCAAATGGATGAGGTGAATGACATGGGCATTGTGACACAGCGTTGTGACAAGCTACTGGATAAGGATTATGTGAAAAAAGGCATTGGAGGTTCTGTTACACTCAGGCTGGTAGCCGAGATGACTACAAAGTGGTTGAGGTCAGGGAGCACGCCCAGTGTGGATGATTCATATCCTGAGCAAGACAGAGTAGGGCAACATGAAATTTCAACACACCATACTCGACATGTTATTGAATTTAATACTTACAAATTGTTTATTTCTGGAATTTCCCATTTAATGTTTTCAGATCATGGTTGACCATAATAATTAACTGAAACTGTGGAAAGTGAAACCACAAATAAAGGGGGGACTAATAGCTAGGCAAATTCTCCTTTGGACATTGAAGATTATTACGCCTCTACATTATTGTTCTGTTATTTCACAACTCTGAACTGTTTTTCTGAGCATTATTGTCACAGTCAAACAATGGCCACACCCCATCTTCCTTTAAGGGTATCCTGAATTTGTGAAGGCTTTATCATATTCAGTGAAGCCAGCAATTTAATTTGTTAGAAGATTCTGATTTGTCTTATTGGGAAAAGTCTTCATGCTTCACATGTAGATTCATGAGATACTTTTTCTACTTTGTCATATTCTTTATTTTCTAATATCTTGGCCTTCATTTACTTTTTTTGTCTTAATTTCTTCCTGCTCAGTGGTTACACTTAGTATTTTCTAGAACATCAAAAAGGAAAACTTCCCTTTGTTTCATTGTTTTTTTAAATGTGGATATTTTATCTCTAATAAAAGTAAATAATGTAATTTGTCCTTTTTCTTCCTGTGGACTTTTAAGATTAGGTCTTTGTATCAAGTAATAGAGATACTTCAGTCCTCCTCAGAAGAGAACTTTCATCTAAATATTCTTCAACCTCAGAAAGAGAAAAAAAATCATATTGTTTTCTCTCAGGCACGCTGCTTTACTTATTTTTCACATTGCTGGGACAAAATATCAGACACTCACAACCTAAAGGAGGGCAGGTTTATTTTGGTTCACAGTTTTGTGTCATGGTTGACTGGCTCAAAGAGAAAGAAAGCATAGTAGAGAGGTGTAGCAGAGGAAATCTATGACTTTCACGTCCTGGGTAGGAGGGTGGGACATGAGATGACAACCAGGAGGCAGACAAAGAGAGGGAGAAAGGAAGAAAAAAGAAGGACCAGGAACAACAGAACACCCTTCTTGGGCACACTCTCAGTGATCCTCTTTCAACCAGGCCCACCTCCTAAAAGCACATTTAGAATCCATTACTGAGTATAGCACCTTCATGATCCTTTGATTCACTCTGTCTCAAAGTCACCAGATAAATCAAATCAGTCTCAACATTGTTGAAATGTCCAATTCTGAAGTCTTTTCTGAGACTCAAGGCAAACTCTTAAGTTGTGAGCTCCTGCAAAAGTTTTTAAAAGTCAAATACTTCCAACATACAATGGTACAGAATAAATATTTCCATGCCAAATGGAAGCAATAGGGAAATAGACAAATTGAAACAAACAAAAAAGACTCAAACCCAGTGGGATAAGCTTTACAGCCTGTCGATCCATAGGCTGCATTAGAGTACATGGTGGTAAAATGTGAGTTCAAAGAATTTAGGTGCCCTACCCTGATGGTCTCACCAATTTCATCCCACAAATCCTGTCTCCTGGGAGGGCTCCATTCAGCCTGCACCTTTCTCTGGCCGATATCCCACTTTCCGGCCAATCCTTGTGATCATAGAATTTGAACTGAATGATCCTAAGCATCAGATTTTAACTCACTTCAAATGAAGGAATTGAACTTGACATCTTCTCAGAAATTTTCTTATACTGACATCAACATTTCAGCTATGAATAAAGTTTCCTATGTGGTTTTTAGTATTGCAATTTACTTTAATTCTCACCTAGTTTGGGAGCAATGTACTTGATGACCAGAAGATGGTAACTGATTTTCAGTGGTGTTGGTTATAAGAGAATGATTTGCTTTTCATCTCCTAATGACTACTCATGAATATCCTTCATTTTGTCATAGCATTCATTTCACATGGTCTTTGGTAGAATATTAAATGCACAGAAAACTCGTTTAACTTGTACATATTTCTTTAAACATTCACATTTATAATTAATCATTGAAATTCTGGGACCTTAAAATTTTGGGTACTATGATATTCACTATTGTTCAAAGTGTGTGTGTGTGTGTGTGTGTGTGTGTGAATATATTTGTCCCTGATGGAGGTGGATGCTTTCAAGACAAGAAATATGCACCTCTCAAAAGTAAAAGTCTCCATTTAATTTTTATATGATCTCAGTCTTCTATTTATCACACCTTTTATTCTGCCAAATGTCAGAATTTCCTAGGGTCCAATATTTCATGACCTCTGCAGTATTGCCATAAGATGGAGAACATACCAATTTGTATTTTATAACTACTAAAATTGAGGCACAGATAAAGTATGTGATCTGATCCTGCCTACCAGCAGCCCAGCAAGGAATGGCAGAATAAAGATCAAGAAAAGAATTTAATTCTATGATTACCCTTTGATGAACATCAGAGCATTATGGTGCTGAAAGATTCTCTGAGAAACCAGCAGTCCACTATCCTACTTTTTAAGGAAGTCTGTAGGTGAGCTTATCCAGGAAAGAAGTCAAGTGCATAACTAATGCATGCTAATGTTTAGCACTCTTCATTACTGGAATGTTTTCAAGTACTCCTTGTCTTTACTCACAAATAAATCTCATAATTCACTATGTCACGCTTCCCTCTATGCCTAGTGATCTTCCTCAGATACTATTTCATTGTTCAACTTGATTGGACACAATTGAGTGAAGATGGTTTGTCTCCTAACACATCAGATGTATTATTTTATGACTAGATTTTAAATCTCCTTGTATTTACACCAGACCTGTTTTTCAACCATCATTTATCTCTGGTATTCCCAGACCCTATTTGTAGATCCTCTTTTTGCCTGCATCAGGATATCCTCTTGCTTTTGTGCTTTCTACTTTCAATTCAATTTGCTTTTCACTTGTGCAGACATTTGGTGAAGTGCTGTTTCTCTCATGCCCTCAGTGAAACTTCCTCTAACTGTTCTGGCTATAGCAATATCTTCACAGAAAGATTAATCAACCTCATAGTATTACTTACATTATTCTCTCATTTTTTTGTAAATTTCGTCCCCTTAAGCCATGAAGCTTCTGAGAGGGTGGGAATCATGGTTTCTTTTCAGCACAAAACACAATAAATAAAGATCATCATTAAAACAAAACAAAGTGCTCAGTAAGTAGTACTTGATTTTCTGAAATTCAGTGAATTAGATTTGTATATTATGAGAGTGCATATTTACAGATGGATTTCATACTTTGGGAAGGAACACTTTAGTTTGGTTCTAAAATATTTCCTAAAAGTTCAGGGGTTAAAGACTCACTCTCTAGTTTGTATTTATTGAGAGGTGATAGAAATTTTAAGAGATTTAGTCCACTGGGGGTTTGTCCTTAAATGGAATGTAGAACACCAATCTCTTCCTCTTTTTCCTGGCCACCAGGTGAACTGTTTGCTGTACTACCTGCTACCCACCATTGCCATATGAGACCACCAGCAGAGGCCTAAAACCAATTGATCTCCTGGATAATGGACTGAAACCTCTAAAACTGTGAGCCAAATCACCTTTTTCTCTTTATAAGTTGATTTATTTTGGGTGTTTGTTACAGTAATTGAAAACTGGCCGCTACAAGGATTACAGAATAGAAGACGAGTATATGCAGTTTTAGTTTTGTGTTTATGTGTTAGTTTAAGAATAATTTATCCTCAACTGTCATTGAATTTCCATGTCTCCCAGAACATTTTCTCCTTTAACTGGAAGTTGTTTTGCTACATTTAAGAGCAATAGCATCTTTGTCAAGATTCTGTAGCATTTAATTTTCTCTCTTACTACCCTCTTGTACTCTGAACATCTTAAACCATTACTTTTCATTCTGTACAGGGCTAAATCTTGAATTTCAATATTGCATGAACCAAAATGATATATGATCAAGCTTCATATTATGTAAGTGACTGGAATTCATTTGAGAATATTGACAGATTATTAGTGTAGAGGAAAATTTTAAATAAGCAATTTTTGTTTTTAAACATTGTTTTGATCAAGGGCTGATGCATAATTGAAATGCCCCAATTTTAAAATATGAATTTCTTCCAATTTAGTGGGATTGCACTCAGAAATTGTAAGAAAATTTATTACATGAAGAGTCATAAAACATTCAAACACAGGCATAGACTCTTTTGAGTCAAGAGTAGAGAAGTCTATTCATCTAGTGTGTCAGTCTGCCTAGTGAGAATTCTGTCTTGGCGTCTACTTAAATCTTATTTGCGAGGATCACTGTTGCAAAGTTCTAAATTTAAGGTTCTATTATTTTATTAACTTGAAGCTTATTTTAACTTCTAGCATTGCTTCTTTACTCTAAGCAGCAGTGGTTAGTAGAACTCATTTTCCATGATGAAAATTTCTTGTATTTGTACTGCCTAGTATGGTAGCCACTAGCTACATCTAACCTTGAGCAGCACTGATTCAATGAACTGAATTTTAAATTTTATTCAAGTTTACCTAACTTAAATTAAATTAATTGAAGTAATTATATGTGATTAATTCCTATTATATTGGTCAATTTGATTCTAGTCTTCTATAGAAAAACCTAGCAACTATTCCATGTACTGCTTTTTGAAACTTTTAAAAGAGGTTGATATATATATGTATATATATATTTTTTTCTTTAAAAGGACATTTTTTGTTTCATCATTAATAGGTTTACTCTTTAGAACAAATTTTGTTGTTACTGCTGCTTCTGCTGTTTTTTCTCAGTCTTAATTTCTGTAGTTGTTTTAGATGTTCCTTTCTATGATTTATCAACTACTGTAGGATATATATGGCCTTGAACTCATAGGAAAAATATGCTGAAATGTAATTTCCTGAATCTGAAGGCATTTGGAGACAGTTTGAGATTTGAATAAATATATTTCAATGGAGGGTGATTTTTCCTTAAAAGGGACAGTTGGGAATATCTACAGTGTGTTTGTCATGGCCGAGGTGGGGATTCTTCTGAAAGAAGGTAAGTACGTTAGTAGATTAATTACAATGCACAGAAAAAAAGCTTGAAACAAGGTCATCCAGCCAAAAATGTCAATAGTGCCATGGTTGAGGAGGTCTGGTTTATGCAAACATTTAAGAAAGATATATCAGTACTTTTTAGCATATAAAATCTTCATTTGAAAAGAAGGAATGAAACTTTCTTGCTGCACGTATTAAGTTTGCAAAATGCTAGAATCTGCGTGTTTTGGATTCCTTTTCCATGTCAGGGTCAGTGAGTACACTGGTCAGTTTGTAGAGCTAACAAAACCTTCTGAAGTTCTTTATTCTTCTCTTCTTTTCTGAAGCTATCATAATATAGTTTTAATATGTGTTTGCTCTTGCCCTTTTCACAGAGAACTACCAGTGGCTGTAGCAAAACCTCTGGTCAATCATGAGTCCATAGTGACATAATGTTGTAAAGGTGTCTTCTTCAATTCTGCATTTGGTAGGGCTCATTTCACCTTGGAAATATTTTCTTCAGTAGTATGTGAGTCCAGTTAATCTTCTTCTTCATCTTAATGCAGGAAATAATTAATACAACCTTGGGGGAGAACCTGGCTAGCTGGCCAGAAGGAAATCTGACACTTGGTGAAATGTACCTCATTTCCGGTTCAGTCCTAGCATGAAATTTCCCAGGGTTCACAGGAAGGTTCATAGAATATTGGAAAATCTTAGTAAACTGGATAGTGTCAGATTCCAAAAGAAATGTGAAGGTTTTACCTGGGTTCAAATTTTAAGGATGAATTTTTCTGCAGGAAGCCTCCATGCAATATTGAGGAAAATCCATGTTTCTTACTCCGGGTAACCTGTTGGAAGAGACAGTTGACTAAGAATAAAATCTCCTGGGATACACAATTCATAACCACTCATCCAGCCTCTTTCAGAACATGCAGAAGTTTTCAATGGGCCTGGCTGCTATCACTGCACCAACAATTTCACATTGTTCATTATCACATTGTATCATAAGGTTCCCACATTCAAAGCCAAGTTAGGGGGAAAATATTCTCCCAGAGGGTTTTTCAAAGTTCACATGAGACAGAAGAATGCATGGGACATTTTCTATCAAGTTCCAAGGAGTGGAAAAGAAAGTATGATGATAAGAATCAAGGGAAAAACTCCCTAAAATATTGTTCCTGAAATGAGCAGTCTGTAAAAGTGAAAAGTCACATTTCCAAACTGTAATACAGTGCTGGACTTTAAAATAAAAAGGTAGAAAACCTTGTTCTGATTTGAGTGGAATCAAGGTCTGATAGTATTGCACACGATTTTTAAAAGTCTCCTCGCAAACCCTCTGTCCATCCATTTAGTGCCAAAAGGCTGCTTCGCCTGGCTCCTGGGGGCCTTGGAGGCAGGCTGGCTGCAGCCCTGCTAAGTCAGCACAGGGAGGCTGCGTTCCAGCTTGCTGCTCCTTTTAAAGGAGCCACAGCCTGCCAGGGCCTTGGAATCATTACAGGCTCGTGATAAAATTTCTGGCAATTTAATTAACACAAAGACATTTGAATAGTTTCTAGTGTTGTGTAATCTCCTTCTGTCTGAGTACCATATAATCAAGGACATTCAACTGGAACAAAATTAGCCTACTTTAAGGACACCCCAAACAAATTCAAACATGCTGAAGTTATTTAATCATTGGTGCCGAGAAATGATATGATAAGGATGATGAACAGAATTTGTCCATAGTTTCATTGACTGAAAGGACTGCTCCAGAAAGACATTGATCTCTGAGATAAATAAAAGCACCGTGGTTTAAAATTACATTGATTATTGCTAACTACTCCTTACCCAATGAAAGCAATACAGGGTCCATCAACTAACATCTATAGCTGCAAATCAAAGGCCATTTTTTAGTGTTTGAAACCTGGAAAAAAATGTTATCAAATATGTCTTTTTAATCACCCCATAACATAGGTAACAACCAATGCTGACATGAAGAGTGATGGGAAGTTACTCTTTGTTGGTCATTTTGGTAATCAAGCACACTGAAATTGTGATTGATTGCTGGCTCCAACTGAATTTCTTTGAGGGCAAGATTCCAAAGGATTTCCTAAGGCCAAATCTAAAATAGTAAAGTGAAAAAAAAAAAATAAATTTATCCTAATCATGGAAGCTAAAAACTGACTTTCAAAATATTCCCAGGGAAGTCATATCTTTGGACTCAAATTGCTAGGAAATTGCTCTAATTGTTTCAATAAGAGATAAAAATAGTCTGGAGTGTTCTGTTTGGGTTAATGGCAAATGGAGCTTAACACCAGGCAAAATTCATATTCATTCTACAATTTGCAGTCTCAAAACCTTTCTTTGGGTTGAAAGAAGTTTTGAGGCAAAGTGTGAGCTGATTGGTAACACAAATACTAGCATTGGCTTCCAGCAAGGAATGAATGCTTCCCTTTTGCTATATGTCGGTAGCTGGTAATCTACTTGAACTCGGGAAGATGTGAGTAATGTCAATACATGAACAAGGGCTGAGACCAAGTCTGTATGACAACACGCTTTTCTCTAACTCCAAGGCCCTAGCCCAGTCATGAAGTCTGGGCATTTTTTCCCATTAAGTTAATGAGCAGCAAAACTCTGTATGTTCATCGAGGTGACACTTTGATATTGTGATAAGCTAAGCTAAAATGAACCTGCCAATTCCTCCTTCTTAAACCATCCACTGACATGAGTCTAAAGAAATACTCCAGAAAATTAATGACAAACGCTTTTAAAAACCAAGCAGAAAGGAAACTCTCCACTGAGGGAGAATCAGCCTGAAATATATGACAACAGAAAGTACTTTAATCAAATACTGTAGCTGCATTTTAAAGAGACTGGGTCATTTCATGACCAATAGCAATATATATAAGCTGGCATGCTAAAAAGGAAAACTCAAATCTCATGCCTCAAAGCCTAAGTTAGCCACTGCAGGTGTCTAGGAAGAATGTTTCCATTATATCCATCGTTATAAACCCGCCCAGGCAAATTACCACTCACTTTTGCCTTTATGTGAAGCATGAGAAACTGGTCATTGCAAATGGCCTGACTAAGAGAACTGCATGACATAGAGTTTGTCTGGGCTGTCTTCCCATTAGCTAAAGAATAGAGGTGCTAGTGCTGTGTGGGATTGGGTGGGGCTCCAACAGAGAAGGTTGAGTGTTATAAGGAGTTAGATTCCATATATTCGGATAATTTGATGCTGACAACTGTATTTCCATTACCCATTGGTAGAGAGTGAGAGAAGAAAGACAAGTGCCAAAAAGTGATGTCAGCTAAATGCTTAAGGTTTAATCAAGTGACAGAGAGCCCAGGGGCTTATTCTATTCCTAATACATATTCGTATGAGTAGACAACTCAGGAAAATTCCCATCATCTCAGGACACAATGCAAGTGTTCTGCAGTGGAATTATGGAGTTTACTTTTAAAATAACTTATAAAAATGTTGGAGGAAATCTAATGTGAAAAAGTTTCAGCACTGCCACCAACTAGGGTCATAAGAATTATACTCCTGAAACCTTCAGGATAACAAAGTCCCTTTAAGCTCAAATCTAAGAGACTATTAAAAACCAATGTGAAAGGAAAAGAGAGTTTGCTCTGGATGAGGAAGTGTGCCTGTGGCAGGCAGCAGGTAGAAGGGTGAAGGGAAATAATGAATGATGCGTGTGTGTGGAAATTTCACACTGAACCATGTTAATTTTTCCAACTAAGATGTGCTGATAATAATAGTAAATGAAGAGACTTTATTATGGAAGAGCTGAAAGAGCATTGTCATAGGGGAGCTGGGCTTACCTGAGTGTATCAAGGAAGGTAACAAGGACAGCCTAATACTGGGCCACGATGTCATACAATTATTGCTTCCCAGTTCAGACTAATTGTAGGAAGAAGCTGTCTGATTTATAGGATAGGTTTTAGAAGTGTAGTTGAATTACTTTTAAGTGGATTGATGCTATAATTGTTTTAATCAAGAGCTTCCTCATCCTTCAAATGATAGGGCAAAGGCAAACACACTTGATTCTTAGCCAGTGATTTCTTACCTATTAACAATCTCTTATAATTTGAAATACTTTGACTACCAAATGATGTCCACTAAGTGCTGAAATATTTTGACTACCAAATGGTATGCATTAAGTGGCTAAGCAGTGTGTCAACCATTTACAATTAACCGTAACTTATATAACAAAAATAAGGACTTCTCATGCATTCAATTCAGTAGGGAAACAGAAAGGCAAAACTGAAGAGGCACAAAACAAAACAAAACAACTAAAACTCAAATGAACAGAAAATAGGATTGTGTTGCTAACCTCTGCAGAAAAATCATGGCTAAATAAAAATTTATGATCAGCATTAATCTTTTAAAAACATTTTAATGTAATTTGATTCTCCCATTACTATCTTGAGATACTTCAGTAACCTCAGGTAGGAACTCACTCTTCTTACCTGGGTTACTTCTTGTCTGTCTGTGGAGAAAGGAGGAGGTAGGGTTTGTGCCTCACATGAGCAATGATTTTGTTAAGTGCGCACATTGCAGGTGAGCCTGGTGTGAACATGAAAGTGTTACCTTAATGTCTCTCATCTGAAAACAGGAAATATTCAATAGTCATTCCTATCCATCTTGTGCTGAGTTTTACATCAGAAGGTAATGCCTTTAAGTTCTCTGAGGTTTCAGGGAGAAAGGCATTCTGGGAGAAGAGTTGTTATTATTTCTGAGACTTCCTGTCTCAAGCCAGTTTATAGGCTGAAGGTCCCAAGGTGGTGCTGTAATAAAAGGACTAATAAGGTACAGTAACAGCACATCTCATGCGAGGCACGCTGAAGGCATTATATGCATTCATTCATTAAACCTGAACACACCCCAGAGATAGGTTAACTGCTATGATACCCCTTTACGCCAAAGTAAACGAAAACAAAGGAGGAATCATCTTAGTCAAGACTACGATAAAACTATGGGGAGACTGGAGCTAAGATGATGCTCTGAAGTTCCCTAGTGATTCCGTGAAATACCTGACTTCATTAGCATGAACATATACCTGCTTTTATGCCTGTTTAATTTTGTATCACCTTGGTCTAGAAATAACTAAAGAATACTTAAAAATATATTCAATGTATGTAGGGAATCTAAGATAAAGTGAGATAAAGTGGCTAGGGAGAAAACTCAAAGAAAATAAAGACGTAAAAATGAGATGAAGTCCAGAATGAAGCACAACTTCTGTTTTGTGTGAACAATATCTGGCAAACATTTTCCGTACAGATTAAGTTATATATAAAAGGAATCAGCCTCAGTTTCCACTATCCATGTGCTTCTAGAAGAAAAGCTTATGGGCCATAGGAAGGAAAAGGCTATGGAAGATATTAAAAAAATTTAAAACTAGACTTTCAGATTGCTGAATGGTAAATCAGAACAGGATTTTGGGATCCAATAGAATCTTCAATCTTGATACTTCTAACAGTAAAGGATAAGCATAAAGAGAGAATGATTTTCCCACCGTCTGGAGAGGTGAACATCAGACAATGGAATGAATAAGAACACTGGGCTGTGACAGCAGAAATTTAATACTCTACTCCGAGTAGCAAGGTTGGAGGTGATGGGTGAATTAGTGACACAGATGGGACCATGACCTGTGGTCTTGGCCGAGTTCATAGGTGCAGAGATGTGTTGCAAAAGTGTGGATAGCAGCTCACAGGCAAATGTAGCGGCAGTCACACAGCACCAACTACATATTTATGTGTCAACACATGGAAGCAATGTCAGCCTGAGCCAGGACTGTGGAGCTGCAGCCCGAGGAGAGATGGCCCTGTCCTCTGCTCCCCCATGGCAGCTGTCAGCCACAGCCTCAGCTCCTAATTTCATTTTTCTTTGATTAAGCTGTTAATATATTTTTATTTTAGATTATACTCTTACTGGATTAGCAAATCTTTAATGCAAAGTTCTAAGAGGTAATCAACTTCCAAAGTTATGTCTCTAAGTACTACATTATTTTTATTAGAGGGTTTTATTGAAATGTGTGTCCATGGCTGTGTGTGTATGTGTGTATGTATGTGTTTTCCTGTTATTATTTCTGGAAGTCCTGACCCAGCTAAAGTCTTGCAAGTGCTGTGACTCCCATGGATAGACTGGATGCCAGGTGAGAACTCCAGGTGCCTCAGTGTCCAGTGAAGATCAGCCTGAGCTCCCAGAAGTTCAAACTTTTCTCCATTCTTTTAATCCAGGCATACGGTTTTATTACTCATGGTCCTCTCAGGCTAGTGGTTCCTGTCTAACTTGAATTATTTCTGTTAAACGATGACCCTGTCCTCTCACATATGCTGCTATGCTGCAACATTTCATCTCTGCTTCCTCAGGAAATCCCTACAGCTCATAAACAACTTTGTAAATGTGGTATTCAATCATAGATTTTTTTCTTTTGGACTAGGAGGAAAAATACATCTAACAACAAGCTATTTCAAATTGAACACTAATAATTCTTATCAATTCATTCATTTCTACCAAAAAATTAAGCATTTACATTGTGTCAGGTACAGTTTGAAGAGCTTATAGGTTTATCTGTAAATAAAAATTACAACCTTTGTCCTCCTGGAGATCAAACTATAGTCAGTGTTTGAACCAACCAGAGATTATCTCCATCATTCCTTCTCTGACAAGCTGTGATCAAGCCTAAAGTTTTCAGGCTGTTCCTTCACATCACATTTTGAGGTTAAAAATAAAGCTCTCTAGTTGTCTCATGCATAGCTGAACAATTAATGTGGAGCCTTGACTCGTGAACCCTGAATCTCAGCTTTCCTCAGTGATAGTCTAAATAGAATATGTAAATGTTTTCTTAATCAAAGGCAGTTACTTCCTTTTGAATAATTGTTCTGGAAAGAAAAAATATTTTTAAATTATCTCTTATTTCAATGTCACATTGTATATTCAGTAATAGGAAAAATTGCTTAGGGTATCCAAGTATAATTTTGGACATTGCTTTACCGAGCAGTGGTCATCTAGAGATTTTTCAGTATCCATACTTCTCCTAATCTAGCATGAAAGACATACTGTACAAGGGACTCTCCATGAAGTTAAATGTAGGAAGAATTGTCACATTGTCTCATTTTCAAAATAAGTGTTTAAGATTTGATGATCAACCTAGAGAGGTATCTTACAATATTACATATGCCCTTCTACTGAAGCTTTAAATATGGGTCAAATTCTTTGGTTCTATTACACACAATACCAGGCAGATCTAGCAGTATTCACCCATAACAATTTTTAGTGATCTTTGAAGCATTTCCATAAATATATAGATCTTATATAGGTGGTTCATTGATAAGCAATACATGTACTTTCCAACTGCCTTGGTAGCTCACCAGAAATCTTGGTTCTTCTTATCCAGCAATGGCTAACTCTGTCACAGACAAAGAGGAGAAAGGATAAAGTAACAATCCTGCATCCACCCAGTATGAGCCGTGGTTAGGGACTTATATCTACCAAAATAAACATGAGCATTCAGAGAAAACTATCAGAAACTTGACTTAAAATTGTGGGTATAAATTGATGGATATTTTTAAACTCAGTCATCTTTTAAAGAAATAGTATATTGCAATACATAAGTTGATAAGATCCCAAGCAGTGATTCCCTGAAGAAGGAAATAAAACAAACAACCTCAAATACTTTACTTTAGAGAGAAACAGTTCAGGTAAATTCAGTAACTGTGAAGTAATTTATCTGACAATATTCCCAATATTCCATTATCATCAGGTAAACAACTGTTAGGAAGAAATGCAGGAGACATCACAATGTGTGACTTGAAATTGTATTAAAATGCTATTATGATAAAAATAGCATGGTACTGGCAAAAACCACAAAAACAAACAAACAAACAAAACACCAGATTTGAGAGTCAGTGGAACAGAGTAGAAGATATGGGAATAACTGCAAACACCTTATTTATGACGAAGGAGCCAAACACCCTCACTGGAAGAAAGACAGTCTGTTTAATAAATGGTGCTTGTAAAACTGGTTCTCCCCATTCTGAAGATTAAAACATGCACTAAACTAAAATTTAAATAGATGAAAGATCTAAATATTAAAGCAGAAACATGAAATTTGCTGGAAGAGAGAATAGGTAGAACTCTCGAAGACACAGATGCAGGCAAAGACTATGAACAAACCCCCAACTGCACAGGAAATATTGCAAACAATCAACTTATTTAAAAGTTTCTCCACAGCAAAAAGGAACCACCAACAGAGTGAAGAGACCACATTGTCTGAAAAAATTTAGTCAGCTGTTCCTCAAAGGACTATTATCTAGAATATATAAAGAACCAAAAAAAAAAAAATCAGATCTTCTAAACTTAAAGACCCAATCCAAAAATGGGCATCTAAAATCAATAGATGTTTCTCAAAGAAGTAGAAATGAAAAATACATGCAAAAATGTTCTACATCACAGATAATTTGAGAGATACATATTAAAACAATGCTGAGATTTCATCTCATTCCAAAAGAATGGCTTTTATCAAGAAATCATCCAATTAGAATTGCTGGAGGCGGGTATGGGGGGAAAAGGATATGTTTCTCCACTATTGGTGGGAGTGTAGACTGGTGCAACCACTGTGGAAGTTAGTGTGAGATTCCTCAAAAAAACTAAAACTAGAGATTCCATTTCACATAGCTATTCCCCTTCTGTGGTATCTTCACAAAACAATTAAAAGCATCATACCATAGAGACATAGGCACAACCATGTTTGTAGCAGCAAAGTTTGTAAAAACTAAACCTTAGAAACAGTCCAAATGCCCATCAACTGATGGATGGATAAAGAAAATGTGTTTTTTAACACAATGGGGTAATACTTTGCCACGAAGAAGGATAAGCCTGAGATATTTTAAGCAGATGAAGGCACTTGAGACCATACTACCTAAGTGAAATAAATCAGGATGTTTGTTCAAATATTACATGATTTCTCTGATGTACCAAACCAAATGTATGATATGAAATGGGAAGAAAATATTCAAATGAGAAAAGGAATGAAGGAGGGGGAGGGGGAAAGGGAGAAAGGGACAAGGAAAAAATGAAAACAAAGTTTTTGTAAATAAGAAGGGGAATAGGGGTTTAAGAGTGGAGAGAGAAATGGGAAAAAAAAGAAGAGCCAAGTATATCATACACAGATATAAATTCCCTATAATGAATGTTATCAGATGTGTATCTAAAATGTAAAAAAATATAAAAATAAAAAATAAAAAAATATATATAGAGAGAACCTTCTGGAAATTATACTCTACAATGATACTCCGCAAGTTTTCAAGGGCAGATAATTTTGGTGGAGGTGAGGTTTATTTGTGAATTAGTCAAGGTGACAGTATTTCCTGAGTGCTGGGCAGTGACCGAGGAATACTCACGAGCCTTCTCTTTCATAACTAAAAAGGCAAAAGTATCAGTTTCTATAGGCTGCGGATGAGGGCATGCATTAGTAATGTGACACTAGCTCTTATGGAGAGGAAATTACTTCTGAGTGGGGCATTGCACAAATACCCGAATGGTGTTCTGATGAGAAAAAAAAATCATGAAATAGGAATATAATCGGTTTGATATTGCAAGTCACCATTCCTATAAATTAAATATGTGGCCATTAATTCCATCTTCGGGAATTATTGATTTTTCCTAATTCCTCTCTCCTGAGATAGAAAGATCCCTAAAGAAGCTAATTTCTGGCACTAAACTATGCCTAAGAGAAAGAAGAGGGAAAAGTTAGAAGCTTCTAATTTGAACAGATGGGGGCTCCAACAATCTAGAAATTTGTCCAAAGAAACCATATGACCCTACTGAAAAAATAAAACAAATGAGAACAGCAAATCTTTTTTTGAGTAAATTTTACCTGATTAGTTTTTCCTTAATCCTCACTGTAAGGAAACAGGACTTAGTTTTACTCAACCATGGGAGTTTCCTATTGTATCAGTAAATGTGAAAAGTTGCCTTACAGATGCAGGTATTTAAAAAATTTAATTAACTTAGTAGTTACTACATGTCAGGCCTAGTTCCAAGAGTTATTAAAATATCAATTCATCTAAGCATTCCAAAAGTTTATGAGGCAGGCATTACTATTTCTCGGCCAATCTAGTGTTCAAGCAGTGTTTCTTTGTATGTTTAATGAGAGAAACGTTTGGGTTTACCAACTCTTTTAAAAAGCTCAGGTTAATGACTAGGGGAAGCTCTTGAGAAATGTGTTCTTATCACTTTTCCATCCTGTCTACTGACACTACAATCTGCCAAAAACCAAGATAGTGTGAGATCTCAGGTAATAAAAAATATCTCAATAAACAAGATGTTCTTTCTATGTAGAGAAAATAATAACCCTGAGGATATTCCTTAACCATTTTTGCAAGTCTCCTAAAGCATCAGTGTTGGTAGAGGGACTAGGAGAAAGCTAAGCTCTAAAAGAACTTAAGAATTCATCTGGAGGAAAAGGCAGAGGCCCAAAGAGGAG
This sequence comes from Hydrochoerus hydrochaeris, assembly GCA_004027455.1. Classification (NCBI taxonomy): domain Eukaryota; kingdom Metazoa; phylum Chordata; class Mammalia; order Rodentia; family Hydrochaeridae; genus Hydrochoerus; species Hydrochoerus hydrochaeris. The sequence goes on along the minus strand of PVLA01003571.1, from coordinate 121,658 downwards.
AATAAAAAGAAGAGAAGGGTTCCAACCTGTGTCCTCTGCTTTTATTCTAACAATGCACCACTAATCCCAAAATCTGAAATCTTAAAATGTTTTAAAATCCGAAACTTTCTGAGTGCCGATACACAAGTGGGACATTCAACACCTGACAACAGGTGATGATAGCAGTCAAATCCAGGAGTGCGAAAAATATTGAATAAAATCACCTTCAGGCTATAAAAGGTATATGAAAGGTCAATGAATTTTTGTATTTAAAATTTGATTCTATTCCTAGATATTTCATGATGAGCATACACATATTCAAAAATTAAAAAAAAAAACCCCAAAATCCAAAATGGTTTTGGTCCCAAATATTTCAGACAAGAAATGCTTTATTTGTAGTATTGATTTCATCATCATCAGTCATGGTACTCATGGTGTCAACCATTATAAAAAATTATAAAACTATGGATGATTAAATAACAAGATAAAATACCTATAAGTGAAAAAGTTTAAATGTAAAAACATACACAACCAAAGCTTAGTAGGAGTTAATCACTAAGTAGGAAAAAATTAAGGCATTGAAACTAAAAAATAAAGAGGATTAGAAGGAAATATGTCAAGAAGAAATTAAAAAGCTCCAGAAGAAAATGTGAAAGAAAAATAAAAATGGTTTCCAAGGAGTTAAGAAATGAGTTTTATTTACAATGTTCACCAGAGGACATCCTCTCTGAGCTAAGACCTAGGGAGAGAGAACGTGAAGGGATGAGTTTCACCTTGCCAGGTATTCAAACTCTGCAGAGACCCCTCCAAGCTGTGATTGACATGTCAAAAACCCAAACTTAATGCAAATGGAGACTTGGGGCACTCCTGAGTTTTCACTGCCAGATCCCAAGACAGTTCATTTTGGTTTCTTTGTTGCTTGTTAATATGATCCCTTCCCTTATAAGAGCAAGTTACTTTATTTTCATTAATGAAAATATTTTATTTGCCATACCAGTAATTGAGCATCAGGGAATCTGAACCATGAGCAACAACTGTACTGATAACAAATTTTATTTTGTTAAATGTAATTTGGACGTTTATCTTAACAGAGGTACCCAAGCATTTAAAGTATGTGTTTAAACAAGGTTAGGATAGTATAGATTGCCACCACACACAGGAGATATTTTATTTTTGCCATTTTTACATTATACCATGCTATCCATGAAGTTGTTTCCCATCATCATAAAAATGTTTTAAACATCCATCACTGTGAATATAGACATTGGCTCTCCAGGACATCAGCCCTAGTGCAGTACGGGGTAGCTGGCTGACTAGAGCCATAGGTACATCTGCACCTCCCTCCCTCTGGGGGAATTTGATTCCTTCTCCCTCAGCTGCTCACCAGCTTGCCAGACACGAGATTCAGATGGAAGCTGGATAACTTGCATTGCTCGCTTAGCAACAATCACTAGGTTGGGTCAATCACAGAATCTCACCTCCTCACCTGCAGATTCTTCCAGGAAATGAGAATGTCATCCAAAACAGCCAGTCAGAGGCTTCCCAGAGCCTCTGTCCTGATCTCAGCCAGAGAGGGGAAGTGCCCACAAACCCTGAAGTCACTCTAAACTTGATGAGAGGTGGTTGAGAAAAGGAAGCCAAGAAGAAAGAGCCAAAGTCAGAGGGATCGTCATCCTGTCTGGCCTCTGAAGGGTCTACCATGAAGCTGGGACTATTGAGGAAGTTGTGTTTGGCAATCGGTACAGGCAGATATCTCCCATTCTCTTGCTGTGATCAGAGAGTGAAGTGCAGTAGAAGGATGACCTAAGTCCTCATTTAAGGAGAAAAAAACTTTTTTAGAAATTCCTTTGGATAAGTAGGTAAAGTAGCCTGGGTTAATGTGGTTTAATTCACATGCTAAACTTGCAATTTGAAGTCTTATTTACATCCCAGGCCCCTTGCCACGAGTTTCTTATGTCAGATTTTTTTTCATAAAATATGCTTTTTGGGGGGACTGTGGCGTATGTGCCTGCCTGGAAAGCACGAGGTCATGAGTTCGATCCCTGGTACCAAAAAAAAAAAAAAATTTTTTTTTAAATCCTTTTTCCCTCCAGGATACACTGTTATCATTTAGGACTAGAAAATCTGAGAAAATTCACTATGTATGTTTGATTCACAATTGCTAAATTGGAGTTTATGAGGATTATTTTTCAACCACACATATAAAGCGCTCATTTCAAGGAGTTACCCATGAAGATGAATTGTGAATACCTCCTATGAGTCTGACCATAGATTCTGTTAAACACACAAAGATCCTCTGTGGGAGATTATCTCTTTCTTTACTGCTATTGAATTCTTCCTGTTTGCTAACAAATTATTTTTGATAGTATAAATTTTTAATTATATAGAAATAAATTAGTCATACTTACTGGATGGAATATTAAGAATTCATTAAAAATTAATTCAAATAAGTCAGGAATGAATTTGGGAGCATCAAGATAGAAAACAAATGTAAATTGAATCTGAAATGTGAAACAAATATTATCTTAGGCAATTTCCTATGTATTATTCTATATACCTCATTGTGTCTCTGAGCTACTCTTTGAAATTTTTCAATGTTATAGAAGAAAGAAGGGGGCTCAAAAAAAGGTAATTTGTTAGCCATTATGCTCATCATGGATAAGGTTGGAATTCAAGACTATATCTCATTATAAAGGCCAGTTTTTCCTCTATTGTATGTGAATTTATAGATATATATGAATATATATGCATTTACATATATATGCATTTTAATAAGGAATACGAGGATCTGAAACAAAGGAAATATTCTACTATATTATGATAAACTAAATAATACCATAACTATAATAATTTAGGTTGAAAAGTGTTGATGATTGAATTTAATAGGGTCTTTTTTTTTTTTTTTTACTAGTTTTCTCATATGAGCAAATAATCTAGTGCTGTCCTCTGGAAAAAAAAAAGATTAACTTTTAGCAAAAGTACTAGTCGTGAGAATATACCACATTGCACTGACTGCTATAAAGTACACCATTATTATCAGTTATAAAATATACCATTTTTATAGCTTGAAACACTTCTAAGGGAAATGGGACCAAGTGATGGGAGGAGAGAAGAAGGTGTTGAGAAATGAATTACAGTATGTTAAACACACCACAGTGAATGTAATCATTATGTACTGTAAACATGTGCTACCTAAAATAAAAATTAAAGTATATCATTTTCATATTTACCAGTGTGATAGATACTTTCATGTGAACATAATCATAGGATGCTCAGGATTTGTCTAAACATAATAATGTGCCCAGTAAGATGATTTTCAATAAGGCTAACATTTAAATTGAGTTGGTAAATTCGCTAAAGCTGACTGCCTCTCCAGTGTGAGTGGCTATTATCTAATCTGTTGAGGGACAGAATACAACAAAGAGGTAGAGAAAGAGTAAATTCACTCTACCTGTCTGAGCTTTGTTTGACATTTGTCCTCAGACTGAGGCATACATTATTGACTCCCAAGATTCTTAGGACTTTGGACTTGTGCTACACTATACCTTGAACATTCCTGAGTCTATAGTTTAAAAATGACAGATGTTGATACTTCTTGTTTGCCAACCCACCCACCTGAAGGGGGTGGGGTCTGTCTGTTCCAGTCTGGCAGCAGCCTGTGCATGGCGCTGTTTCCCAGACTGGGCTTGCTTGCTGGTGTGGCTTTGTTCTCTCTACCACTGGTCCATGAATGGCACTGACTCACATGGAGAGGCTAGGGTATGTCTGTTCCAGTCTGGCAGCAGCCCATGAATGGCCAGGGAGCTGGATTTGACCTGGGGAATATTGTGTTTTCAAGTCACGTTAATCATAAGATATGCCCAGATCACAAAGCTATTAGAATCTAAAAATATGTGCATGTAAGTTTGAAATATGATAGTTCAATATAATAGGTGGGATAGGTCTTTTGGGTTTCCCTGGAATCAATAATTTATCTCTATAATGCTTCACCTTTGGCAATCAATTTAGTTTTGGGCATCATTTTAAGTGCCATTTTTAGCCTTTGGTGACATTTTTAGCCTTTGAGTATAAAGTTTGTTAGTTCTGAAAAAAAATGAGATGAGATGAGGTGGAGAAGGCCAATAAGAAAGTTACTGAAAGTTGAGGAGTATGGGGGAGTCTTTTAATTTGGACATTCAAGAGAATAACTATATTTATCATTTGTATATTCTTTATGTTTTCCAAAGTATCGGTAAGTGCATTGTTCTACTGAATTTTATCATGAGTCTCTGTTGTAGTCCCAGGATGTATTAGCAGTAAATCATGCAGCTAACATACACTTAAGAGAGTTATGTACAAATGTTCTTCCTTAAGCGAAAAAGCTAATATTTAGTGAGTGTTTCTAGGTGTGAAATCTAAGCAGACATATTTTGAAACACTGTGAAAAAAAGAAGAGAGAGCAAAATCCAATGTTCCAAGTATTTTAAAGAATCTTTAGTACTTAAACAAATTAAAAGAAGGAGATTTCTCACTAATGATTATAGGGTCATAGCCTTCTCCTTCATTTTCTTTGCAGTACTGACTTCATCAGAATCCACTTGTATTAGTCACTTTACCATTGCTATGAAAAAATACCTGACACACAGAGATACAGAAGGCATTTATTTGTCTCAGAGTTTCAGAGAGTTCAGTTCACGACTGACGGTTTCAAAGCAGAAATAACATGATGGGAGGACCTGGTATAATAAAGCATCTTATTCCATTGCAGCCAGGAAGCAGAAAAGTTGGAGAAACTTTCTAGAATACCCTCCAGCCTCATAAAACAGCTCCTCTACCTGGACCCTATAAATTTATCAATGGATTAATCCACTGATGAGCAAAAGTCTCCATGATTCAATCCCATTCCAAAAGCCACACCTCTGGACTCATGACACTTCTATGGGCTATTTTAGATCTAAAATTTAGCATTCCATCCTTGGGCCCTAAAAGGCTCTATGTCCATCTTACTATACAAATGCATTTAGTTCATCTCTAGGAATCACCAGATTCTCAGCAGTTCAATCATTGCTCTAAAGTACAAGTCTAAATTTCCTCTGAAACTCAATGAAAATTTAGTTGTAAGCATCTGTGAAAATAAAAATGAAAATTAAATACTTCCAACATACAATAGCACAGGACAAACATTACCATTTCAAAAGGGAGAAAGAAGGGATTAAAAGGATTTGGACAAAGGCAACATCAGAGCCCAAGCAAGACAAATATTAAATTCTGCAGCTTCATGTCATAATCCAAGGCATATATTAGAGAGATGTGAGATCCAAAGGACTCTAGTAGTCACACCTCTATTGCATTGCCAGCTGCATCCCATATGGCCTATATTTTGGCCTGGCTTGACTTAGCCTATCATTTTCCTCTGCAGATGGTCCATGTTCCTGGAAGCTCCAACTTCCTGTGGTCTTTATAGAAATTTTGGCTTCACTCTTACAACTTCCTTTACCTCTCAGCTTTGACTTCACTCTCACCCACACGAGGAGTCCTGGCAGAAGTTGCAATCCTGTCATACCACATTGCTTGGCCTCTAAAGCCTTCCTCTGAAATCTGGGTAGAAGTTTCTATGACCCTACAATAATTGAATTTAGCATGTCTATAATATACACACAGAGTAGATGATTCTAGTGTCTGCCACTAGCTTGAGCAGGAACAGAGAGACCTGTGAACTATAGCTGCAGTTGGATTTGAGTTCCTGGATGGCTGTACTCTGCAATATACTTCCTTTGGTGGTCTTGACTGAGCAAAGTTCTTTACAGCTGTCTTTCCAAAGCAGAGATTTTCAAATGGATTTACCCTTTTATACCCTTTGTAGCAGTCCTCAACCCCTAGCAATGATCTATATCCTGTTAGAAGCTAGATCACACAGCAGAGGTAAGTATGAGGTTATCAAGTAGAATCATCTGTATTTACAGCTGCTCCTCATTTCTGCATGAACTCTACCTCTTTTTGGATCAGCAGTGGCATTAGATTCTCAGAAGATTGTGAATCCTGTTGTGAGATGTACATGTGAGGAATCTAGGTTGTGTACTCCTATAAGAATTTAATGCCTAATGATCTGAGGTGGAGCTGTGGCTGTGATGTTAGAACTAGGAAGTGGCTACAAACACAGATTAACATTAGCAGAGAGGCTTCCTGCACAGAGACATAATACATCAGTTTCTTGCAGACTCATATCAAAACCCCATCAGTGAGTGGCAAGCTGCATCTGGTAGTGTGGTTTATAGTAGCAAGTTAGTTGATGTACTTTAATAATACAGCAGCATCTGATGGTAGGATTTTAGTCAGAATCTTATACTTGTGTTAGTCTGTGAGTAGCTTTCTACTTATTTTATTTACCACTTCTGTCAACATCTCTTCCTGCACTATATGCTTATCTCAGTCAAAGTTTTGGTAAGTCCATAAACTAGCACTTTCCAAATAGTTAAATACAAGCATCACTTTTAATCTTTTTTGAAAAGGTGGAATGACCCAATGATGAGACAGAATAGGACTTAAACACTGCAGTCAAAAGGAAAGCTGCAATTAAAAGACAATACTAAGAAATATAAACCAGCTACAGAAGGTTAAATATTCCAAGGTTTTTCTTATATGAGAACCTCAAAGTACAAATAATTTAAAGAGCAAATAAAACATAGATAATAGGATGTATGAAGACTGACTTTGTGGAGATGAAAAAGGGATCTAGAGTTGGGAAGATGTGGGAGGAAGAGGAGAGGAAAAGGAAATAAAAAAGATCAAGATGCAATATGTATACCATATTATCAATTCTCCACAATGAATTCATTCATCATATATTGAAAACATGTACTTATTAAAAAGGGTGAAATAGAAAATACTGAGTCTTACATAAATTACAGGCTCATTGACACACTGATTCATATTCTCCAAGGCTAATTTGTACAATATACAGTGAGTGACTTTCCAGCAAATCCGTGAAATCTTAAAACCTCTTCTCCATATGAAAACTAAACATCTTAAGTTAAAAACCAAAACTAAACTTTTGGAGTTTTTCAAAAGAAAAATCTTGAACAAAAGGAATGAAAGCAATTGATGCAGGCCACTGTTTCATGAAAGGTAGCTACACTGAGTGCATTATTTTTTGTGGCTAAGCATATTGCCAAAGTTAAGAAGCCCTTTACTATTGATGAAGAGTTGATGTTGCCTGGTGATAAGGACATGTGTCTTTAGCTTATGGGAAATGCTACAGTTTGAAAGGTGGCAAATGTCCCTTTTTTATCAGCATCATAACTAGAGGAATTGATAAAAGAGCGGAGGATATTGAGACAGTTGTTAGAAGGGATTAGTGAGTCACTGTGGTATGCAATGAAGTCTGACAAGTCTGCTCATGTTAACACAGTGGTGCTGTTTGATTTTGCGTGATTTTTTAAAAAGATGACATTCATGAGGATATGTTATATGCTCGTCTGTTGCCAACCAACACTACAGCTGCAAAGCAATTCAAATCTTGAATGATTACATGTCAGCAAAATGAATTGGTCATTTTGTGTTGGCATATGCAAAGATAAAGTGTCTGTCATAATTGAATGGCTTTCTGGTTTCACTACTTAGTTCAAAGAGGTTGTTTCTGAATGTGAGTCTATACACTGTGTCATGCAGAGAAATACTAGCTAGCCAAAACAAGGTAACTGAACATGCCAATGTTTTGCAGGGTGTCATTAGAATTATCACCCACATTAAAGTACAGTGGTACCTTGGTTCATGAAGTTAATTTGTTTTATCATTTGGGAGAAAATGGTCATGCTCCTGTTTGTGTTGGGGAGATGGCCATGGTTGTATTTGTCACCCAATGTGGAATTTGCGAAGGAAAACAAAATTTTGTCAAACACTTTTAGGGACCAAATTGTAACCAGAAGTGTTTGTGAACTGAGGTATTACTGTACATGCCTTTAACCAATGTTGCGCAGCTCTGCAAGGAGATGGAAATAGTGAGGTGTTCTCTAAGGACATATGTATAGCCAGAGTATCTAATTTTTGAGAGCTGCTTTAGAGATTTTATTTAGAAAAACACTTACTACTGGTACTGTATTTCATTGACACAGTATGGGTGGCAAAACTTGCTTCCTTGATTGACATATTTACCCTATTCAACAAACTCAGTCTCTTTATGGGATAACTAATATGTTCAAACTGACAGATAATTTGGCTTTGCATTCAAAGCCAAATTCAAACTATCTGGGAGATGAATGAACGTTGGTTTTTTGGGGGTTTTTTTGGTACTGGGGATCGAACTTGTGACCTCACACTTGCCAGGCAGGCCCTTAAGCCACTGAGCTAAATCCCCAGCCCCGAACATTGGTATTTTTGACACGATTTAAACATTAGCAGAGATTTTGAGAAAGATTGAGTTATGGCTTAAGATAACCTAGGTGATGGAAGATCACCTATCTCAATTTTTCAAGAGTTTGGGAATTACTTCCCAACCACAAAAACTTTCCAAACTGAGAAGGAATGGATCTGAGACCCATTTTGTGAGTAATGCAAGTAAATTATCTTTGTCCATGATAGAAGAAGATAAACTGCCTGAGTTCACAAATTACAGTAGCCTTAAAAGTATAGCTGAGATGACTTCAAATCTCTATATGTGTCTAGATTGTACGCAAAGTGGGATATACTGAGATTTCCAGAGAGGCACTGAAAAGCTCACTTCCATTTCTAGTATCACATCTTTATAAATCAGAATTTTCTGTAATGACATAAATAAAAACAAAATTATAGAGTAGACTGGAAACAATACACTAGGTTTCACTCTCTACCATCATTCTCCAATTGGACAGTCTAGTTACATGAAAGCAAGCACAGGGCTCCCACTGATTCTGCACTAAGTTGTGTTGTATAATCACTGTATTTTATATTACATTGTACTATTAGGAAAAAAAGTACAATAAATATAATGTGCTTGAATCATCCCTAATCCTTCAGGCCACCTCCCTCTGGTCAATGGAAAAATTATCTTCTACAAAAACTTGTCCCTGGTGCCCAAAATCTTTGGGACTTCTGCCCTTGAATCTGTAGTGGGTAAACTCTGGCCATTTCCTAAAATACCCTAGAGGTATGTTTATCCTTTTGAAAAGTGCTTAGAATCTATTTCAAGGCACTAGTATTTTCAAAAACTACATACTTCTTGTCCCAACTTTATAGATGCTTCCTATCTGGCCAAGTTATAAAACTGTTACATGTTTTGGTTCTGCTAGGAGTACAAATACCACATCCTGAATGTTGGGCTGTCTTGAAAGTTCCTCTACCAGATCACTTAGTCTGTCACCTTTAAATTCAGATTGCAATAAAATCTCAGGATATGATCAAGATGTAAACAAGTTCTTTGCCAGAATGTAACACAAATTTTCTCTACTACAATTCCCAATAGAATTTTCATTCCCAACCTTGTAACATCATTAGTGTGGTTATTAATGTTTACCAGCATTCCATTCAGCATTCTGGTCTTCTTAGCTCCTGCTAGCCTCAAATATCTGTGTCTCCTTACAATATTTTAGGGCTTCTCTAGGCTACATCTCCAAAGTTTTCTAAATTCATTCTATCAACCATTGTCAATGGCTTCTGCCACCACATGGTCAGGTACAGTCTCAGCAATGACCCTGCTTCTCTGATGCAACAAGTTTTAATTATTAGTTACTTTCCTATTGCTGGGAAAAAATACCTAAAACCTGTAAAATAAAGTAGGAGGGGTTTATATGGCTGTCAGTTCAGAGAGTTCAATCCGTAGCTCGCAGGCCCCAGGGAAGAATTAGCATGGCAGGAGGGCCTGGAGAGAGAAAGTTGTTCACCCCAAGGCAACCAGGAAGCAGAGAGAAAACGAGAGCCAGAGCAAGAGATGATTATGCTCTAATTCTGTTAGCTCATGGAAAAGGACAGCTGATACTCATGCGGTTTGGTCAGTTTTGTCTATATCTGGTAATCTAAGCAACTCTTCTGATGGTAACAATTTAACTATTGTTAAATTCCTATCTTCTTGTTTTGAAAGCCTGTATTGTTATTGTTTTGGTTTTGTTGTTATAGTTGTTATTTGTCTCACGTTTTTGTTTTTCTTTTCTGTGTTTTTTTTTTCTTTGTACCCAGGATCAAACTCATGATTGCACCCTTGCCAGGCAGGTGCTTATGCAGCTGAGCTAAATCTCCGGCCCTTCTGTGTTTTTTTCTTTTAAAAAAATAAATAGATACACCTCCCAAAGGTACTCCCTAAGGATCCAAGCCCTCCATCTAGGTGCCCTTTCCTACCAGCACATTCAGAGATGAAGTCCTAAATGGGTTAAAGATTCCCTGCCCTGACAATGATCCAAGCCCTTTCCAAAGCCCCACCTCTGAACACATGATACTTGTAGGGCATTTTGAATCTAAACAATAACTCTCTACCTCTTAGCCAATAGTGCGACAAAGTCAGACACTAGATGAACACATCTGAGCCAAATGTAGTTTTTCATTAATTAAATTCAAACACTTTGACAGTAATCTCCAATTTCACTTGTTCTGTTTTTGCTTCTCTTCCTCATTTAAGCAAAGTAACATGATACAGTGAAAATAATATAGACTTTTGACTCAGGGATTGGAATCCCAGATGTGTTCATGGGTTTGTGACTCAGCAAATTACTGAGTCCCTCTGTATTCTTATTAGTTTCATTTTTAAAGGTAAAGAATATTCCTAACATTGTGGAAAGGCTTTCTACAAATTGATAACAACATCCATAAAACATGCTTATTTCATAGTAACACATAATAGCTCTCGTTGCAAAATTTTGTGAGAGTCATTTAAAAAAATCTGGTAAACGATAGATAATCTCTCAACCACTGAGATAGCAAGATTCTCTATGTGTGGATTCTCTAGATACAATGTTTTATCCAGTTCAAAAAGGGTTCCTCTTCATCCCCCAAACATAAAATATGACTGAATAACATGTCCTGATCAGTCATTTGTTTTCTGTAAGCATTTCTTTATTCTTATTTTCTCATGTTATATGAGTACATAATAGAGAAATATCCAGCTCCTTATCTGTCTTCATAAAACTAATCAGTGATCTACTCCTTTTTTCCCATAGCCAAACCTTTTGTCTTTATTAGAAGTGTTTTATGAATTTTCCTCTGAAAGATTAAGTACTTGAAGGCTGATTCATCCCCTCACAAACATTTTGATATCTACAAATTTAATGTATATTGTCAGTCTTTCATCATTACAGATTTCTCAACAGCAGTGGACCCTATTTCTGTATCCTTTTCCTCTGTCTTCTGCAGTCCTTCTATTTGCACACTCCCTCTTCTGTCTGTGTTTCCTTTGGAAGCTCCTTCTCCACTAAACCATTAAATATTACAATATCTCAAGACTCCTCATAGATTGCCCTCTTTTTGCATTGAAAACCTTTCTTCAGGTAATTTGTTTTACTTTTTCATTTTAATATTTCTGTTACTGATCTCATCTTCTCATAATCAAAGCTAAAATTTTCCACTCAATCTGTGAATTCCCTTGTTCTAGTCCTTTGTCATTGTGTCTTTACTGAATATTCATGGAGTGGATACATGATGTAAATTCTTGCAAAGCAGGTTCCATTACATATGCATACATATCTCTGACCCACCATAGTTAGTATGATGATTAATGCAATTTACTAATAGTAAATTATAACAATGAAGCATCTGATATATATGAATTCTATTTATAAATCAGATTTCTTGGGGGAGAAATGCCAATTCTAGGTTTAAAACAAAACAAAACAAAACACCACTGGTCCTAGGCAAGCTTTACTAATAGTTTATGTCATTTCAGAGATGACTTTTTAAAAATTATTATTGTCTGTTTTAGAAAACTCATACAGAAGAAGATTGTACTTTTTAGAGAAAGAGAATTAAGCTGAGATCTGATAGCTGTACTTCCTGTTCCAAGTCCTGCCCATTATTTGCTGTGTGAGCCTGAAAGGGTCATGTGACTTGTCCAAGCTTTAATATTTCCGTCTGCAAGATGAGTACTTTGAACCACATGATTGTTCTATTTTGAGAGTGTCAATAGACTTCAAAGGTAGTTTTTATATAAACAAGTACACATGATAGTAAGACTAAGTTTCAACAGGGAAGAAATTTTTCCAGACAAATAACATCCATTTAACTTTGCCTTATATGATTTATGGCCAACGAGTAGCCATAGGTATTTTAAGGATTTGTAACAGTTTAATGGTCCTTCTGGATTAACTTTTCCTGGAGGTTAAGTTCTACTTCCTTGGGATACATGCTTATCTAAGTCTGCTAAATTGGATGGAAATGTAATTCCTACCAGAGAAGCTTTGTTATGTACGATACGCAGGCACTAGGAGTGCCTTCCTTTACCACTGCTTTCCTTCTCTCTGTCCTTGCTGTGCGCTGAAAATGAAAAGCAATTATGTCCCTTGCACCATGGAGACAAAGTACAGAAAATAAACAGTGACTGATTAAGGGAAATGGCTTTATTACAGAGTTAAAAAACAATATCATCAATAATAGCAATAATGGAGAAAAATAGTGATGAATAATTAAGCACAATAATACAGTCATGATAAAATAAAAACCAATAAATGATGCAGTTTTATTTGTAATAATACGACGGTTCATCTTGATGATGTGTCCTCGGTTTTGAGTGTTTCCGGCAGAGGTGTAAGCAAAGCATGGCTTTTCATTTATTTCCCTGAAGAATGCATCTGAGAAAGCAGTGACTCTGTTCTCTTCCCACTTCTTCAGAATTGTGACTTCACCCCTTACCCTTCAGATTATACAAAATGCACACTCATTTTTGGTTTCTTCTGATGATGCTAGCCTGGGATAAGTAGCAACAATATAAGGGAATCCTCAAGAATATTCTTGCAATAAAGAGTCCCAGCAGTCAGGTGATACCAGTCTGATGACTGCTTGGTGTCAGGTACCTCCCTGTCTCTCTTTTTCAGATACATGCAGGAACAATGCATGTAGTATGATCATGGAGGAAAATTAAGATAGAGGATCTTTGTGACTGACAAAGTCCTAGAAATACCAAGATAGCAGGCCCCATGCATAATAGCAAGCCTTGTTTCATGGAAATGCTGCCCTCAGGATTTTTGTGAAGTAGTTAGTATGCACTTTCAAAGACTGAACAGTTTAGCAGAGAAATCAGTGCCAAGGAGTTACAGCTTGTTTGGAGGGTCCAGATTGCTCAACTGGTTAGAAAGCATAAGTAGGTTATCTGATTCTCCAGGAGACACAAAGGTGGCAGAGTAAATGATATCTTCTCCCCAGGCTAACAACGAGGCATAGATAATCGAGCTGCCAGCTCAGCCCCTCCTTCTCCTCCCTTCAGACAATGTGTGTCACACTGAAACAGAAATCATTAAAAAAAAACCTGAGAAAGCTCTGAGCATATCAAAGATAAGACCTTTGTGCTTTTGTGTCTCAGACAGATTTTGTGCATTTAAGTGTTACTAACCCAAACCACAAATGTGCATGATTATTTCCAAAAAATCACTCCTGTCTTTGTGTTTGAATTTTTCATCTCTATATGTAAGGAAAGAAAGGTGTATTTTAGTTTTGCATAATAGTAATTCAGAGAGATTTGGAAAGGGCCTTAATTCAGAGGATCAGTATATATTTGAGCAGATAAAAATTACTGAGTATCAGTGTTAAGAGTTCAAAAGCTCTGCCTGGCAAGTGTGAGGTCCTGGGTTCAATCCCTGGTATCAAAAAAAAAAAAAAAAAAAGTTCAAAAGCTACTCTTGGTTTTCAGGGGCATTGGATTGGGCTAGAATAAATGGACTATTTTTCATAAAGATGAGATTATCACAGATGTTCAACTGCATCAAATTATAATTTATGTAAAAAGCAAATATTCATCTCAGTATAAGAGTACTGAGTGGAAATGGTTACTATAGAGATTTGGGGACAGCAAACTTGAACTAAGGTTATTTTAGCTACTAGCATTATGTAACTCTTTATTAGGTTAAAAAAATTTATATGCATTGGATTTTCTGCCCCTTAACAATTATTTGAGATAGATTCTATTCTGGTTCCCACTTTACATATGAAACACTGTTCTATATCTGACTGGCCACTAGAATCTGTAATTTCTGTTCAGGGAGACCTAGGTTTAATCCTGATTTTACCATTTATTAGTTGTGTTCTCTTGTCAAGTTATTTGACAAGTCACAGCAGTTTCCTCTTAGATTCAGAAAATGATGTTGTCCCAGAGGGTAATGGGAAAATTTTCTGCATCTTTCTCTTGTTCACTTTCCCACAATAGTAGCTCCCAATGTTTTCATGCTTCTAAGGCTGTATTACCTTGACCTGGGTTCAGTCACTTGCTGGATTCTGTTTGTCTTGTGCAATATCTCCTAGATTGTTTCTTTGCCTCCTGTTTCAGGGCTTTGCATTCATTCACCATAAAACTGTCAGACAGGCAGATATAGTGGCTCATGTTTATAATCCTTGTACTTATGGGACTGAGGCAGGAAGGTCACAAATTTGATGCCAGCATAGGTTATGTAGTGAGTTCAAGGCTAACCTGGACTACATGGTGAAACCTTGTCTCAAAAAACGAAGGTAATAGGGAGTGAACTGGGAGAAACTGTCCAAGATACTTTTCCAAACTGGAAATCTCGTATATGATTTCCTTGATGTAAGTCTGCAGACAGCTCCCTACTATCCATAGAAAAATATTCAAAAACCACTTAGCATGGACAGGATTCTAGTGTCCTTATGGGTTCTTCATCTCAGGTACTGTCATGTGTGGCCCTGAGCTATGCCTGTTTTTCATACACCTGAATGTATGCTGTCCTTTCCCATCTCTATGTTTTATATAGGATGTGCCTTCTCCCAAGAATTATTTCTTCTTGGTAAACTACTCTTCCATAGTAATAGTTTTCTGTATAAATCTCTCAGTTGGTCAGTGGCTAGATATGGCATAGTTGTAAACTCTTGTAGCTCTTAGTTTTTTGCTCTTCTCTATTTTCAATTAAAATCAGAATTTATTTTTGTCAGTTACACATGCACAAAATTTTTGATGTCAACTGGTCCTACAATGATGAACAAAAATGAGTTTTCCCCCTTAATTTATTATTCCTTACATTCAAATTCCTACTTCTCTGAAGCTGTCACTTTAAATTTTCTTAGTAGTTTCATCTTGTAATCTCTATATTTCTAGGTTAGCTATCAATAGTATTATTTCTCAATTAAAAAAACTCCTGAATCTTAGCTTCTTACTTGGATGAAGCAAATTTGATTTCTACAACTCTCTCCTTTACTAGTGCCCTCCTTCCAGTATTTTCCACATCCTCCCAGTAAAACCAATAATTAGGTTAAATCAGTATTCAATACTTGCAATGTCTTGGTTATGTTAATTACTATTTGTAAATGAACTATACATAGCACTATGACTAGATTTCTTGTTCACATAGCATTTAAGCTTAAATTAATAAGTTAAATTTTCTGTGTGTCTATTACTAAACTCTTCCAAATTCTTTTGTTAAAAATCCACCAGATGTTTTATTTTTACTGGGAGACAGTCTTTCTGGCATTCTCCATCTTGTTTCTCCAGCATGAACCAGCATTTCTCTAGGTCTACACTGCTTTTTATTCTAGAGTATCTCTTTACCCTTAGGAAGGAACTGCTCTGATCAGTTTTTTTTTTTTGTGGGGGGGGATTGGTCCTCTGTTTTATGAATGAAAATTCTCCTTATCTCAGCTCATGTGCATACTTTATTGGCATATATTTTCTAGAAGGTCACCAAGAAAGGATTCATAGGACTTTAGTTTTTGAAACTTATCCACATTAAAATACTTTTATTCTGTTCTCACATTTATATGAGAGTTTTTTTACTATAGATTTCTTTTTGAGAAGCAATTTTCATCCCAAACTGTGATGGAATTTTATCTTCCAGTGGTGCATCTGAGAAAACAGGTGCAATTCCAGTTACTGAATCTTTGCCGTAATTTGTTTATGCTGTTTAAAAATAGGTGATGTTTTAAAATACGAACATTTTCAGAACTTTTACTAAATCGCTGGTGAACTAAAATTCCACAAGAGTTTGCCTGGTTATTTAATGTGTTAGGTGATAAGTGGAATGTTTCAATCTGAAAGCTCATGATGTTTAATTCTAGAAATTCTACTTAAATTGTTTATTTTCCACTTTCTAGATTTGTCTCTTCAAAAACTCCTATTATTCAGATTTTAGACCACTTTGATACTCTATTTTTATTATCTTTTAAACTATTCTTTCTTTTTTCTTTTTCGTTTGTTTTTCCTCTTCTAGTTTATACAGCTCATATTATTTATCTTTCAACATTTGGGGTAAATTTTTACTTCTTGTAGCTTTTTTTGCTTTAATTTTTTTATTTCTTGTAGCAGTTTTTGTCTTAGCTCTTTTTGTTTCCTTTTATAAAGTATTGTCTTTTTGTTGCATTAACATTCCTTATTATACTTATAATGATAGATTTCATGAATGTATTTATTTCCTACTTGCATTCATCTCTGCCAAATTTCTTTTTCTATATATTTACTTATTTGTATGATTCATAAAATATCTCTGAATAGTTTACTCTGCATATTTTTTTTAAAATTTTTTTATTTAAAGAGAAACAAAAGCATGTAAAGTGTAGAGAAAATACAGAATTTCAAAAAAAAAGATAATAAGAAATCACTAGTTGATAAGTTACATATTGTCCTCTTAGAAATAGTTGTTCAAGTTACAAAATTAAAGCATACAAAGTAGATATTCAAACAGTAAGAGTGTAAACAGCTACACATGCATGAATCTCTACATGTGTTTCTATCCTTTCTGTATTAGAGGGAAAAACAAAACATAACAAGACAAAACAAAACAAATTCCTATAAAAACATGAAACCAAAAAGTCATATAAAACCACAGTACAAGGTGATCTACAATGATTGCTGTATTGTTTCTTATTATCTTCAATAGAATTGTCTATATCATCAGGCATAAATGAATATAGCAGTATAATTGAATGTAGCAATACATAACAATATTAGTAAAAATCAAACATTGTAGACAGTATAAAACTTCAAAGGCAGGTAATGATCAAACCATAGTGGATATTCTAGTGAATCTTGTCATCTTAAGTGCCGTTGCCTATACTCTCAGACTTGATACTATCAATCATAACAGCTTTGAATAAAATCTATCAATACAAAACAGCAATCCAACAAATCAGATCTGATTACAATCAGTCATGGTAAAACAGTGTAGGTTTTACAGAGCTTTAGATTAATAGGAAATTAAGGACGATTACCGTACTATATTCTGTTATTTATGGGATTACTGTCTGTGCCCTCAAATCTAGTAGAGGTAGAATGACTGGAACAGAATATAATACATCTAAGCAGAGTAGTGTGAGTCATGTGGGTTTTAAATCCTGGTGCACTGTTAACAATATAGTGTATCAAGGCCATCTATGTTAGAGATTCTAGCCATCCTTCTCTGCCTCATTTCTGCTATGCTATTTTTCTGCCTTTGTCTGTCTAGTTTTCTCCTTCATTCTACTGCCTGCCCCACTCACTGAGGCCTTTCTGCCACTGTTCCTAAAATCCTGTTTTTTTTTCTCTCTCTCTAGAATGTCCTTCAGTATTCTCAGTAGGGTTGGATTGGTGGTCACAAACTCCCCCAGTTCCTCTTTGTCATGGAAGCATCTTGTTTCTCCATTAAGTTCTAGTGACAGTTTTGCAGGGTACATCAATCTGGGCTGGAGGTTATTTTCTTTCAGGGCTTGGAATACTTCACTCCAAGCTCTTCTTGATCTGATGGTCTGTGTCGAGAAGTCAGCTATGATCCTGATGGGCTTACCTTTTCTCTGAGGGCTTTTAATAATCTATTTTTATATTGAATTTCTGGTATCTTGATTATTATATGTCTGGGTGTAGATCTGTTTTGGTTGTATGTGGCTGGAGTTCAGTATGCCTCACATAACCAAATGTCATTTTCTTTTCCCATGCTTGGGAACTTTTCCTTAATTATTTCCATGGATAACTTTTGTAATTCACCTGTATGTATTCCTGGCTTCTACATTCACATTTCTTATTCTTAAATTGTAGATTCTCTTGCCATCTTCTAGCTTTTGTATTGTTACTGCCTGTTTCCTTATTTTTAAGAGAAATTTCCTTTCATGATCACACATTGCAAACTTGTCTTCAAGTTTTGATAGTCTATCCTTAGTTTCTTTTAAGGCGTTTTGCCAGCTTTCAATGGAGTTTTTAATTTTCTATAGTCTCTTTGAATCTGCTTCATGTATTCTATACTTTCTTTATATTCTTTATTGAATGCTTCTCTCCTTTTTTGTATTCCTCCCTTTTTCCATCTGTATCTTCCTGAAAGACACTTCCTGAGAGCATTTCTTTTATTACTCTACTCATATCTTGCTTTACCTGATTTAATATTTCAGTTTTGAGCTTGTCTACAAGGTTCCGAAGATATCTCTTAATGTCCATTAAAGCCATGTCTGATGTTGCGTGTTTGCCACCCTCAGTCTCCATTTTCTTTCTCTCTCCTGGATCAGTGCTATCAGGGTTCTGGGCTAGCGGCCTCCTCCTGCCTCTCTCTCCTGTCATGATCCTGGCTTCCTCCAAACAGGTTATAGTGCAGGTCCCAGCCCCCTTCCCTGTTGGCCATGTTTCCTTTGAAGCATGCTGGCAAGGGACCCCCACCCTTTCCTGCCTGCTCTTGTCACTGAGGTGTAAGCAGGGGCTGTGTGTGCCTGCCCCTCACCACTGGGCCAGCCAAACTTCAGGGGCCTTCACCTGGTTAGTGCTTGCTAGGTGCAGGGAGTTGATTTGGAACAGCTCATTTAGTCTCAGCCAGGGGTGCGGCCCAGTCCAAGGAAATCCCACGAATCTGCTCTGGGGAAGGAGGAACCAACTGAAGTCACTGTCGCTTCCAGTTCAGGCTCCTCTTGCCGATTCCAACATGTTGTTCATTTGGTTGTGCCCTTCCAGTGGGAGGGGATCTCATTCCCAGCACTGACCATGGATTAATGAAGGCCCCTTTGCCGGCTCTCCTCTCTGTTGGGCTTACCAACCCCCAACTTCAGCGCTGCTGTGGTTCCTGTGAGTGGCAGCGGGAACGAGTCTGGGCAGCTGTGCTGGCCTGCACAGATTCAGGCCATTGCAAACTTGGCAGGTTGTGGTGAAAATGCTGTGTCCCATAATTTCTAGTGTTTCAGTTGTAGTCCCAGTGTATTTGACGAGGTTTTTTTATGTTTTAATTTCTTCCTGTGTCAAGAGGATCCATCTCCCTCTGTCTGGGTCTCTCCAGGGTGTTTTATTCTGGCATATGAGTTGTGTCTCCCAGGAGGCTTTGTATTTTGTTGCTCACTGATCAGCCATCTTGACTTCTAGTTTTTGGAGGTTTCAGTCCATACTCAGTTGGCTCCAAGGCAGGGTGGCCTGTTGGGGCTGCAGTTCATGGTGGCTGCAAACAGCAAGCTGCATATTTATTAAGAAAGCACTCAGTACTTGACTGCAAGTTTGGCATTCATGTATGGAATTTATAAAAAGCTAGACTTTCCAATAGAGTTAGTGTTAAAATTTTTGTAAATGACAGTAGTTTTAGTACTTTTTTTTCTGGAGCAGTTCTCCCATCTCCTAGATAGCAAATGCAATCCCAAAACCCATTCTAAAAAATTTGCCAATCAAGGAGACTGAGATAATGTGCAGAATATAGGATTTCACTTCATCTTTCTGCCTTAAGGAATGAATCCAGTTGCAGTGTAGTTTAGTGGTAGTGTGCTTGCCTTGAATATGTGAGGCCCTGAGTTTAATCTTTTGCATAAAACAACAACAGCAGCAGAGCAATTATGACAACAAAACAAAAACACAATCCTTGTTTGAGTCTAGGTTTCTTGGATTCAGGGATGCAGGATTAAGGTATATAATAACAAAACAGAAACTCTCACATTTAGCTGTAGTTATTCATGTCTTGAAATAAAAGTTCTCACCTATGTCAGGAGTGAGGAAAAGGCTGTCTCAGAGGAGCCAGCATACAGATGTTTTTAAAATTAATTCAAAAAATTTGCTATGTAACATAATAGTTATATTTGTTTTGGGGAGCAAGAGTTTGCGTGTATCATATCTTATCATTTTCAGTCCCTTTACCATCTCCCACTCCCTTTACCCAACCTCCTTTCTCATCTAAGCAGTCTACCTTTTTGTTTTCTATCATCTTTCCTTTAATTTACTCTTTATATTTTAGGTTTTGTATATAAGAGAAACTATATGATATTTAACTTTTTTGTTTTTAATTGCTTTCATTTAACATTATTGTGTTAAATTTCATCCACTGTCCTGCAAAAAATATGATTGCATTGTTTTAATAACTCAATACTATTTCATATGTATTTATACCACATTACCTTTATTCATACACTTGTTGGTAGGTATTTAGGCTATATCTGAAGGTTAGGTACTATAACTTTGACTTCTATAAATGTGGGCATGTATGTATCATTAAGGCAGGATATCTTTAACTCTTCAGGATATGTACCCAGGAGAGCTTTAGCTGGGCCAGAGGATGTTTTTTTTTTTCTTTTTTTTTTTTTTTTTTTTGAGTACTGGGGATTGAACTCATGACCTCAAAGGAATTTTTTAGCTTTTTTTTTTAATTTAAAGAAAAACAATTGAAAGAGAAGAGGGTAGAAATAATACAAAAGTTCAAAAACAAGACAAAACAAAACAAAACAAAAACCAAAAATAGTAACCAGCAAGAAATCACTAGTTGATAATTACATATTTTCCTCTTAGGAGTAGTTGTTCAAGTTACAAAAGTAAAGCCTACAGAGTAGACATTTAAACAGTGAGACTGCAACCAGTTCTGTTCATCTATCCAACAAAAACTTAGTAGTATGGTTATTAATCCTACACATGTAAACATCCATGCAGTTATATCCTTTAGAATACTTTCTTTTCCTCTTTTTTCTTTACAATAACTATAATCCATTGTCATAAACTACTTAGAAGTTCTACACATGTGTAAGTCTCTACATGTATACCTAGCCTTTTTGTATTAGAGGGAGAAACAAATTAAACAAGTCAACAATACAAATTCCTAGGAACACAAAATAAAAAGGACATATAAAACCATAATACTAGGTGATCTACGGTAGTTACTATGATGTCTCTTGTTATTTTCAATAAAATTGTTTATATCGTAAAACAGTATAATTAAACTTAGCATTGCATTACACTATTAATAAAAAATAAACATTGGAGACATTATAGGACTTCAAAGACAGTTAATAATCAAGCCAGAATGGGTATCCTATTGAATCTTGTCATCTTCAGAGTAGTTGCCTCTATTCTCAGACTTGATACTCTCAAGCATACCAGATTCAAATAAAATCAGTCAAGATAAGACAGCGACATAACCAATCTTCTCTGTCTTATCTCTGCTATGCTATTTTTCTGTCGTTTGTTTACTTTTCTCCTTCATTCCACTGTCTGCCCCTTTCATTGAGGCCTTTCTGCCATTTTTCCTGCAATCCTGGTGATTTTCTTCTCTCTCTCTAGAATGTCCTTCAATATTCTTTTCAGGGTTGGATTGGTGGTCACAACCCCCACCCCCTGTTCCTCTTTTCTCTCCATTAATTTTGAGAGACAGTTTTGCAGAGTATATATATCTAGATTGGAGGTTATTTTCTTTCAGGGCTTAGAGGTTTTTTTTTCTTTTTCTTTTTCCTCAGTTTCTTCTTGGGTTGTGAGAATTCCTCTCCTTTTGTCTGGTTTTCTCCATGTTTATATTCTAGCTTCTGAGTTGTTATTTTTTTTTCAGAGGGGCTCTCTATTGTGCTACCATTCAGTCGGCCATCTTGGATCCCCGAGTCAGTTTTTTTTTTTTGGAAAGGATCTCCATACTGATTTCCAGAGTGGTTTTACCAATTTACATTCCCACCAACAAAAGTCTCTATTTCTTAAACAGTGTTTTAACTAACATCTGTAGACATTTTAACTGTAAGCTCTACTGTCATAGGTACTTAATAGTTCTGTTTAAGGCCTCTGGGATTTGGTATGATGTGGCTCACTTTTAGAATTTTCTTATAATAAGCTGGGTTTCTGTCCTTTGTGTTTGCATGCCCTTCTGCGCTCTAGATTCCTTTCTTAAAATATACTATTGCCTCCTCTTCCCTCTGCATTAATCTCTTAAATATTAGACTTCTTATGAGACATTTTTATTGCTAATTTTAGAAGAAAAACAATGGTGAACAATATATGTTCAATCATTCATGTTTTTCTGGAACTCTTGTTTTGTATGTGGTGTATCCACATACACCAAGGGAAGACCTAAAGATAAAAATCTATTGTTTATATTAACGTTAGTCAATAAATTTATTTCTGTTTTCTTGACTTAAACAGTTGCTACATAGGTCAAGCTAGCTGAGAATTATAATTTTTATTACTGTAATAATTTTGTCTTTTATTACTGTATTAAACAGTTGGTTATGGGCCTGTGATCTATCTACCCAGTATTATAAATAAAAATATAATTTAGCGGTTTTGGAAATAGTTGATGGTTACTTTTATCCTCTCTTCTTCTTGTCTGCAGATAACTAGTTATGGCTTCTAAGGATGCCCACTCCTATTCATTTACAACCTTTCACCAGCAAAGATCTGCATACTACACAGAGGCAGCCTCACCAGACCACAGTTTTACAACAGGCTTGACAAAGCCTTAGTTTCACTTCTGGTTGTATTTATTTTTAGTGGCATTCAATCTTAACTATTTCATGATTTGGGAAGACACATTGCTGATTTTATTGTTCAAAGCCTTTCTTCTTTTTCTTGTGGAATGAGTGATATTCCACTCTGAGGATTAAGATATATAATAACAAAACAGAAACTCTCACGTTTAGCTGTAGTTAGATTTATGACCAAGTTTATGGAGATTACTTAAGGCTGGGAACACATGTCCAGGAACGTCTCTGCAATCTCAAGTGCCTGTGGAATGAGATGCTGTTACAGGCTGCGGAAAGTAAACACCTCTGAGGTTGTGTGTCACTTCCTCCAGGCCCATGTGTCTTTCTGATTTAGGTAGAAAGGTGGCTGTTAGTAATGCAAACAAAACCTAGTTTAACCTCTGATTCCCAACATCTGGAATACTTATCCCATGGCAATGGTGTGCTTCACTGATCACTCACTATTCCAGTGGTTTTCCTAAGAATGATTTGGTTTGAAAAGACTGCCTTTGGGAAAAAAAAAATCTAATTCAGCATATAGTTATCACTGAGAATACCAAATAGAATCATGATGGCAGTATCCTGGGACTCCACAGCTGGTCTGCTCAAATTGTGCTGGAGAGAGAGGCTGCTTCCCTAATGCATGAGAAAACTCACAGAGAGATCGTTCCTTTAGACCTTATTGCAAACACAAGATTTTTTGTGATTGTTATCTCTAATAACTTCTTAATCCACATACTATTTCAAATTTTGATTTCACTGTATGCTTCTGAATGGAATCCAAAGAATTCAACCTTGTGTTTTTTTTCAGAGATGGTTGAGTGGTTCAAGTACACTTTGTTGAGGCCGGTGCCCCATCTTTGCATTTTTATGTCCTTCTTTTAGATAATAAACAACGAGCTGAGCTGCTAGAATAAACAGACAACTTGTCAATGGCCATGGATGCCCTGGATCTTTTCGCAAACCTTCTGGGGACACATTGTTTCTCCAGTGCTGAAGTAGAATGTAAAGTGTGTTTGCAGTCAACATAAGAATGGGGATAGGCTTGGGTGCAGCAATTTTATAATGCTGTGAGAGACCAAGATCAAGGAAGTAGTAGGACCTTTAACCAGCAGAATTAACCATAAGCCATAAAAGTATCAAGGAGGAGACCTGAGTGAGAACATGTTCAGTGACTGAGACAAAAGTATGCAGCCTGCCTCAAGTTCCTGGTAACGACTCCAGGGCTGACTGAGTTGGTATTTTTGTGTGCATGTAGTTAGTTTTCTCCATTTGAGGATAAACTACTAGGAAGACAGTGTACAGCCTCTGGACAGTTATTCCGTCTAGCCAATGGCAAATGTAGCTTTTATTAATTGAAGCCCTTGGTCAAGCTTAAAATATTTCCTTGTGAAAAGTTCTGAATATGTTCCACAATCTCCACGATCTTAACTGTCCACAGCCTGAGATTCATTTTACACATACCTCCCTGCTAACTGGACATCTTGGGAAAATGTTCCTCTGAACTTCTGACTAATAAAGTAGAATTGTGATATAGTGCAGAATAGCGAACAAATACTGTCACACTCCCGAATTCATTGGTCTTTATTCTGCCAAACAGCTATAATTATTGTTGTTTTTAAAGTGATGAAAGAAATTATGAGAAAATTTTGAATTGGTCAAGGTCAGCCAGTTAATCAGTAGTAGAGGTGAATTCAAAATTCAAGACTTTAGACTCCAAAGCATTTTTGTTGTTTTTAAAGTGTAGAGTTAAGATCTTTTACTTTCTTCCTCATCAGAGAATAAGAGTCAGAGGCAAAATAGCTTATTTAAAATCATAGAGAAAGGCAGTGGCAGTGATCTAAAAGAATTAATTACTGAGTATTGTTGATATTTGTATTATGTCCATCCCTGTGTCACAAAATATACAGCAGTTGTTTTCCAGAGTGTTTTCTTATTATGAAATTTTCATGAGAAAATTTTTAGCAGTCTTTAGTAAAGTGAGAGAAATAAAAATCCTGTTTGCACATAAGCACCATCATACACATATATCTTCATTTTGCGATTTCTAATAGCATATCTCTGCTTTAGTTTTTCTTCTGAGATGACCACTGCCCTGCATCTTGACTTATTTTTTTATTTATTAGCTGAAACAACCGACAAATTTTAAGCTGCAACTAGAACAGTAAGATTTTTTTTTGTCCATTAAGTTTACTGTTCTATATTCAGCAGCTATTGTTCGCTTTGCCTGGCACACAGTAAGCACACAATAAATAATTGTGGCATATAAATGACAAAACTAACATACATGATACAAAGTAATCAGGCCCAAAAAAGACAATGTGGAATTTTCTGATTCTGCACACACAGTTCAGGAAATGGGGACAATTAGAGCTGCTACAAAGACAGTTGGAAGGGAACAAAAAAGGTGACACTTTTGTAGGGTTGGGAAGTCTGAATTTGGTTGGACAGATGAAAAAGGCAAAAGAGATAGCAACGTTGAAATAAGCAACAAAGCTACAGCAAGTAGGTGTAAATGGACAACTGTGAAGACCCAGCCGTCCAAATAAACTAAGACATTTGATGTTTTCTCTTTCCTGATTCACTGCCTAGATTCCCAGTTAAAACTTTCTTTTTTTGAAGTGACAGTTAAGAGTGCATGTGTTTTCATATTTTGTAGAGGCAAATTTAGTTGTATTTTTCTTTAGGTTTTAATACAATGATCAAACACAAAGCAGCAATCAATTATTATATCAATATAGTAGAAAAACACGTTAGTGACAGAGTCAAAGAAACAGATCGAGAGGGCGGAAGAGACCTAGAAGTGAATTACAGCTTTCAGTTTGTATAACTGTGCTGGCTGACCAGTGAACAAACACCTTCATAAATTAATAGACCTTAATTGTAGCTTGAAGAGAAAATAAATGAATGGTTTAGATTTTTGTCTCACTTCATCTTTAATGTTAGGTAATGCGACCCTTGTTGAGTTTTTCTTGCTTGGAAACACTGACTTCTATTGCTTCCAATGACTTTGGCCAGGTTCATTCATTACTCTTATGTTTTTACTGATGTATTAGAAATAGTATTTTACTTTCATTATTAATATGTATTCATCCCTTTAGAGGTTATGTGCTAATTTTGATAGGTCGTGATTTGTTTTTTGATATGTGCGATGTGTGTCTGTATTATAAATAACATCCTGGTGTGATTTTTCCCTTCATTTCTTGGACTGGTGATAGCATCTCTCAGGTTATTACTAGAATGCTCTGTTTTTGTTCTAAGGCGTTCTGATCATTAGTTATTTTTAGGTTTTATGTGGCATCTTTTCTCTGAGCAGCTCGAGGCAAATTTTGCAAACAGGAACAATCTTCTTTGTCAGTGTGTTTTGGTTTCGACAAGGAAAAAAATGTAATAGTAATTTCCTGTCTCTGTGTATTCCACCAAAAATCAAACTGAATACTCTAGGTTAAGGGATTTGATTTTATATAGAATCTTAACAGGAAAAGCTTAGACTTTGAATCACCAGTAAGAAGGCCAAACCGTTAAAAACAAAATGCTGGAGAGAAAGCTTTCAGCAAAGGCAGTGGTGAGCATGAGGATTGTCAAAAATGCTGTAGGTGGTTGCAAAAACCTCTGTGAGGATCTTTTTAGTCAACACAAGTGGGTCACTTAATTTTTCCAAGTGAATGCCCTTAATGGGGAACTTCAGTTGCTGTCTTGCTAGCCAGAGCTGTCTCATTATAGGAGATGTGGCCCAGTCTAGGAAATGTTTATTTTGTAACTAACCCCTTAGGCAGTGGAGGGAACTGTTTACTATTCCTTCTTGTTCTCTAGTGTTTTTTTTTTTCTCCTCTTTTTCTCCCTTAATTAAAGAAATCACTGTTGAACTTCAGAAACCTCTCCAGGGGAAAAATCAAACAGAAAGAGAAAGAAAAAAGAAGAAAGAAAGAAAAACAACAAAAAAAGAGAAAATATGTTTAAGAACTGTCTATGTATTTTGTTCATTTTTTTCTTAAAGATTGTTTACAGAAGAATGAGTTCAATATTCTGCAGTCTCCTGAGGAATGCATATGAGTGTGTGTGTGTGACCGTGTGTGTGCGGGTCTGTGTACAAATCAGGACTGTACACACAAATATCCATGTCTAAGCAGTATGAGGCTATCCCACCAGCTAACATTCTTGACTTTCTTCCAGGAAAGTGAAGTGTGTAGGAAGCTGAAATCTGGGGTTGAGGTGGCAGGGAGAGGGGCTACAAAAAGTTTTCTTTGTTAAACAATGGTATACTAGAGGGGGTACTAAGCAATAGAACCTGATGTTACACAATACAAACAAACACAAAGAATTTATAGTCTCTTAGGAAAATCTAAACTCTAATTTTGGTTTGAATTTCATTTTATTTTGCAAAATAAATTAGCCCAATAACATTATATTGTCCAAAGTGAAAATTTTATTGTCTTTCCAGTCTAGCCAGCAATAAATTAGTAGCAATAGAAGTCTGTGATTTTAAAACATATGCAAGTCACATTTAAATATATATACTCATTTGTACAATATTTCTATCCACTCAAGAGCCATTGATTTTTTAAATATTGAAAGTTGACGGCTGGTGCAAACTTCTTAGTTTTGCAGGGAGTTTAGAATCATTGGACTGTGACATGCATCTAAAAATGTAAAATGCCCAGTTATTACATCTCTGCAGTAGGTACATGAAAGAAACAACTGCAACACTTGCTTTTTATAGTAACCATCCTTTTTATTTTCTATAGTTAAGTGAATGGTCTTCTGTTTAAAAGAATGTTAGTATCTAAGTCTAAATGCTCCATCCTCCTATTTTAGGAGTCAGAAATTGTGCATTTATGTATATTATGTGTGGCTTGATACTTTGTCTTGTGATTGGACTCAACAGCCACCCTTTTGAAACAGGCTCAATGTTCCACTCAGGACTTCCCTGTGTGGCTCTGAGAGCTGGTGGGACAGAGTGCCACCATTCACATGAAGGGTATTGGTCTCTGGAATTGTCCAGCTGGGAGGACAAAGATCACAGCAAAAAGCTCTTCAAATGCATTTATGGTTGGACACCTGGTATGAAATTCATATTGACAGTAAAATAAGACTGCTTTCTATTATACTCTGGATACTTCAAAGAAAATCTTCTACTAAACTAGGAACCAAGATGTTTTATGCTAGGTACCTCAGTGGTATCCAGCATTTCTGAATTTCCTTTCATCTGCTTCATACTCTCCTTTAAGAAAAATAGTAATCCCACAGTAAATTTTTTATAAAGCAAATAATCATTTTAAAATGCCAATAATAAAGTCTTAAGGCCTAATCTATCACTTTGAAGAATGTTGCATTCATATCTTGGATTGGTTTTTAATAAACCTAATGTTTCACTATATAATTCTTTAAGCTTTAGAAGTATTTGGTATAAATTGTGTTATATGCTTCTTCTAACAGTGCCATGAGAGAAATATAATCATTCCATATTACAGCCAGAAAAATTACTGCTCAGGAAAGTAACTGATTTGTCCAAGGTCATTCAGAAAGTAAGGTCAGAGCTATCATGAGAATCTCATTCATCTCATTTTTATATTCATCATCTTAGATTATTTGAAATTTTATATAAGATGATAAAATTTAACATGTAAATATATGCCAGCTGTATCTATGATTTTTCCTTTTTATTTTTTTCTATTTTCTTTCTGTCCATGTAATATTGAAAATGAAAATGTACCAGTTGACTCTAAGAGCCAAGGAAAATATATATGGCTGGTTGGAAGAAAATATTGAGAAGGCTAAGCATATTACTCATTGGAAAATTAAATGAACTAAATGTGGATGATTTCAAGCTCATTTTTCTTATGGTATCACAGATTCTTTAGGATCATGTATGTAAATTGTCAAATGGGATCAATAAATCTAGTAAATCTTTCCCAATCCCTTAAATAGATAATGGTGATGTGAAATTGATGTGTTGGTAGCTTTTACTGTTAGCGGATTATTATATTTGTTGGGTACAGAGAGGTTTTGTAACTTCTAAAAGTATTTAAATGCTGTGTCTCTACACACTGATTGAAGTGTAGCAATACTGACTGAATCATTTTCTCCATTTTTTGGTCTGATATTGACTCTGGCAAATTAAAATTGCAAGTGTTAGTAATAAGCAATCTTTAGGATTAGTCCATGTCAGAACCAGTTAGTCAGGCTCTGCAGGACTGACCTACATTACTTCTTAATGCATCTCTTTGTATAAAGGTAATTCTAATATTACCATTGACCTACCTATTACTTAAACTCATTTATTGAATACATTCCACTTACAGGATATTTTAAAGATAAAGAAGTAGGAGGTCTAAAGGGATGGAGTGAAAGGGAAGGAATCTCTTTTATGTGAACAATGAACTTTATATTATAAAAATAATCTGCTAAGATATGATTTAAAATATATTACTTGGTTTGAGAGGCATAAATAGTTGCATTAAATAAATGCATTTATTGTAGATCCTTGTGAATATTTTACTCAATAATACAACAAGAATTACAAAAAGCCTATTTTAAATATATGGAAGAGCAAATAATTTTATGAATGTAAGCACATATTTGGTATGTAATGTTAATAACATATCACTAGATATTAAACATTTTTTTACATAATCTTTGTATACTATAGATCAATGTTTAAAAAGCTCTGACAACTACTATCTATCTCAGAATAATGTTGTGAAAATTAAAAGTTCCACTTTGGTTTAAGCAAAAGAGGAACATTTTAATTTTTATTACCCTAGCAATGAAGAATGTATATTAACCCATCAACTTTGCTTTATGTCCAAGTTTTATTTATAAATATCTTGCTGTCAGAGCCTGTATGAATGAGGGCTGAATTGCAAAAGTCAGACACAGTTGGACTTTATAAAGTCCACATTCTAATTTCAATCTGTCTTTAAGTCTGAACCACTCCGTTCTTCATGTTTGTTGGAATCCTCCTAAGACTGGAATTTCCTGGGAGATATCCAGTACTTTTGGGACTGTAAACACCAAAACAAACAGCCTCTCTTGTAATGTGTTATGTCTAGTGCTAACTGAATTCAAGAGGTTTGTAGGTATGGAGAAAGTAACATAATTTTTTTTGCAGTCTTTTAAATTTGCTTCAATTTAAGTTCTAATTAAAGATTTCATCGCAGGAGTGTAGTTTTGGGGATAATTTCTTTGCAGTTATGGTATTATTTATGGTATGTTATTAGTTGTAGTTACAACAAATCATAATTAAACAATAAAATATTATTTTATACAACAAATTATGGCAAAAATTTCTTAACATGGTAGATTATGTAGTAAATATTTATTATGTTTCATGTCAATTGTATGTAGTTTATGAATGTATGTATGGGTATAGAGTTTTTTTTCAGTTTAATCTCCAAGAGCAGTCCCAGTCTTAGGTATTTTTCCATTGTAAATGCAGTAACTGAAAACCATAAGACAAATAAAATAAATCACTTGTTACACTTTGATACCTAAGTATGTTTCCAAATGTGGACATAAAATTGGCTTGATTCTTCTATCAAAAAGTTCAAAAACATCTATGAGAAATGTCTCATGATTTTTAATAGAAAGCCTGATGGTTTAAGCTGGTGCAGTGCTAATCATCTAAAAGTAGGTATTTCTCAGTCTCCTTAACATTGGTTGTAGTTGTATGAGCAGCATACTCCAAATTGAAAATTAAGTAAGATTTATGTTTAATATTTCTGAAATATCTTCTTAAAAAGATGAGGGCTTCCTTCTTTCTTTTTCTTGTTATTTAGACTGTATTATGAGTATAGCTTTTGCAGTCATCTTACACAAGCAGGTGATGATCTTGAAGATGAAGCCATATCTTACATGCCAGGATGATGACTAAAGACAAGAGAGGGGGTAGCTACTTCACTGACCCATAAAACTTCTGCATCTGCCTTAGATATTTTCCTTTTGGACTCATTTTATATAACAAGTAAAAAAAGCATATGGATTTTGTCACTGTTAGTTTACTGAATTTTCATGAGGTGCAGTACACAGAATCTAAAAATTGGTCATAATGAAAAGAAATGGGTGGGGAAGAAGATCTTAAAAGATACAGAATATGTGGCCATGGGGTTACAGAACATTTTTCAAGTTGTTGCCTGATACATCTTGGAGACATACAGCAATACTACTTGTTTGCAAGTAATCTTGATAAGAAATGTTTGGGTAGTGCAAGAATAAATGACCTAATGGTGAGGTGATACTGTAATGATGCCACTGCCACCATGGTTTTTAACAGTGGGTTTCTTGAGGATCAAGGACAGCCAAGTTTGAATCTCAGTGTCTTCAGTTGCTCCCTGTGTGACCTGAGTTATGTTACTAAACTACAATGTCTTCTCTCTCTGAAAAAATGATTATAGAGTGTAGATTCTAAAGCTTTTATAGACTTCAATCCAGTAGTTTAAAGGGTTAGCAGAAAATCTGGCATGTAAATGGCTCTCATAGATGCTAGTGATTCCCAACTTCAAAGTGTCTCTAGAAGTCCCTAATAAATTAACGTGTAACGAATCACTAGAACTGGGATAGACTAGATTTCAAATAAGGAGGAGACTGTGGGAGAAATACATACATAAAAATCAATGGTATTTTTCCATGAGCTTCCTCCTTTTTGGTGTATCTGGGTATCTCCTATTCTCTTCCTCTTCCCACACTCACAATTAAGAATTCTGGAAACTATTTTGTAGTCATAGTAATCCTAGGAACTACAAAGTATTGCCATTTTAATGCCTTCTTTTATTATTCCTTAGTTGTTTAGCCTTTGTTGCTTTTCTTTGCTTTTTCTTATACTCACGGGAACATGAGTCTGCTGTCTTTTATGGGATCTTTTACTGACCCAAACTCGTCTCTTCCATATTTTAGATCTTATATCTAGTTAAGAGAAAGGGTGTATAATTCAGCTACATTCATCTTGCCTCTTGTCACTCATGCATGCACACAGTATTCTCTCTCCATTGTTGTTCAATAGCTTTTAATCAAAATTTCTACATTTACACACATTGACATTGTAATCTCAGAGTATGCCTCTGGCAGCAATCTCTCTGACCTACTTTATCGTTATAGGTCCTATTTCAAAGCTCTCAGATCCTGTGCCAACCTTTCCTGTCCATCTGACTTTCCTTCTTTAAGTTTTGACTAAAATTTGTTTTTTAGTACCTGCGAACAGTGATTAAAGAACATTTCCCCTGTCCAAGGACTTCCTCTGCTTTAATATGCTATATATATTTAGAGTTTGTCATGTGGCAGAATTCTCTTTTTTTTCATTTTACTTCAAATTTCTCTTAGTTGAAGGGTATTGAAGCTTCTTCAGATAAAAGATTTGCTATCTATGTTTCATGCCTCCTAAGTGTCAAGAAATATATCATAGTGTCCTGAAGTCCTTTAAGTTTCAACATATCAACATGAATGTGCTTCAGTGTTAATAAGAAAGGTTTTTCGGGACTCTTTCTACAAAGTATTGGAAAATTAAATAAGAAATTGCTAAGAAAAATTTTTTCTTATCATAATATAACATTTCAAAATACTTTTGGTGTCTAACTTTGAAGTGACTACTTTTTATAATAGTTCTAAAGTATTTTTAAAAGGGAAAATTCTTTCCCATCTGTTATGTTAATCAAAATCCTATAGATGGTATGCAATATTAAAGTTATTGCTTTCACTTAGAATTATAAAGTTTTAATGGGGCTGGATTTAAATGAGATTTAAACCTTGAAATTACTCCCCTCTTTTTATTGTTGCTAAAAATCTGACTACTGTATGTACAGATGAATATTGTTTTCTCATTTGTCTGTTATGATTTAACTTAACTCTGATTTGTATCCTACACAATAATTCACCTCTAAATCTTTGTACATTTTAAACACTGATTCCTGGGTGCAACTCACTTGTAACAAAAATGTAGTTGTCTCATCTAGATAGAAGAACTTTCCTGGACATTTGGGAGATGGTAGAAGGAAATAAACTCTTTGAGGGTTTTTAAGGGACAGAGAAAGAGGGACAGTAACTGTATTTTGAGTCCTTTGTCCTCTCTCATTTAATTCAGTTTTAATCAGTGGAGAACTTTCTCTTATATCCATTCTGAAACTGTTTTTACTTCTGTTTACAGATAATTTCAGAAGTCATGGATAGCTTTAATTCCATTTCCAGTCTACATACATTCCATTATATATGCTACTGTAGGTATCTATTTGTTTTGAAATGTAGCTCTTTAGAGTGCATATTTTAAAATACCAACAGGGGCAGAAGGTATAAAGCTCAATGATAATGTACTTGCCTAGCATGTTAGAGGTTTTAGGTTCATCAACAGTACCCTGAAAAATACAAAAGCTAGTATCACAACACACTTGAGAAAAATGTTTGCATCTATCTTCTTTAATTCTTTGTAACTTTAAGTACCTTTTGGTTTATTGTGACTCTTCATTTTTTCTTCAAGAGTTTCTGTTATCTTTGCTTTGAGAGTTGCTTTTCTGACTTTCTCTGCTACCATTACTACAGAAAATAGCCAGTGGGAAGGTACCCGTGTTTCTGGTGAGATGAAGCAAATAAATCATTTACTGTTTGGAGGAGAAGGGTAAGTAATTTCCTTACTTTCTTTGATTCCTCTCTTTATTCTGCAGCTTTGATACATCCTAATAGCTCCTCTGTAGACTTCCTTCTGCTGTAGTGCTAAAATAATTTCTCATTAGCTGAACAGTCAACAGAAAATTAATGCCACTGAGCCACTTGTTGGGGCTGGGTTCTTGGAACAGGTTATTGAGGTGCCAGTTTAAAAAAACTAGAAAGCAAAATCTTTATTCTCATGACGTTAAAATATTAGGACAAAAAGTGACACAGGAAATAATGAAACTAAGCTACGTATCATCAAGTGCAAACTGACATAGGACAGATTGAGCAAGCAAAGCTGGGAGGGGATAATGCCTTGCAAGGAGATGATAACTCTGAAGGTGATTTTGCTGACATGTCACCAAGCTACTTCTGTAAGCTGCTGGAGGGAAGGAATGTGGACATGCAGATACAGGAGGACATATGCGAGTTCCACATGAAATTACTTCTCTTGTTAATAATACAATGGTGAATAACGCAAAGGTTTATCTTTGAGGAGAGGAATGAGTAATGATAGACAAGAAATCAAGTGAGGTATGTGCTACACTTTCCCTTTGTTTATGACACATTCTTCATGCCACTCAGACAGCTAAATCATGGAATAACCTGGGAAGCAGATGTTCCTTCTTTATAGATGATCAAGTGGAGGAACTGAGAGATTCAGTAATTTGATCAGTCCTTACATAAAAATAATATGGTGTCATCAGCAGCCAGCCTAGCCCTCTGTGGGGGATGGCCTCTAAATGCATCACTTTTTGTATGTTTACATGAAATTTTCTTTGCTACATCTCATGTTACCACCAAGTATACATTCTTTATAGTTGCATTTCAAAAAGAAAGTCCTCTAGTCTACTATGCAAAAAACAAATCATCTTCAAAACAACCAGCTGTGCCCAGAGCATCAATATTTGGCAATTTATTTTGAAAATACTTACACATCTAGCAGAAAACACAAGGCATCTGAAATGAATAGACATTTCTCAGATGAAGAAGTAGAAATGGCAAATAAATATATGAAAAAATATTTGACATCACAAGTCATTTGAGGGATGTAAATTAAAACAACACTGAGATTCCATCTCATTTCAGAAAGAATGATTACTGTGAAGAAATCAGCCAATAACAAATTCTGGAGGGGCCATGGAGAAAAAACAAAACTTCCCCACTGCTGGTTAGGGTGGAGACTAGTGCAGCAATTGTGGAAACCAGTGTGAAGAGTCCCCAAAAAACTAAAAGTAGGTGTCCCACTTTGCCCAGCTATTACACTTTTTGGTAACTATCTGAGAGAGTGAAAAGCATCATATCACAGAAATATACATGCACCTATGTTCATAGCAGCACAGTTTGTAATAGCTGAATGTTAGAAACAGCCCAAATGCCCATCAAGTGATGAATGGCTAAAGAAGATGTTTTTTCTGTTTTGTTTTTTTATGCAATGGAGTACTAACTCTGACATAAAGAAAGTTAAATTTGAGATACTTCTACTTAAATGGCTGTACCTTGAGACCATACTCATGTAAAATAAATCGGACATACATGTTCAAATATCAGTGGCTGGTTGGTGTGACAAAAAGATGTGTAAACAAGGACCCAAAGTGTGCAGTGGATATTATGAAATGGTAAGAGAGTGTTCAAATGGGAAGAGGAAGGGGGAGAAGGAAAGAAAGGACAGGAAAAGGGAATAAAAAAGAAAATAAAAGATGAAAACAAAGCTTTTGTAAATAAGAAGGCACAGAGAGGTTAAAGAGAAGGAAGGAAAAAAAAAGCATCAAGATATATGACGTACAGGTACAAATTCCATATGATGAAAGTTAGTTATCATTATGTATACTTAAAATATACCAGTAAAATTAGTTTTTAAATAAACTAGATATAAAAGAGGAATAAAGCCATTTTAAATATAAAAAATAAAGATTAGAATAATGCTCCACTATGAAAAAAAGCTCTGGGTGGTCTCTCCAGAAGAATGAACATCTGATCTTGGAAACTGGCCTGTCCAGAAGCAATCATAAACCTACCATTGACACTTTGCTGACCCATTAGACGGCCTGTTTATCACTTAGAAAACTTCTTCCTTCCTGGTACACTTCTACCGTCAGAGTGAACTGATTTCTTTAGCAGTTATATTTCTCACTGCACCTTCCTAAACTGGGATCTAGGATATATATCATTCTGTGAGAGTCTGGCTGCTATGAGTTCACTCTCCAGAAGAATAAATTTTACTTTAGGGGTATGGAGGGAGCACATTTTTAGGACCATCTTCAGAGCAGGAAATTCATCCTTAGTGGTAGTTTCAACCTGTGAACTGAACATTTCAAGACAGGGTTGTGTTGACAGTGAAGTTTCCCTCTTGGCACATTGGTAGTAACATCAACATCAATTGTTAATTCAGTGATGTGAGGATAAGAGAACTATGAACTACACATAATGTAAGTATAAATTATAGGAAGGATATAAATTACTGGCTGTGATAATTAAAGCACAAATCCTTGCATGAGATTAAAATTTAATGAAAGAAACCCACTGTATGTGGAAAATATTTAGATGCTGATATATTTAGTAAAGTATCTTTGTTATAGTTTTTTCTATATCTGCATAAATGTGAAATAATAATAGATTTTTACATGCATCTAAATAAAGTGAGATTTTGCTCTTTCTTATTGGGATTGTCAGTCTATCAGGACTTTTTTTCCTGTGGAAAAAGTTATTTCTATTTTTTAAGAATAGATTTTGGATAATGGAAATGCATTGGTGGAAAGGGAGGGCCATTTAAAGTATGGAAGCCTGAGGAAATCTCCAAGTTTTTAAGCAATTCAGGGGGCCATATGGGGAAGGGAGATGACAGAGACAGTGAGAAAAAGAGAAAAAGAGAAAGAGAGGGGAGGAGAATAATAAAAATAGAAAAGAGAAATGGTCATTTGATTAATTATATAATGTATGATAAATAGCTTATGTATTTGAGTACTTAGGACTGAATATTAATTCACTTATTGATGTCCAGCTGTTCTATCTTTTCTGCTTTTCCCGACTTGCTAAAACATCCACTGTCCTTACATCTGGAAAATACATTTGGCGAGAAAATGTTTATGATTCATTTGCTCCTACTGAAAGTAGAACTCTTAACCTGGTACTAGGCTGTTTTTGGACATGGATCTTTTACTTCAGGAGGCTTATTGATATTGCTTGGAACTGAGCATTATAATTCTCCAAAGAAAGTAGTAGCTTACTTCATTATTCTCTTGATTATGAACATTTTATTATCATTTTAGCTATTTTGTGTAGTCATTAATTATTGCAAAAGTGAACTTCAAAAGCTCATTTTGTAATTTTGTAGTGATGACTGTCATTGCATTTATTTGAAATATGTCTTCCCTGGCCATAGTGTGTCCCTTTAAACAGCGACTGAGAATTGTATTCTCAAGTTAATGATCTTTATATTTACTTGATGACTATGGTCCTCAGAAGTAAAGGAAAAACAACATTTATTGAGTCTGACAGCCTGCTACATCATTTATGTTGAGACCTTTTTCATGAAGCTATGGAGAATCTTTGAGCCTTGCAGATGAAGGTAACCAGTGAGGACCCATGGGAAGCCTCCCCACTTGGCAAGTGGTCCTCTTACCACATCCAGCATGCATAGTGATTTAGTCCTGCTTTAACATATACAGAGATGAGATTCTTGTCACTTCAAAGCAACCAAGGCTGATTATACATCAGTTTGATTACTAGGCAGTTCATTATTACAGTGAACTAAAATCTATCTCATACCATTTATCCTGTCCCTGTTTTCTAAAGCAAAATAGAACAGAGCTATTAAAAATTTCATTCAGTAGTGCTAAGGGCAAAAGGGCCAATACAAATCTCCAATCTCTTTCTGAAGTAGAGGCTACTTGGGCATATGAATTTTAGCACTTTGTTGTTGAGAAGATCATAGCGATTGTGATACAACTTTTGGGAAGACTATTGTTTACCAGGCACTATTAAAGACTACAATATATTTTTTCTATATTTTCTCCAATCTCCTTAGCACATACAATATCTTCAGGATATAGACACCAAGACTGAGAATCATTGAGATGAACAACCATCTAAAAGGTGAGAGATACTGCTGTAGAAGCAAGAGATGCTTGCTGTTCTAAATTGAAGCATAGTCTTTTGCTCTGTCTCATTGTTCCTCTCTGGTGTCTTGCTCTAATATGTACTTGCTTCTTGACTAATTATGTTCTTCAAGATCTAATTTCTAGGCCACTTTCTGGCTTATCATTACCTCTCCCTTCCTGACATTCAAAACTTATTCAATCATCAATATTTTAAATGAGAGGTGAGATGCAGATTCAAGCCTAATCTGTGCATATATGAGCTGATCCATGTCACTAGCATCCCAACAAATTATTTTAAAACATTTATCAAAATGCTGAAAACAAATCACTGGAGGAAGCACAAGAGGTCCCTGCGGCCTCACTGAGCCACACCCAGTGACCTCCAAGCAGCTAGCAAAGGTCTCCATTCACTCCTGGGAGCTGAATGTGTGGTGTTGATTCCCAGCACACAAAGGAAGATTTGGAACATTGCTCCCAGATGGTAAGACCATGCACAGTGTCCCAAATCACTGGAAGATGCAAAGCAGGCCCCAGCAGGCCTAACTGGGCCATGCCCAGTGACCTCCAAGTAGCTAGCAGTTGCTGCAGTCTAACCAGGGAGGCAAAAGTGGGCCAGGTAATTCCCAGCACACAGGGGAAGTTTTGGAACATTGCTGAAAACCCTGAAATATAGGAAAATGACAAAATGAAAGAGCAAAATACAATCTCAAACTTCAAGCCCAACCTAAGCAAGCCTAGGAACATGGACATAGAAGAAAATGTAAGCCATACACCTGAAATTCTTGAAATTATAACAACTGAAGTAAAGAAGCAATGCTGAGAAGTTATAAAAGAACTCAGATCAGAAATAATATCCCAGGTAAATGAAGAAATGATAAATGTAATGAAAGAAATGCTGAATACATCTAAAGAAGACATAGTTAAAAAATTAGAGAAACAGTGCAAAAAGATGGAAAACCTGAATAAACAATATAAGAAACAAATAGAATGCATGAAGCAGATTCAAAGAGATATACAGGAAACCAAAAATTCCATTGAAAGTTGGCAAAAGCACCTCAACGAAAGTGAAGATAGAATTTCAAACCTCAAAGACAAGACTGCAGCTAGTGAACAGGAAAGGAAAGATCTTTTTAAAATAACAAGGAATCAGGAAAAAACAATTCAACAGTTGCAAGATGATGCAAAGACAAACAACATAAGATTGATAGGTATAAAAGAAAAAGAAGGTGACAACACAAATGATATCAAGAGGCTATTTACAGAAGTAATAGCTGAAAATTTCCCAAACATGAGAATGGAAATGGAATACAGATCAGTGAAGCATATAGAACTCCAAATAACCATAACCAAAATAAAATTACACCCAGACATATAATAATCAACATCCCAGAAATCCAACATAAGAATAGAATATTAAAAGCTGCTAGAGAGAAGAGACAGATCATCAGTGAAGGAAAGCCTATCAGAATCACAGCAGACTTCTCAATACAAACAATGAAATCAAGAAGAGTATGGAGTGAAGTATTTCAGATCCTAAAGGAAAATGACTTCTAAACCAGACTGATATACCCTGGTTTGATATATCCTTCAAAATAGATTGAGAAATAAGATACTTTCATGACAAAGAATAGCTGAAGAACTTCATGTCCACAAAACCAACCCTGCAAAGAATACTGAAAGACATTCTAGACAGACATAGGAAAAAACCACTAAGCAAGGCAAACAAACAGAGTGGAGAGGTAAAGAATCAATAGCAGAAAGATAACAAGTCAAAAGTAAACCAATATATATCAGTTATAACCATTAATGTAAATGGTCTCAATTCAGCAATTAAAAGAAACAGACTGGCATAATGAATCAAGAAACAACATCCAACCATATGCTGTCTACAAGAAATACATCTAACCCCAAAGGAAACTCATATATTGAAAGTCAAAGGATGGAAAACAATACTTCATGCAACAGGATCCCCCCAAAAAGCAGGTGTAGCTACTCTTTTTGCAGACAATGTGAACTTCAAGCCAAGAATGAGCTAAAGAGATAAAGAAGGTCACTGTATACTAGTTAGGAGAAAACTTCAAGAGGAAGAGATAGCAATCTTAAATATATAATGCACCAAATTCGGGAGCATCCAGCTATACAAAACTAATATTAACAGAAATGAAAAATCAAATAAGCAATACAATTATAACAGGAGACTTTAATATGCCATTGACACAAAGGGACAGATCAACTAGACAGATAATTAGCAAAGAAATAACAGAACTGAATCACACCTGGATTCAAATGGACTTGGTGGACGTATACAGAGTTTTCTACCCAACAACATCAGAATATACATTCTTCTCAGCAACATAAAAACTGTTCTCTAAAATAGAGCATATACTCACCCACAGAACATGCTTAAGTAAATGCAAAAGAATTGAAATTATCCCATGCATGTTATCAGATCATAGCATCATGAAACTAGAAATTAATGACAAAAGAAACTTCAACCCTCCCACACACACATGGAAATTGAATAATACACTCCTGAGTAATCAGTGGGTGATGGAGGAAATTAAAGAAGAAATTAAACAATATCTACAAGCAAATGAAAACACAAATACATCTTACCAGAATCTGTGGGACACAATGAAAGCAGTCCTCAGAGGAAAATTTATTGCAGCGAATTCCCACATCAGGAAAACAGAATGAACATAAATAAATAATTTGATGCTACACCTCAAGCATCTAGAAAAAGAAGAGCAAGTCAAGCCCAAAGCCAAAAGAAGGGAGGAAATTATAAAGATCAGAGCAGAAATCAATGTAATAGAGACTAAGAAAAACAATACAAAGAGCCGGCTCTTTGAAAGAATAAATAAAATTGATAAGCCCCTAGCCAATTTTATTTAAAAAAAGAAAGAAAAAACTCAAATTCATGCAATAAGGAATGAAAAGGATGAAATCACTACAGACCTTGTAGAAATACAGAAGATCATCAATACCTATTTTGAAAACCTCTACTCTCCTAGGCTTGATAACACAAAAGAAATGGACAGATTCCTAGAAACATATGAATTACCAAAGCAAGGTCAAGAAGATGTAAAACTGTTGAATAACCCAATTTCAATTAACGAAATTGGAAATGTAATTAAATCCTTACAAACAAAGAAAAGCCAAGGTCCAGACAGATTCGCTGCAGAATTCTACAAGAAATTCAAAGATTTAATGCCAACACTCCTCAAACTTTTCAATGAAATTGAAAGGGAAGCATTTCTCTCTAACTCATTCTTGGAAGCAAATATTACTCTAATACCAAAACCTGAGAAAGACACAAACAAAAAAGAGAACTACAGGCCAATCTCCCTAATGAACATAGATGCAAAAATTCTCAATAAAATATTGGCAAACAGAATGCAACAAATAATCAAGATCATACACCATGAGAAAGTAGGAGTCTTTTCAGGACTGTAGGAATGGTTCAACATATGCAAATCAATAAATGTAATCCACCATATCATTAGAGACAAAAATAGGAATCAGGAATCACATGATCATTTCTATAGATGCAGAAAAAAGTTTTGATAAGGTCCAACACTTATTCATGATAAGAATCTTACAGAAAATTGGAATAGATTGTCTTTACCTCAATATGATAAAGTCATCTATGACAAACCAACAGCCAGCATCATATTAAATGACCAAAATTGAAACCCTTACCCTAAAATCAGGCACAAGACAAGGATGTCCACTATCACCACTCCTATTCAATATAGTGCTGGAAATACTAGCCAGAGCAATTAGACAAGAGAGAGAAATAAAAGCAGTAAGGATAGGAAAAGAAGTTAAATTATCATTATTTGCAGATGACATAATATTCTACATAGAAGACCCCAAAACTCCATTGAAAGACTCCTAGGTATAATAAATAAATTATTATTTATGTAATGTAATTGGTTACAAAGTCAACACTCAAAAATCAATATCATTTCTATATGCTAACAGCAAAACCACTGAGAGAGAAATAAGAGAAGCCACACCCTTTATAATAGCATCCAAAAGAAAGAAAGAAAGAAAGAAAGAAAGAAAGAAAGAAAGAAAGACTTAAGAATCAATCTAACAAAAGAAGTAAAAGATTTATTCAGGGAAAATTATAATACCCTGAAAAAAGAAATCAAAGAAGACCTCAGAAAATGAAAAGACATCCTATGTTTATGGATAGGAAGAACATTGTGAAAATGGCAATTCTCCCAAAATTGTTATACAGATTTAATGCAATTCCAATCAAAATACCATGAGCATACCTCACAGATCTAGAGAAATCACTCCTAAAATTCATCTAGAACTAGAAGAGACCTAGAATAGCAAAGACAATTCTAAGCAACAAAGGCAAGGCAGGAGGCATCACAATCTTTTACTTGAAGTTATAATACAAAGCTGCTGTAATAAAATCAGCAAGTTACTGGAATAAAAACAGATCTGAAGATCAATGGAATAGATTAGAAAATATAACTACAACTACAAACACACTCAGACATCTTATCTTTGATAAAGGAGCCAAACATGTTCACTGGAAGAAAGATAGTCCCTTTAATAAATGGTGCTGGAAAAACTGGCTCTCCATATGAAAAAACTAAAACTAGACCCAAGCCTATCACCATGTATTAAACTAAAGTCTAAATGGATCAAAGATCTAAATATTAAAACAGAAACACTAAATCTGTTGGAAGACAAAGTAGGTAAAAATCTTGGAATTACAGGAGTAGGTAGAGAATTCATGAACAAGAATCAAACTGCATGGGAAATATTTCACAGAATCAATAACTGGGATCACATTCTATTAAAGAGTTTTTGCATGTTGAAGTAAATCTCCAACATAGTGAAAAGAAAATCCACAAATTGGGAAAAAAATCTTAGTGAACTGTCCCTCAGGCAAAGGACTTCTGTCTAGAACATATAAAAAAATTTAAAAAAAATTAGAGCCTTGAAATTCAAAAACCCAATCCAAAAATGGGTATTTGAGATGAATACACAGTTCTCAGATGAAGCAATACAAATGACAAATAAATACATGAACAAATGTTCAACATCATTGGTCATTAGAGAAATGCAAATTAAAACCACACTGAGATTCCATCTCACTCCAGAAAGAATGGCCAAGATAAAGAAAACTACCAACAACAAATGCTGGAGAGGCTGCGAGGAAAAAGGAACTCTTCTGCACTGTTGGTGGGAGTGTAGACTGGTGCAACCACTGTGGAGATCAGTCTGGAGGTTCCTCAAAAAGTTGGAATTGGAAGTCCCATTTGACCTAGATATTCCACTTCTGGGCATATTCCCAGAAAAACTGAAAATATTATACCACAGTGATATATGTGCACCCATGTTTATAGCAGCACAATTTGTAAGAGCCAGATCTTGGAAACAACCTAAATGCCCATCAACTGAGGAATGGATAAAAAAAGTGTGATATTTTTATACAATGGAGTATTACACAGCTATACAGAATGATCACATTATCATATTTGTAACAAAATGGATGCAACTCGCGACCATACTCATAAGTGAAATAAATCAAACTCACATGTATAAATACTGATAGTCTCCCTAGTGTAAGAAATGGCAAGAGTACATGAGATACAAAATACTCAATAAATACAGTGAAAGGATAAGAATTTGCTTAAAAGGGAAAAAATAATATCTCAGGGAAATGAGGAAAAAGAAATAGGAAGGGAAAATAAAAAATATCTAAAATTATATAAAGACACAAGATAGCTAAGATGATTGTGCTACAAATTCTGTAAGTTCTTGGAACAAAAAGTTAACATTCATAGGATTGGAACAATTGTGCATATTATTGTATGGTGATCCGAGGAACTCTTGAAGATCGTTATGTAAAATAACAACCCTAGTTATGCTCCTACAACCTTGTTTTGAAGGCCTATATTGTCAGTGTTTTGGGCTCTTGCTATTGTTATTTATTTGTATTTTTTATTTCATGTTTTCCTAGGATTTTGTTTTGTTTTTCCCTCTAATACAGAAAGGATAGGTATACATGTGGAGACTCATACATGCGTAGAACTTCTAAACAGTTTATGAGAATCAATTATATAATACATGATGAAATGAACAGCTACTTTGAAGAAAAAGAGGCACTACGGTATCCAGTGCTGATTCCCATATCATCATGCTGTGAAATCCAGCAACACTATTATTCTTTGTTCAGAGTGATTTTAGTCTGTTTTGTATTGTTTAATTTCAACATACATGAAGATATAAACAGCTATTTTGAAGAAAACATGAGACATTATTGCACCCATTGTTGATTTCCCTATTGTCTGGTCTTGAAGGCCTATAATGCCTTCATCATTCTGTTCTGATCAGTTTAACACTATTTTTTTGGTATGAATTCATTGTGTGTGAAGGTATGGACAGCTATTTAGAAGAAAACAAGAGACAATATGATAGTCAGTGATGATCTCCTGTTGTCTTGCTTTGAAATCTGTGTCACATCTGTTTTTGGTATATGAATGAATCTCAGAGTTCCTAGTATAAATACTCTTTCATTAATTTCCACTAATTTTTCCATTGAAAATTTGTTTAATAATTAATTTTCTAAAGTTGTAGTAATAAAAAAGAGTATGCACCTGTTAACGACTCAAACTGTAGGAAGCGCACTATTGAATTTGTATCTACTTAAATATGGTATTTGTCAGTGGACAAAATTTAATGTTTTTATTTTTAATTTATACATAATACTTGTACATATATGTGGGCATAGAACAATATTTCATTAATATATACAATTTTTAATTCAGATCAGGATAATTTGCATTTCTGTTAGAAACCTTCAACATTTTTCCTAATGAGCTATTTTGAAATACTCAGTTAATTGTGTTGTTGAACACAGGTATCTTACTGAGCTGTGAAACCGTGGAAGCTAGTCTTTCTGAGTGCTTCTCTATAATAATTGACCATCTTGTCTCCACCTTTCCCTTCCCTATACTCTTCCTAGTGTTTGATAACGTGCTATTCAGCTTCATGGTACTACAATGAAACACCTGAGACAGTTATTTATTAGGCAAAGAGAAGTTTACTTTGCCTCATGGTTCTGGAGGTAGAAAAGCATGATGCCTATAA
The DNA here is from genome assembly GCA_004027455.1 of Hydrochoerus hydrochaeris. Taxonomy (NCBI): domain Eukaryota; kingdom Metazoa; phylum Chordata; class Mammalia; order Rodentia; family Hydrochaeridae; genus Hydrochoerus; species Hydrochoerus hydrochaeris. The sequence goes on along the minus strand of PVLA01003571.1, from coordinate 77,103 downwards.
TAGTTAATTTCTTTTGAGGGTGACAGAGAGTGAAAGAAGGAACAAGCTGGAACAAACTGGTCACATCTTGAACCAGAACAGAGAAAGAAGGGACCAGATCCCAATATCCCTTTCAAGGACAGGCTGCCAAGCCTCTAAGGTCTTTTGAAAGACCTCATGTCTCAAATGTTCCAACACTGTCACCCTGTGGATCTAGCTTTTGATTTATGGGCCTCTGGAAGACAATAGACAAACTGTCGCAAGTAACCTTTATCTCTGTTTCTTGGAGATCAACTTATTCTTCTACATACAAGCGAAGAAAAATAGTACTTGCCTCTCTGTATTTACTTATTTCCACTTTATATAGTGTTTTCTTGTTCCATTCATGTTACTTCAAATGACAGAATTTCATATTTTATTGCGGCTAAATGGTATTCCATTGTACATATGTACCTGCTTTTCCTTACCCTTCTGCTGTTCAACACCTAGTATGATTATATATCTGAGCTATTGTGAATAGTGTTGCAATAAGCATGACAGTGCAAATTTTTTTTTACTTGATATGAATTCTTTTGGATAAATACCCATCAGTGAGAGTGAGATTGCAGGTTCACATGGTAATTGAGTTTCTCATTTTTTGAGAAACTTTCATATTGCTTTTTTGTAATGGCTCTATTAATTTTCATTCCCACCAGTAGTATTTGAAACCTCTCCTTTCTCTACATCTTCACCAGTATTTATTATTTTTGTCTTTTTAAAAATAATCATTATAACTGGAGTGAAATAATATCTCATTTTGGTTTTGCTTTGTATTTCCTTGATTATTAGTGATATTGAACATTTTTTATATACTTGCTGGCTGGCTGTATATCTTCTTTTGAGAAATGTCTATTCAGGTCATTTTCCTATTTTGAAATTAGGTTGAGTTTTTGCATTTGGGTTTGTATTCCTTATATATTTGGAAGATGAATTACTGTCATATGAATTGTTTGTACATATTTTCACTCTTCCTTTATCTCTATTCTGATGGTTGTCTCTTGCTCTGTGCAGAAGTTTCTCAGTTGATCTAATCTCATTTGTTAATTTTTGCTTCTGTTCCTTATGCTTTTGGAATCATATTCAAAATATGTTCTCCCAATTCAGTCCACTGAAACATTTCTCTTCTGTTTTCTCCTAGTAGTTTCAGTTTAGGGTTTTATATTTAGATCTTTGATTTACTTTGAGTCAGTTTTTGTATATGGCAGTACATAGGGGCTTAGTTTTCTTTCTTCTGCATATGGAAATCTGATTTTCCCAGCACAATTTATTGAAAAGGCTTTCCTTCTCCAATGTACATTCTTTTTGCATTTGCTGATAATCAGCTTGCTGTAAATATGTGGATTTATTTCTGAGTTCTTTATTTCATAGGTTCCTATGTCTGTTTTCATACAATACCACATTATTTTTGTTACTTCTGTGCTTTCCTAAAAATAACTCCTAGATGGAAAATAATTGGCCTTGAAAAGTAGAGATTAACAATGCCAGCCCCCAACAGCCTATCCTTGCCTTAGTTGTCACCATTATTGTCTTGCTGGGTGCCTGCTCTGTAAGGCGGGTAAGACAAAGGTAAGCCTACTGTGGCCAGCAGTTTTGTTCTTTAGTTTTCAAGGGTAATTATTTTCTAGCTAGGTATTATTTTCAGGAAAGGACAGTATTTTGCATTATGCGTTGAAATTAAGTACTGTAATACACCCAGTTTTGTTTTTTGCCCAGGATAGCTTTGGCTATCTGCAGTTTTTGATGGCTCTATACAAATTTCAGTAGTGTGTGTTTCTATTTCTGTGAAGAATATTATTGGTATTTCTATAGAAATTACACTGAACCTATTTATCACTCTGATCTAAAAATCTAAATATCACTCTGATTATTACTATAGCCATACTTATCAATATTAGCTCTTCTAATCAATAAACATGATATATCTCACATTTGGTAGCCATTTTAATTTTTTCATCAGTTTTTTATGATTTCACTGTAGAAATATTCACTTTTTTGACTAAATTTATTCCTATGAATTTTAAAGAGATTTTCTGAAGCTACTAGAAATGGTATTGCTTTATTGACTTTCTTCTCTGAAATTTTATTAGAGGTATATGAAAAGTTACTGGCTTTATATATTGATTTTATATTTTGATAATTTACTGAATTTATCAGTTCTAAGAGTTTTTTTTGTGTGTGTGCATATGTGAAGTTCTTAGATTTTTCCTTAAATAAATGAATGTCAACTGCAAATAGGAATGATTTGTTGTTCTTTCATTAGATGCTTTTCATTTTGTTTTTGTCTTATTCTTACAGCTCAAAAATTTTAATATATACATGTGTGTTTAAGGTAAATATTTAATAAATGAACAGAATTGTTAATTTCCTCTTGGTTTTACTCCTTTTATCTACATGTGGAAAGTATTTTTGTAGAGCAATGTACTATAGTAACCGTGGCCTTTGTATTACCTATTTTTCCCACTGAGTTATTTTGAGTACATAAACTTTGATTACCTCAATATGGTACATTGTTATGAAAACTATATTTTTAAATGTGATCATTTAATGGTAAATTTATTCCTTTCTTTTCCTCTGTTAGTCTACAGGTAATGTAGTTAAAGACTCTGACAGAAAAAGGAAAAGTTCCATAGACTTAACTGGCATTTCTTCCACTTTCACTTAAGATGCTTTTGTAATTCATCATAGGCACTTTAGATAGCTTTGATGATCAAGAACAAAACACTGCACTGATTCAAGCAAGCAGGCCCAGGTGGGATGCACAGCACTCCTTTGCCAGTGCCACAATATAATTATAGATCTCCTTTTTATGGTTAAGGTTGACACATTATCAATCTTTAGGTTTAATCAATACTGAATTTGTATTTGACTCTACAATTGATGCTGATTTTATTACTATAGCCAAGGTGACATAGCTCTTGCTAGTAACTGGTTTTCTGGGTATCCAGTGTGTGGATGGCCTCGTGATTATTAACAATATGGTGGCCTACCCCTGGAAAAGTGAGTCCTGAGTCATATGTGATGCAGCCTCTTATCCCACATAATCATAGGGGGTGACTGGATCCTGGGAAAGAGGCAAAGGCCAATAGTAAACCTCTACCCATAGTGAGGTCTCCACAATGGTCTGTGTACAAGCCTCAACAGGAAAGCAAAGAAGAAAACAAATGAAAAATAGAAATATGGCAAGGTGAGCCAACAGGATGGTACCAAAATCTCCTAGTTCACCTAAAGCTGATCCATGGAGCATTGAAAGAGAGGAAACAGAAAGCCACACCTCTGAATTCTTTGAAATGGTGTCAGGGAGATAGCAAAACAGATCAATAAGAAACCTGACAAGCACACATAAGTAAAAGAAAACAGATACTGGGCCCAAGAAACAAAATAATCCTCAGTGCTACAGAAGACACTAACAAAAAGCTAGCAGAGCTAAACAAAATTATGGAAAATCTGAATAAATGGCATAAAAAAACAAGTAGGAGTCCACAAAAAGGATCCAGATAGAAATTCAGCAATCAAATTCACTTACCATATCAAAAGTATGGTAAGTGAAGGTGACCAGTGCAAGAGCAGAGTCTCAGATCTACAGACAGGGCTATTCTTGGTGACTGATAAACAAGAGATATCTCAAAACAATAGGAGAGCACAAAAAATGGCTCCGGCAGTTCCTGCATGGCTCAAAATTCAGATTAATTGAAATTACTGAAAATTCAGACAGCAGTACAAATGGCATGAAAAACTTTTCTACTAAATAAGAGCAGAGAAATCCTTCATTAAAAGAATGCAATATAAAAATAAATGAAGCACATAGAAATCCAAACAACCACAGTCTGAAAAGAACTTCTTCACAAAATGTTAAAGTCAAAATCCTGAAAACCCAACAGAAGACAGAATCTTAGAAGTGATTAGAGAAAAGCAATGACTTATAAAGGTAAACCCATTAAAATTACAGCAGAATTCTCAACAGAAACCTTAAAAGCCAGTAGAGCTTGGAGTTAAGTCCTAAAAGAAAACAATTTCCAAACCAGCATGATATATCCTGCAAAATCGCTTTTCAGAATTCAGGGAGAACTAAAATATTTTCATGATAAAATGGCACTTAAATTCATGAACATCAAACCAGTTCTCCTAAAGTTTTGGAAGGAATAGTATAAAGGCACAATAAATCTAACAATAGCAAAAGGTCTAATATAATAAGCACACCAGGTAGAATGAGTAGAAGAGAAAGACAGGCAATCAGCAACAGGAAAATAAGGCAATGACAGGAATAAGTCAATACTTACCAGTATCAGTAACAACTCTCTGTGTGAATGGTCTGTTTCCCAGTGAAAAGATGTCAGCTAAAGGAAAGATAAAGAGATAATCCAAATGTTTATATAAAAGAAACATATTTAATACAAAAAAGAAACTCATAGGCTAAATAGTCAAAGAATGGAAAACAACAGTTCACGTAATAGGAACCCAACAAAAAAGCAGTTGTATCTATTCTATATTCAGACGTGAGGACTTCAAGCCAAAAATGATCAAAACAGACAAAGAAGGCACTGCATATTGGTTAAGGGAACAACCCAACAGGAAGAAATAACAATTATTAGCAGCAGTGGCACATTCATTTTCATAAAACAAATATCACTGGCCACAAAAGCGGAAATAAACATAAATACAATTACTATAGGGCACTCTAGTACCCAACTATCACAAATAGAGATATCAACTACATAAAAAAATCAATAGAAAAACATTGGAGGTAAAAAAAAAAGTTCTAACAAATGGAGTTAATAGACAACTACAGAGTTACAGTTGATGACAAGAGAATACACATACTTTTCAACAGCATATGAAACTTTCTCCAAAATGGGCCATATACTAGCCAATAAAGCATGCTTAAGTAAATGTAAAAGAACTGCATTGCATGCATATCATCAGATCATAGTACAATGAAACTAGGAGTCAGTGACAAAATAGAAATTATGCAAATGCATGAAAATTAAACAATATATTCTTAGATAAACAATGGATTGCAGAAGAAATGGGTTAAGGAAAAAATAATAGTTTCTAGCTGGCATGTACAACATACCAGCACTAATAGGAAACAATAAAAATAGTTCTAAGAGGAAAATTTATAGCTGTGAGGAGTCACATTATTGCAGGCAGCTGAGTTATTTAGAAATATTATAGGCAGTGAGATAGAGCTGGTTCCTCAATGGGGCCAGTGCAGACACTTGACAACTGCGGGGAAGAATGATGCCTCCTGCTATGGGCCAGGCCTCACGACAAAAGACCAAACAAATGCACCCATATCCTGAGGATTGATACGGTAAACAGTTCCCATCCCTCTAGGAAAGAGTCACTGCTCTGTAAGAATGCCTGCTTTCTATGTGACTTGCTTCCCTGTTTGTCCATAATGTAATCAATTTTACCTGAACTATTGATCTTGTTGGCTAACTATAGTTATGCCCATCTGCCTTGTGAGCTCCCAGTCTTGCCCCACCTTAAACCCATGGTTTTACTCTATAAAAGCCCCTGAAAAAGACAGAGTCCTTGGCAACACGCTTGGGGACCCCTTCTGTCTCTCTTCAGACAGAAGCTTTCTTTCTCTCAATAAATATACTCCACTCTTAACCTCCATTGTTCTATGATTTTAGAGAACACAAACTTGTGGACATAATAGGTCGGAAGTTTCATTCTCCTATATCAACATTAAAAAACAGAAGGATCCCAAACAAAAACTGTAATAATTCATCTCAAGTTCCTAGAAAAGCAGAATTGTACAAACTCAAAGCTAATACAAGGAAGGAAATTATAAATATCAGAGCATAAATGAATCAATGAATTTGTGTATTTGTTCTTTGAAAGACTAAACAGAATAGACAAACCTTTAACCATCATAGCCAAAATGAGAGAGAAACAAACCAAGTCAGTACAAGAAGAAAGGAAATAAAATCACAATGAACACTGCCAAAATAAAAATGTTAAGAACAACTACTTCACAAACCTGTTGACCAATAAATTGGTATGTAGAAAAAATGGATAGATTTCTAGATAAATGTGAATTACTGAAGTTGAAATAATAAGATTTAAAATCCTAAATAATTCAATAACAACCAATGAAATTGAAGAAGTAATGAAAAATCTACAACCTGAAAAATACCCAGGTTCAGATGATTCACTCCTGAATTCTACAAAAACTTCAGGGAATACCTAACACCAGTATTCCTCAATCTGTTTAATGAAATTCAAAGGGAAGGACTGCTTTCAAAGTCATTTCTGAAAGCTACCATTCCCATGATTCCAAAACCAGACAAGGAGTCAGCCAAAAAAGAAAACTGTAGGCTAATCTCTTTAATTAATATAAATGTAAAAATTCTCCACTAGATACTGACAAACAAGAAAATGAGCCATCAAAATGATGATACATCATAAACAAGTAGGCTTCATCCCAGGGATGCAAGGATGGTTCAATGTACACAAATCAGTAAATGTATTAACATTAAATAGAAGCAAGGACTAAAATCACAGGATCATCTCAATAGATGCAGAAGAAAAATTCCTTTAATAAAAATCCAGCATTCTTTGATGATTAAAATAAAAGCCCTGAAGGTTTACTAGATATAAAAGGACTTCCTCTCAGTCTGATAAAAGCCATTTTTGAGAAATGGACATTTAATATCATGTTAAACAGGGGAAAACTGAAAACTTTTCCTTTGAAACCAGGAAGAATACAAGGATGTTCACTATCACCACTCCTGTCTAACATAGTGCTCAAACATTAGCAAGAGAAATTAGGCAAGGAAAAGGGATATGTATAGAAAAAGAAGTGTCAAGTTATTATTTATGGATGACATCGCCCTCTATATAACAGACATGAAAAAATCCACCAAAAGACTTTTAGAATTAATAGCCAAATTCAGTAATGCAACAGGATACAAAATAAATAGACAAAAATCCTTAGTATTCCTGAACACCAATCCTGAACCCATTGAGAAAGAAATTAAGAAAAAAAAAATCACTTACCCTAATACCCCCCAAAAAATTAAATAAAAAATACTTCATAATTAACTTACCCAAGAAAGTGAAAGACCTATATAATGAAAACTACAGTACTCTTAAAAAGGAAATTAAAAGGAACATCAGAAAATGGAAATATATTCCTTATTCCTGCATAGTCAGAACCAACAGAGTAAAAATGACCATACTTCCCAAAAACATTTAATGAATTACAATCAACATACCAGCGGCACTCTTCACAGAACTGGAGAAAATTATCCTAAAATTCATATGGAACAAGAAGCAACCCAGAAGGGCAACCCAGGATAGCAAGAGCAGAGCAGGAAGCATTACAATACCAGACTCAAAATTATATTACCAATGTACAGTGACAAAAAACAGCATGACACTAGCACAAAATAGACCTGAGAATGTTTAATAGTGGTAGTAACAGAATAAAGGAAAAAGAATCAGTTCCACCTGCATTTGGCTATTTGATCTTTGACAAAGGGACCAAAAAATACACTGAAGGAAACATAGCTCTTTAATAAATGGTATTGGGAAAACTGGCTATCCACATGCAAAATATTAAAGTTAGACCCACATCTCTTAGCATGTAGTAAAGCAAAATCAAAATGAATTTAGAAACTAAATGTTAAAATAGAATCACTTGACCTACTAAAAGGTAAAATAGGTAAACCCTTGAAGTTGTAGGCATAGGTGAAGACTTTCTGGACAGATGAAAAGGAAATAATACAGAGAATCAACAAATGGAATCACATCAAATTAAAAAGCTTCAGCATAGCAAGAGGAATAACCAATAAAGTAAAAAAAAAAACTATAGAATAGGAAACAATTTTCCCAGCTATTTTTCAGATCAAGGACTAATATCTAGAATGCATAAAGAACTAAAAAAAAAAAAAGATTAGATCCCACAACATAAAAGACTCAAACAAAAAATGGACTGATGAACTCAGTAGACACTTCATAGAAGTACATATTATCCCAGAATGGATATCATCAAGAAATAAACCACCACCACCACCACAACAACAAAAACAAATGTGCAAGTCTGTGGGGGAAAAATGAGCCTGTCTACACTGTTGAGTGGAATGTAAACTGTTAGAATCACTATAGAAATTATTAAGGAAATTCCTCAAGATGCTAAAACTAGAAATTCCATTTGATCCACCTATTCCCTTTCTAAGTATCTTCCCAAACAGTCACAGACAACATATTATGATGACACATGAATACACGTATTTATAGCGGCACGACTCATAATAGCTAACTCTTGAAAGCAGCCTATATATGCATTGACAGCTGAATGGATAATGAAAAAGTGATATTTACACACAAGGGAGTACTACTCTGCTATAAAGAAACAAAAATTTGAGTCATTATTAGGAAATGGATGCACCTTGAGACCATAGCTTTAGGTAAATTAATTCGGCTTACATATTGCATGGTTTCTCTTATGTGAGAAACTCAAATTATAAAGAACGAAATAAAAGATAGAAAACAGGGAGAAAAAATTTTCTCATATGGGAAGGGGATTAACAGCTACAAAAAGGGAAGAGGGAGGTGAAATAAATTGGATGCCAAAAAGATGTGTTAGGCATTTGTGCCGACACTACACAAAGCATGGAAATATTACGTACTGCAGATGCACACTGATAAAAAAGAATAAAACACTGCTGTCTGTAAGCAGGCAAACAAAAGAACTCTTTGCCTTCAAGAATTCCAATCCATTTGATATATATATATATATATATATATATATATATATATATATATTTAATTTTGACCAAAAATATTAAATGCTTAGTAATTGACTCAAGAAAGTAAAAGACCCCCCAATTAGTAATTAGCAAAGTTAATTACTAATGTGGCAAATTACTAACTTCATCTGATAATTTAAGAACTTCTTTTGACCAAATGTGGCATTTCTAAGGGATTCCAAGTGGAAAAGCACTCACTGAGACGCTTACCTTAACCTCATCATCTCGAGATTCCACGGTGATCCTTGTGATTTCAGAGGCATCATCAGGTCGCTTTCACATCTGTGTGCGTATGGTTGAAATATGCAGAAGTGCGTAAGTATGCATGCTCCCCTAGAGTAAATTTCAAATATTTTCTTTGTCTTTATCAGTTTTTTTGTTCCCTTTTGTTCTGAGTGGTCCTTAGGGAATTGTCTGGGCAGAACAATTAAAACCTAGATACAGTACATTAAACGGTTCCTAAAACGTACTGATGGTGTTTATATAGCATGACCATTCTGGAGGGAATTTTCAGCAATTTTCTCAAATCACAGTCTACTAAGTGTTCCCTTGTTGTGTCCACAAGATGAAATGAAGTGTTAACACTTATTGGATCAATTTAAAGATACTTAATTTTGATTTTCAAATATCTCATCTGCTTTTGTTCAAATTATAGGAACCATATTAGGTGTAGGAGCTGAATTACCTGAATCATCAGGTCTTTACCTTCTATGGCAATTTGAATAACTCATTAGCTTCTGGGACATGATTTTTATTTTTCTTAAAACAATTTCATGGTTAGTTATTTGCCTTAGTAGCCAAAAGGAAAGGGAATGCCATTTTGCCTTCTGTATTAGCTTGATTTTTACATTGCAGAGTTACCTAAGCAGTTCTCTACCTATATTCTCTGTCAAGGACTATTGTGGTTTTGGTCATCTACATAGTGTTACTTGAGAAGATCCAAGAAAACCCTTGTACACTTTCAACAGCCTGTGGCAAATGCCCTAAATTCCATCATTAGTTAGCTTAATACTTTTGCAAATTCTTGCATGAACAAATCCATTAAGGTATAAATTACTCAGTGTGAATTCACTTTATCAAACCAGATTATTTTTCTCTGAAGCAGGGATGGAAGGCCAGAAATCAGGCATTCTGGGTGAAAGACTATAATAAAGTCAGAGAGGAAGCAAAGATAAAGTGAAAGATGAACTCTGCAGTGATTTCACTTTTTGGTAATTTACCTATTTCTTGTAAGTTAGTGCTATTGAGCCTTACAGGAGTTACCCATGGTGGAGGCCTGTGGAGCTGAGCCCCAGGGTGGAGTTAAACAGCCAGGTTTATACAGTCATGCTAAATGCAAATAAGAGAATGGATGCATACAGACATTCTGCAGTTGCAGTCTCCAAAAGGTATCTAGATAGCACCTTCCAGGAGGTGCTAATAAGGAACACAATGTGAAGCAGGTGAAGTCACACAGTGCAATTGCTTTTGAAGTCTTCATGAGTACTTATTTAGCATCCTCAGCACATAAAATCCAAGTAAAGTTCATTTAGTCTTTGCATTGCCACTCTGTCATTAAGTCTCTCCTTTGGGTCAAATTTTTCTTTCAGATTTACAGCCACTGCTTCTCTTGACCTCCATAGCAGGAAATATCCATGGACTGCTGAGTTTTCAGAATCCTTGCTGCCCACAGCAGACAAATGAAATGATTGCCTCAGCCTTAAGCATTGGTTACAGAGGAGGTTAAAGTATACTTTGAACCAGAAAAAAACAAAAGCATAAAGCAGCCGTATAAGATGCCCGTTTCTCTTGGGACAAATGTACTACAATGTACTTCAGAATTTAAGGCTTTGTCTTCTGAAGCAGTATTTGTGCTTTTTGCCCCTTCAGCTACTTGGAGTCAATCATTGCCATAGTGGATTCAAAGTTTTATGATCTCATGACCAAAAATGCAAATTAAAATTGCAAGAAATTCTTTCAAAATAGCTTGCATTTGGTGTGGAAGATTGTTGGAAAAAATAGTTTTAAAATATTTGCTTAAAATGATATTAAAGATGGTTTACAATACCTCAAAGGTAGCACTGTTGATCACCTTTTCCATCTTGCAGTTTTTTAAAATCTACTGCTCTGAGAGGAGCAGCATGATTTGTGAATTTTCTGGGCCTCAAATATTGTGTCTACAGGTTACAAAGTACAATAAAGATTTTCTTGTTGTCTCATTGACTGGGTCCAGCTTAGGACTAGAAATTGGGCCTTCTCAGGGACTTCCTTTATGACTTGTCTGGTGAGCTTGCCTACATATATAGTAATCTGCTCTGTGTGGTTGCTTTGAATATATTGATTTCACAGAAGAGTTGTGACGTTGCATTGTTCTTGATCTATTTCTACTAACTCTGATTTTCCCCCCACCAAAACAAGATGTTAAATATTGTCCTTTTGTTGATTGGAATGATCAACCTGAAAACCAAAGATCCATTGGATTGCCTTGGAACACCACCAGTCATCCCAGAAATGGCTAGGTAAGCATCCAGAACATGCAACACTCATTTCTTAAACAAGTTTACAGAATGACTGTTCTCATCTTTTTTTTTTTTTCCCCTGCCTCATTTCTAGGAAAATGCAAAAAGCGCTTTTCTTCACATCATTGGATAAATTACCTCAGGATAAATTGAATCCTGTTTGCAGCCCAGTGGTTTTATGTAATCAGTTTTTTTAAACCTGAGGTTCAAACTAGAACACTTCAATAATATGAAAAATCTGAGTAGTTTTAAGAGTACTCTTTCCTCCAAACTGTATAGATTTAAAATGTGTAAATATGGCTGGACTCCTTGGTCCGAGTGCAGGCTTTGCTTTTTATCACGTAGTAGGACTGAGCAATGTCTCCCAATATCAGTGCCTTTATTGAGCAGGACAACGTTTACCTCAACGTTTTCTTTGTTTTGTACAAGGCTAATGACATGATATAAATGAACTTCGTGAATTAAAAATGTTGATACACGGTGAGTTATAATTTTGATGTTTCTTGTTCTCATCTCTGTGAAGTGGTCAACAGTCTGAACAGTGAGCATTCCTCTCTGTAAGCTTTATTGTATCGGTGATAGCTGAATGATGGGAAAGGAGGACAAAGGGGGCTGTCAAAAGAGACAAAGGGAACAGTGAGGGCACAGGAAGAAAGACTGGCATATGGTGTGGAGGGGGAGGGGCAAGGCACACAGATACTGGTCAGTGGAAGAAACACAAACACAATGCTTCTACAGAAGTAGCTCTCCTATGTAAAAAGGTGGATAGAGGGTCGAATGTCTCTGATCTTTTACTTATTTATTTAGCCAGATTTTGTCTTGTGCAATCAAATATTCATTTTAAATTGACAACTAGAGTCACGATCATTTAAAGATATTTAACTTCTATTTTGTTTTCAAGGAGAAAAGTCTTCAAATAATATTGCCTAAGTTTTTTCTTAGGTCTTTGCATGTCACTCACTGTCTGATACATAAAATGCAAGGTTTCAGGTGGTCCTCTGGCGCACTGAGCTTCAGGCAATTCTGGAAACATCTACCGGCAGAATTCTCAATAAATTTCTTAGTCCTTTGGTGAAGTTTGGGATTCTGGTTAAAATGCAGATTTCTGAAACCAATTTAAACTGACAAGAATAATGTCAGTTTGGGGTGAGCCTGGATATCAGTGTGTTGAATGAGTTTAAAAGATTACTAGCCACGTGACAGAATGAAAATCCCTGATATGGTCAGCATGGGCACCAGTTCCAGGATCCTAAGACCAGGTCATCCCCTGCTGCAGCACCCCTAGGCCCGCTGGGTGGCCCAAAACTCCCCAGCAGTTGGTGTAGAGCTCTTTCCATGGGGAAAGGGTGAAGGGTCCTCAGCCCCTCATCTTCTGTTAGTGCCTGCCAGCTTAGAAGACTGTAGATGCTCCATGCCCCTTTTATTTTTAATCTCAACGTCACCCAAACCTTTCTCTGTTTCAGTTTTCTGTTTTGGTTTTGGTTGTGGTTGATGAGTCACAAAAATGAAAAAAAAAAAAAAAGCATTTTTTATCTGCAACTTTTGATGTGCACTGAGACTATTATGTGTATTATGTGTGCACTTGGGCTAAAGGAATGTCTTCTCATGAATTGGGAGAAATACTGAAGAGAAAGAAAACTTGATATTTAGGGCAGGGGCTACTGTCATGCATCAATCTACATCAAAAGACCAGAGGCTTCCGGCTCTCTCCCACTCACCATCTGAAGCCTTTACCAGCCTCTGACTGGGTTCAGCCAAAGGAAATGTGCAGAAGTGTGCTTTTCCCAGGAATTACCTCTCACCTCCAAACTGACACCTCCGATTGCCATAGAGCGCTTACCTCATCGGTGGTCCTGTTATGTTTTCCTTTTCTGTCCATATTGGTGCTCTGTTTTGTTACAACTTTGCAAATTCAATGAATATTTTGTAGGTAGTGGGTGGCAGAGGGGGGGGGAGCCCATGGAATCTTTATTGCTTTGTTAAAAAAAAATTCATAGAGCAAGAAAGAATGTAGCTGCTTTTTTATTTATGGTCAATAAGCCCAGATGAATATGTGGTAAATGTTGCTGAGACCGTCGCAAAGCAAATCACTATGTCACAAGAAATATTATTAAATTCTATAATTTCCTTTTCTGAAAGTAGTTTCTCTGTATGGAGTTGGAGAAAGAAAATTACATTCAATATTCACCTTAACCGAAAGGCAGCTGAGTGTAGTGGCTGAGATCCTATAAATAGCAGATCTGTGACCTCATTCCCGTTCTCTCACAGTCTCGCTGTTTCCAGTTTCCAGTTGAATAGAAAATTGTCAATCATCTGATGATTCTGGGCATATAGGCAGCCTATTTGGATAGTTCTGGGCTACTTCTTGTTTTTCTTTAGTGAGTCAGGCACTGTACCTCCATTTAAGCAGAAGCAGTCTGCGGTCTGTGTTTGTTGCTCTTTGCCTCTATTGCCCAGGTAATTGCAGTTGTGTGGAACTGGCCTAACGTGACCTTGAAAAGCTGCTTAACCTTTCTGAGCCTCAGGTTATCCATCTGTAAAGCGAATATTGTAGCTGCCTCTCCCTCATTTCAATGGAATGCTTTGAGAATTGATTAGATAGTGTGCATAAAGCAAGCTGACCTCTTCAAGAAAGAACACAATGTATGATTTTATTTCTGGTCTCAAAGCTCTTAGACCAGGCCTCTTCAGTACAACATGGTCATTCTCTGTGCTTTTGGACTGCTTGGAGAGGAAATTCACACCATTCAGGGCAAAACAATCCACTCTAGTTTCTAAATGGTGGGGATTGTCTATCTATGGAGCACAAATTCAACAGATGGTTGCCAACCTTCCACTTGATTCTGTGGCTCTTTAAACCATGTTCATTAAAACTTCAACACGCAGACCACTTTGTAGAGGCGTGGAAGGAGTGTGTGAATGGCATCTTGTGATGTCAAGGGTACAGCCCATATGCGGCGTGTGTCTTATGTCTCTGATTCTTAAGAGCAGTTGTTAAATTAACATGTAAAATAACAAATAAAACTACTCTATTAGTGATTGGATAGTTTAAATTGTTTCCCACATGTTTGTGAGTTTCTTCCTGATGTCAACATTTTGAAACTTCATTAATAAATGTGTCTTGCCATATTTGAGTACTAACATTTCTCATGTTTAACTTTCAAGTTCCTTTTTTTCAGAAGGCGGAACACGAGCCTGAACCAAGGTTTTGGGGAAACAGACACCAAATCTATTTCTGCTTTTGTTTTATAATCTCCTCAGAAATATTTTATGCCATAGCACTTTAAAATCTACGAGTGGCATAACTTATATATTGTTTCTTTCCCCTTTTTTCTGTGATCCTGTATGCACACAAGGCTTCATTACTTCAGCTTGTCAAGTCTTCATTTATTTAGCAAATGCCTGACTTTGCCGAACATTTGGGCTGTTTCTCTGGCCTATTTTCTTGCAAGCAATAAATGTAGTTTTTTGAATGATTTCTTTCTCCTCTGTCAACATGGGAACCAAAATAAAATTGACATTCTCAGAAAACAAAGGTGCTGTAGAACTCAAAAACATTTACTCAGAAATAAAAATTTGTGTTTACTTAGAGCTCAGTTTCTGTTGAAAAACAAACATCACAGACTTAAAAAAAAAAAAAAAAGAGCAGCCCCCGCTGCACATTCTCTCCTTGATTGATGGTGTTGTCCTGGGAGTGCTGCTTTAGAAATGGGACTCTGGAACAAATGGATGGGGTGCTAATCCAGGAAATACCTTTTAGAAAAAAAAAAAAAAAACCTAAAATTTCAAGAATTGTGTTTGAAACTGGTTAAGTCAAGTTAATTCATTCTCTGAAAGATAAAGAAAATGAGCTTGTGCTTTGGTCACATTCCCCTGACACCAGTCTAATCTGAAGGGCAGCGGGCCCTGTGGGCAAGTGTAATATTATGTATTGAAAGATCCTCATATACAGGAGCAGGGTTTCTCTCATTTTTGCTAGTTGTGCCCCTCTCAAGCCATACATACCCAGCTCAGGTCTGAGCTGAGAACTGTATAGTACTCAAGGGTCCTGGAGATGGTACAAAGCTAAACATAATTAAGGTTTCTGAAGCACTGTCAGCCAGTAGAATGCATTGGATAGACTGACTCAGTTTCTCCTCAGGTTGGCTTTCTATGATAGCATTCGTTATAGGGAAATGGTACAGAGAGGTTATTAGCCAAAGATCACACAGCTAGAGAAAAGAAAAGCTGGGATTTTAATTTAGTCTGAGTTCTGAGTTCATCTCTTTACTGTTAGATTTTATAGTACTTCTCTTTATCTAAATTGCAAAAAAAAAAAAAACCTAAACATATTGAAACTTTTAGTGCAAAAATAATTTCTGAGTTGAGTTGTCACTTCAGGGATTGTCACATAATATTTCCTTTTTCCACTTTCCAGGCATTCTGTAAATTTCTGCTGTTTCCCTGCTGCACTCTATTATTTTACTGTAGTGCCTCTGAACCCATATGTGACACAGTTTTACTTTTTTCAAGTGAATCTTTTTTAATTTTGCTGCTGCAAAGATCTATAAAATTAGTTTAAGTCAATGAAAATCTGTCTTCCACTTAGTTCTAATATTTTGCTTCTAATATGAATAAAACTGTACGTCTTCAATTCCACTCTCAAAGTATAATTTTAACTTTTTACAATCAGATCCTTGTCTTCCTCCCTAGTCCAGCATTTCTCTTCAGTTTTTTTTGCGTGGCTGGGGCAAGAATGTTTGATGTGTCTTTTCAGGATGAGTACTCCTCCTCCCCACTATTCTTCCCAGTGGGGAATCATGTTAATTCATTTTTTATTTCTCCATTTGTTATGGTTAAGTCTGGAAACTCCCAAAACTCTCCTGAGCTCAGAGGTGGGGGTTTGGTGGGACGTTGGGTCATCCAAGTTGCACAGAGTAGATTCATCTACTGGTGTGTTCAGCAGCCATTTGGTGCTGAGAGGTGCAGAGCATCCTGGTTGGAAGAGGCAGGTCACTAGAGGCAGGGACTGGAAGGTTACATCTCCCTCCTAGCTCCTCCCTTCTCTCTCTGCTTCCTGACTGCCGTTACCTGAGCAGTTTTCCTGTGCCCAGACCCTTCCATTTCTACCACACCATTTCTGCCTTAGAGCCTGCGGATGGCAGATTAAAAATCATGAGCCAAAACAAACTTTCTCTTCTTAAAGTTGTGTCAGGTACTGTGTAGCAGCAAAGAGAAAGTGACTAACACATTCATACATTAGTGGGCTCGTTTTCCACTTGAAAGAAGTAACTTAATAGCTTCCTAAGTACTAAAGCTTTGATATTTAAAAAATAAGTGTTTCAGTATCAAATTTATGAAGAATCAAAAGGATTTTTATATAAACATGAGTAAACCCTTGTTCTGTTCTGTTCTCAGAACAAACTAGGAAATTTAGTTCTACACTACTGTCAAGTATTTCCAATTCATTGACGACCTTGTAGAACATAAGTGGCAAAAACTAAATAGTAGAGCTGCAGTCTTTGTATCTGCAGCGCATTTCCTGTTACCTCACCATGTTAGTCAGCTTGGGCTGCTGGAACAAAATTCTGTAGTCTGGTGGCTTAAACAACAGGAATTTATTCATCACAGTTTTGAAAGCTGGGAATCCAGGACCAACACGTCATACTGATTTTGTTCTAGCTTGAGAGCGTATCTTTACATGGTACAGAAGTCTAGAAAGGAAATTCTCTGGTGCTAATGAGGCCATTCATCACATCCCAAATGTCCCAATCTTGCACCCTCATCAAAATTATTCAACTCCCAAGTGCCTCACTTCCAAACCTCGTCACATTGTGGTTAGGGCATCAATATCTGAATTTAATGAGTGATATAATTCGGTCCATAACCCTCACATACATTCTTTTATGCAGTCATGCTATTGACTTGGAATTTTCCCATACTGTTCTGCCGATCTAAAGCAAGAATTTGGCTTACAAATGGTCTTGACTTTAGCAGCCTCGATATCTCATAGTAAAGTCATGTAAGACAACAACAAAATAACAACTAATGAACAAAAATCTTTGTAGCATAAGGTAATCATATTGATTTGCCCAAGGTCCTTTCATTTTAAACCCAACAAGTTCAACCACCAGTAGAGAACTTTTGCAGAGCGGTGGGGGGCATCTTTGTGCATGCTGAGCAAGGAGGGGGTCTAAATTAATTCTGTTTCCTAGAGCAAAATCTTTACTTTTAGCACAAATCATGTACAGTTATCAAAGACTGAATTTAAATTTGAAGTTCTGACAAAGATTCAGAAAGGAGGATTTTGGTGCTTCCTAACATGAACCAAAATTGCTACATAATGAGTACTCAAACATTTTCTACAGATAGTGCAGACCATTGAAAAACTGTCATTAAGTTGGCTGTGGTGACATGCACTAGTAACCCCAGCACTTGGTGGCTGAGGCAGGAGGACTGCAAGTACAAACTCAGTGACTCAAGTAGCTGAGAAGTGAGAACTTCTCTCAAAATAAAAATAAAATTGTGTTAGGGATATAGCTTAGTGTGGGCCCTGTGTTTAAACTCCAGTACTGGAAGGAAAAAAAGTTAGCAGGAAGTGCTGTTACTATAATTGTTACAAAACCAGAATAAAATAAGAAAACATAATAAATATCTCAGTGAGAACCTCTGAGGACCTGAATATTCTATAAATTGGCTTTTAGGTTTTTCAATTTTGCTTTCCTTGTTAAGTAAGCCATAGTTGATGAAAAAAATATTTTTAAAATTTTTCTGACTGTTTTCAATCTCTTAGTTTCCATCTTAGAACTGTATCACTTATTAAGATTTTCAGTATTCTTAGACACTTCAGTTTGGAGATAGTAATTGTAGACATTTCTTGGAGGATCTTTGGCAGAAGAAGGAAAACAAGTAATGGCTTGAAGGAAAACTATGGTCGAAGAAAAGACTGAATTCAAACCAGGTTTAAATCAGAGGATCGGGAGCTCCCTTTCTTCCACTAAGTTAATTCACAGATTAGTTTATGCATTCAAATGTGGCTGACTGTCTACTACTTGGTAGGCACTGTCCTAGGCCCTAGTGGTACAAAGACGCTACACACACACACACACACACACACACACACTTTAAATAATTTGCCACATTGCACAAATGATTGATATTAAGATGAATGAAACTATCTTTAAATTGTAAAGAGAAGAGAACAAAGTTCACTAAATGAGAAACTCAACTGTAGACAAATGACAACATAGGAGTAAAGTGTGTTGCAAAGAGATGGACCAACTCCTTTGATACCATAGTGAATGTCTAGTATCAATGATCCATTGATATTGAGATACTTCTTTCATTAAATCCTTAAAATTTACTTGCCTGAATTATATGACTAACAGCATCTCACTTTCTTAGACTAAGA
This sequence comes from Hydrochoerus hydrochaeris, assembly GCA_004027455.1. Taxonomy (NCBI): domain Eukaryota; kingdom Metazoa; phylum Chordata; class Mammalia; order Rodentia; family Hydrochaeridae; genus Hydrochoerus; species Hydrochoerus hydrochaeris. The sequence goes on along the minus strand of PVLA01003571.1, from coordinate 58,435 downwards.
AAAAAAAAAAAAGGAGTCATAACACGTAGCCTGTCTAGGGAAAGCGTCTTAATACATTTTCTAATTTCAGAGGCAATTTCCCAGTCTGCATGAATCACCATGAGACAAAAACACAGATGATGAAGAATTAGTCTGTAAAGATTTTGAGCTTATATGTAACAATGACTATGTTAAAAATTCCTAGGTGCTTAAGCAATGATTTTCCTCCCAAGATCTGTGTATTAGTCAGTTTTTTTGTGACTGTGACAAATGCTTGAAATTTTTTTCACCTTGAAGGATGGGTTTATTTTGGGGTTTCAAAGATTTAGTTCATGATTTGCTGGCTCCGTTCTTTTTAGGCTGAGACAAGGCAGAAGCATTGTGTTGGTGGGATCATGGCAGAGGAAAGCTGTCCATCTCATAGTGGCCAAGAAGGAAAGACAAATGGAAAGACTATGCTTATCAGCTTCTTTCTTCTTTTATTATGTCAGAACCCCCAACATAATGGTTAGTGCTGCCCACGTTCATGGTGCGTCTCCCCTTCGCTTTGCTGTTCTGCGTGCCAATCACCTATAGAAACTACCTCACAGACACGCCCAGATGTGTGCTTTATTAATTCCTCATATGTTTTCCTATCCAATCAAGTTGGCAACTCAAGTAAACCATTATGATCCTGTTATCAGCATGGAAACGTATTTTTCTACAAAACTTCAGAGTTTTAATGATGATTCTCCTGTGTTTAAACAAACCAACAAAACAAACAAAAACAGCAACAGAAAAAAAAAAAAAACAGAAAGATGAAGAGAGACAGGGATCCACAGAGTACAAGTGCTCTTTGTGGTATGTGCTCTGACCACACAGAACTTTTATTTTTTCTGTTTTGGATTCATTATATGAAGTTACATGTGGTTGAGACTAGAATGTAAAGCTAAGTAGAAACATAGGAAATTATCCGATTTCCTTTCACGCTTTCTCTGCGGCAAATGAACATGTGTCTGGCTGAAGTCAATTGTGAGCAACTTAATACCAACAGAAGTCACATTTACTGTAGCCTCAGGTGATTATGCTAGTAACTCTAAGAAGTATAATTGAGCACATTTGATAGTATAAGTTCTTCTAGTCTTCCTTTAAAAGTAAATTCATGCTTAGTCTCTGCAAATGTGGTCATTTTAAAAGTTCCTATACGATGGTAAATGATAAAAAATTGTAAAGTAAGGGAACCAGAGATTTTCCATATTTCTATCTTAAGGGCGTGTTGTAGAGAGATCTGCCAGAAAATGCACAAATTTATCACAGTAGTACAGAGGTCCGTATTTTTCCAACTGCCTGCTTGTACTCCTTACACAAAGTGTTAATCGCAAGTATTTTTCTGGATGAAGTAATGACAGATGTTCCCCAAACGTTCCTATTTGTTATAAATTAGTTCTTCTAGGCACATACATACTCCTGAAGATGTGAAAGACAGCAGAAATGCATCTCTTGTTTGGGATGCAGCTCAAGGTGGCTGAAATTCAGTAAGTATTCAAGTACCAGCTAAGAATCAGACAGCATTTTTCAAATTCCAGAAGGAATCACAGGGAGCAGGGGTCTAGACAACCAGCTAGGAGATGAAGATTGTCTCTTGGGGGAAGGGAGGAGAATGGATAACTCTTTATATCCTTCTTTTTATAGGAAAAAAGAGCAGCCAGCAGAAAGGAGATGAAGATCAACATGGGGTGAGGGTGGAGGGGCTAGCAACTGCTGAGACAGTCAATAGGCAGATTGTTCATCACACATTGCCAGAAGATTAGCTGAGCAAATGCACAGACAATGCTGATTAGTGACTTGAAATGCATCAGTTCTTACTGTGGAGAACAAAGACAGTCCAGATCCCTGCCCTACAGACTAAGCACAATAATGGAACCCAGCTATGCTCAACGTAATGTTTAGAGCTGAGAAATGTGGGCACCTAGCCTATCTGTATTCACTAAATTTCTCTCATCTCTGGAATGGCCTCAGGAGATACATATCTTATTTCTACCAGGTTCTCCAGGGACGGTTGTCTTATAGTCACACCCCACATGCTTCAGTTCCTTGTGAGTTGTGTATTTCTTCCCATTGAATCTGAGAAAGCAGATATCATTGAATTATCACAACTTGACTTCTTTTTTTTACACTGACCTTGTGAGTGCAGGAGCTCACATAGGGGAGAAATTTAAATTCCTCTCAAATTGTATTATGTATTTAGCATAAAGAACTGTTACCCACAGTTATAAATAGATTTGAATATTTTAAAGTTATGAAATGCAGTAGAAAATATTTGCATTTCACCCTTTCTATGAATATTTTTTTCAGACAAAGCTTGTGTATTATTTGTTTTAGCTTGACCTCCTTTCTTATTATGAGTCTAGAAACCTCTAGTACTTTTGTTCTACCACTGTTCTTTTGGAGTTTTGATTTAGACACCTAGCAAATACAATATGACCTTTGGTTGGCAATAATCTTGGGGTGTAACGAAATTTTCAAAGAAGTTCTTTGTGTGATAATACTGTATCCATCAAATGCAGCTTTTCCATTTAATTGATATTATAATTAAACCTAATAATAGCACAACCCTTTACATTTTCTTTACATATGCAAGAATAATCTTCGCATTATTTATAGATTTGTGTTATTCTTTATTGTGAGCCCTTTCTATTCCCTAGATAAAAGAGCTTTACTTTAGTCATAATGCTCTTAATAGGATTCATCCAGAATAAAAGCCTGTAAGTCTGATGTATCTTTCTCAATCCTCATTGACATTTTATACCCTATTGAGCTTACCATTTTCTCCCTTTCTCATTTATTCTTTCTTTTTACTTTCTATATGCCCAGGCCTTTCTTACTTTATTTTTCTACTTACTAACATCCAATATATCTAGGGTGCTCTTCTCTAAATTCAGAAAATAATTTTTTAAGCCTTCAGGATATATATCTATATATATACATATTTTTCATTTTTTGTTTGTTTTTGCAGCTAACTATACCTTTGTTAAAATATAAAAGTTTTTGAGGGAATTATTTGAATCATATTTAAGGGACAGAAAATTGTTAGCCAAAAAAATATAAAGAATATCCACAAATAAATATTTTAGAAATACATCTAATTTCAGAAGCAGGCAAAGGGTTTAAGTAAACAATTCAGAGGTGAAACACAATTCTCAATAAAAATACAAAAAATATCCTCTGCCCCTGATAAATTATATTCAACACAGATTGAAAAATAAATCCCTATTAAATGACAAAAATAGTAAAAAGTGGCTAATGGCTAGTGGTGGCAAAGATAATAGAAGAAAAATTATTTCATAGCAATTTATCTTTGTCATCTTGCTACTAGCTATCAAAGTATAAAACTATAATTTGTTAATGTCATTTCTAGATAGTCTACAGAAAACCCAGATGTGAGCACAATTCCTTCTTTCAAGAATGTTTATAGAGAAAGTTAATTTCTGTAACTGATACTGCATTCATACTATGGAATAATACAGTACCTAGCAGTTAATCAGAATGATATATTAATGTGAACATAGCCATTTATTAAATCTTTGGATGAAAAGATGACTCTCAGAGATATAAACATAGAATAACCTCACATGTGACAGAGATAGAGAAAACCCTATTCATGCTTGTAAAATTGTAACAAATATTTGGAAACATAATACTAGACTGCCATGCATTTAACTCTGGATAGAGAAAGAGAATTGTAATAAGGAAAGATGGGAAGGATTCAGCTAATTATTCTGGGTTTTACAGTTTTATTTCACAATGATATTTATTATAGAAACCAATAATAAAATGTATTTTCAAGTACATAGATTTGAATCAAGCTAAAGAGAAAGTTAATAATGATCAGCAGGAAGTAGACTAGTGAATAAAAACATTGTGTTATTTCTGAATCATCACATAGTTATTCTTAACATAATGCTTGTCATGAAAATATTTTCTTCTCCAATGATGCTGATGTTTTAGGAAATACGTTAAGCATAACAAAAACGATTTCATCTATGTGTGGTTCTTCATGCGTGAGTTCATCCATGAGAAATAGCTGACCATAGAGAACTATATCCAACTCTGTTGAGTCACAAAGGATACACCAAATATACACAGCTACATCTCAGACTTCTATTGCATAGATTATGAGTCGCATCTGTCTACACGTTGTTACAACTTTCCCTCTGATGTCATATAACCTTCTTTTGACCAATTCACAATGACTCAAAACTGAAACCCTTGACATTCACTTCCATAAGATTTTTCATGGCCAAACTGCCATATTTATTATAGTGTTTATACATTAGTTAACTATTTAATGTGTGCAAACTATGAGACTGTATTATTGCATTCCTATTTTTTTTTAAATGTGCTTCTGGCAAGCTCTGAGCATTGTACCATAGCAACTCTTTCCCTATAAAGTCTGGGTTTATTGTATTACTATACATGGCTTGGCACATTTTGGGATACATATGTTGTACTATTGTAAAGCTGATGTTACTCAATATGTGATACACTAGTGACTCTTGGAGTTTGGTGCTCTGCTTTGATAGAAATAAATCATTATATTGATTTTTATTACAGACAATTATATTTATATTTATTTATTACAGACAATGATATTTATTACAGAAAATTATCTGTCTGTATTTATGATACAGACAATTATCTGTATTTATGATACAATTATCTGTATTTGATATTTATTATAGATAATTTATTTATTTATTATATTTATTACAGACAATTATCTGTACATCTCTGCTGATCCTCAGAGAAAAGCCCCCAAAGTATGTTTCTTTCAAAAAGATTTATTTTCCTAAACTCAGGACTTCTGTCTTAGATTGCACCTACAGTTTGTTGAGGTGCAATCATACATGGTCCTCTGTGTTTCACCCCTTGGAATTTGAGGATTGGAGAAGGAGGGCAAAAGTAGTATTCTCTGGATACTGCTATTGCTACTTTCTCTGTTTTTGACTCATGAGTTTCATGTGTGTGTTAGTCAGCTTTCTGTTACCAAAACAAAATATCTGAGAAAAATAACTCAAACATGGAAAGGTTTATTTTGGTGCATGGTTTTAGAGATTTCAGCCTGTGGTTTGCAGGCTTCATTCTGGTTAGGCCTTTAGTGAGACAGAACGTTACAGTGGGGAGAGCATGGTAGAGCAAAGCTCACCCCATGGCAATCAAGAAGTAAAGAGTAAGAGAAAGGGATTTGGACAGGATGTAGCCTCCAAGGGATGCTCCTAGGGACCAACTTCCTCCAACTAGGCCATACCTCCTAAGGCTCCATTTATACATAAGCTCACTGAATTGACCCACTGATGATGTCAGAGCCTTGACCAGCCAAGTACCTCTTCAGACCCACTTCTAAATATCACTGTCCAGGGACCAGCTTCACCAGCTTTCATGATACTGTGGGTAGCAGACAGGTTGACCTGCATGGAAGGTAGAATCTCAGGCTCTCACATTTCTTGAACAATATTTTCTGTGATGTCTGTGTATATAAGTATCTTTATAATAGTTCAGGCCTTTAAGGCAAAGATCTGAATCTTGAAGTGTTATCTTTTTATTGTTAAAGATGATGTATCTAATAAAAGGTAGTGAAAGACAATGTTGGAAGACTTAAATTAAGCCATGTTCTCAGCAATCCAAATGTAACCTGGGGAATATTTTTTAGTTTTCTTGTTGTTTCATTGAATGAACAGCTCTGTGTAAACTTAGGATGATTTAAGTTAAGCATTTTGCTGAATATGCAGTTAATTATCTGATTTGGGCAGACAATATATATTGTCTGTACCCTACATGAAGCGCAGAGAGGGACTCAAAAATAAACATCATTTGTGCTTTTAATCGATGCTCTGTAATGTGGAGATAAAAGGAAATGTACATGCAGGCATGTTAAGTATAACATGATAGGAACAAATTTAGGATTACAGCTGTTCTGAGAGAAGAATGGATAAAGGGAAAGTGAGATTTGATTATAAAGGATAATATAGTATTTGAAGAGTAAGAAAGTGTATATGGAGTCAGGAAACAATGAGTCAGTGGAAGAGAAGTATGGAAAGGGGGATTGAGACCAGATTTCTAGATACTCAGGCAAAAAGCGTCATGAATGGTTAAGAATATTTATTGATCACAGGGCGGACATCTCTAAAACTGAAGCATTTCTATAATGCATTCAATAATCAATGGTGTTTTACACTCTCTTCTTTATTATAATTTCTCAGAGTCAGGTGGTAGCTGTATAAAACAAAAACAAGAAACTTCATTATTTCAACACTTTCTGGTAAGACCAAGAAAATTCTAGAAAGAATCCACTTTAGGTTTTTTCTTTTTTTATTTAAAGAAAAAAAAAAAACGAAACAGAGAGAGGGTAGAAATAGTACAAAATCTCAAAACAAAACAAAACTAATAACCAGTAAGAAATCACTAGTTGATAATCACATATTTTCCTCTTAGAAGTAGTTGTTCAATTTACAAAAGTAAAGCCTACAGAGTGGACATTTACACAGTGAGACTGCAACCAGTTCTGTTCATCTATCCAACAAAAACTTAATAATATGGTTATCAATCCTACACACTTAAACATACATGCAGGTATATATCCTTTAGAATACTTTCTTTTCCTCTCTTTTTTTCTGCAATAACTATAATCCATTGCTGTAAACTATTTAGAAGTTCTACGCATGTATAAGGCTCTACATGTATACTTAGCCTTTCTGGATTAGAGGGAGAAACAAATCAAAACAAGTCAACCATACAAATTCCTAGAGAAACATGAAAGCGACAGATAAAACCACAATACTAGGTGATCTGTGGTAGTTACTATAATGACTCTTGTTATTTTCAATAAAATTGTCTGTATCATCAGGCATAGTATAATTAAACTTAGCAGTACATAGCACTATTAATAAAAATCTAACATTGGAGACATGATAGGACTTCAAAGGCAATTAATAATCAAACCAGAATGGGTATCCTGTTGAATCTTGTCATCTTCAGGGTAGTTGCTTCTACTCTCAGACTTGATACTATCAAGCATACCAGATTCAAATAAAATCAGTGAAGACAAAACAGCGATATAGCCAATCTTCTCTGCCTCATCTCTGCTATGCTATTTTCCTGTTGTTATTTACTTTTCTCCTTCATTCCACAGTTTGCCCATTTCATTGAGGCCTTTCTGCCATTGTTCCTGGAATCCTGGTGATTTTCTTCTCTCTTTCTAGAATATCCTTTAGTATTCTTTGCAGGGTTGGATTGGTGGTCACAAACTCCCCCAGTTCTTCTTTGTCATGGAAATATATTGTCTTTCCATTAATTTTGAAGACAGTTTTGCAGGGTACATCAATCTGGGTAGGAGGTTATTTTCTTTCAGGGCTTGGAATATTTCACTCCAAGGTCTTCTTGATTTGATAAGTTTGCATGGAGAAGTCCACTGTGATTTTGATGAGTTTTCCATTATAGGTAATCTGTTTCTTTTCTCTGACCACTTTTACTATTCTGTTCTTGTGATGGATTTCTGGGACCCTGATCATTATATTTCTGGGTGTAGATCTGTTTTGACTGTAGTTGGCTGGAGTTCTGTATGCCTCATATATCTGAACATCACTTCCTATGCTTGGAAAGTTTTTCTTAATTATTTCTGTGAATAACCTTTTTATTTCATTTGTATTTGTCCCTACTTCTTCATTCACATTTTTTATTCTTAAGTTATAAATCCTCTTGTCATCTTCTAGCCTTTGTATCATTGCTTCCTGGTTCCTTGTTATTTTTAAGAGATCCTTCCTTTCCTGTTGATACACTGCAAATCTATGTTCAAGTTTTGAAAGTCTGTTTTTAGTTTCTGTTAAGAAGTTTTGCCAACTTTCAATGGAGTTTTTAATTTCCTGATATTTTCTTTGGATCTGTTTCATGTATTCTAGATTTTGTTTATATTCTTCATCAAAAGCTTCTCTCCTTTCTCTGGGTTCCTCCATTCTTCCATTTGTGTCTTCTTGAGGAGTACCCAGCAGTTCTTTTATTAATCTTCTTATATCTTGCTTCACCTGAGTTAGAATTTCAGATTTAAATTCGTCAATGAGGTCACGGAAGTATTTCTTTATTTCCAATGAGGCCGTGTCTGATATTGCATATTTGCTGCCCTCAACCTCCTCTGCATTTACCTCTTCTGGTTCAGTGGTGGGAGGCCTTTTGCTATTTCTCTGTTTTGTCACATATCTGGATTCTTTCAGACAGGTGAGTGGTGGAAGTCTCCAGGCCTTTCATATTGCTTGCAGTTTTTCTGCACCACACTGGCTAAGGAAGTGCCACCACCCACCTCAATCCACAGCCAATCTACGAGGCACAGGCAGGATTGATGTGGGCAGGCCCCTCCCCCTAAGTCAGTCAACCAGTGAGTCCTTCAGCATGTTTGTGTGTTCTGTGCAGATGTCACAGGTTCGAGATAGCCTTGTCCCTGGCTATTGGGTCCTGACCAGAGGCATGGCCCAGCTGAAGCAGATCCCACCAATCCACTTTGGGCCAGGAGCCACCCACCAACTGATGCCGCCTCAGTTGTTGATTCAAGCCTGTTCTGCCCAACTCCAAAATGTCATCTATCCAGTCATCCCACTCTGGGGAATCCAGTCTCCATGACTCCCCAAAGTCCGCGCAGCTCGACTTGCCGTTTCCACTCCCCATTGCACCTCCTCCTCCCGCCAAGAGTCTCGAGCTCACCAATGCCCTCTCTCGGCAGGGCCGCAGCCTCAGCTCGATCGTCAGTTGCCTGACTCTAAGCCATGCCTGGTACAGGGGCTGGAGCATGCCCAGCTCTAGCCCTCCATCCGTGCTTCTTTTTTTTTTCTTTTTCTTCAGTTTCTTCCTGGGTCGTGAGAATTCCTCTCCTTTTGTTTGGTCTTTTTGGTGTTAGATTCTAGCATCTGAGTTGTTTTTTGTTTTCAGAGAGACTTTCTATCATGCTACCTATCAATTGGCCATCTCGGATACCTCTCTCAATCCACTTTAGATTAATGTGACATGTTAACGTCATTATAGGATAGAAACAAAGACTTAAGAATCACTTCTACAATTTATGAGACAAAGAGACTTAACTAGAAAAACTACAATATTTGCTATGTATAAATGCCTCCTTTTTGTTAGCCTTGTGCTTAGAATTGAATCTATTAACATATGCCTTTCTCCCAAATTTCTTGAGATAGGAATTCATCTTTATGGATAAGTTTCAAAAAAGCTTTCTAAGTAGCTCAAGGTTATTGAGCTAGTAACTGAAATTTTAGGGTAGGCAGTTTTGAGATTTCAACTCAGTGACTGCCTGTTCTCTGCTCTTCTGTTATATCTGCAGATACTGACTTGGTGAGGGTGCACATTCTCAATCTCAGCAGAGCCCTCTCATTATGGAATGAGGAGGTGATGGTCTATCAAAAAAGCTTCCCTGAGAAACTAGGTGAAATCTCAGTTTGATCATGTATTCTGATATCTATTAAGATAAAAACTTATTGTTTTTAATTTATTTATTTATTTTTGCAGTGCTGGAAATCAAACCCAGGGCCGTTTACATGCTAGGCAAATGCTCTACCACTGAGTTATACTCCCAGATCAATATTTATTATTTTGTGTTGTTAATGGTGTTGCACATTTATGTTAATGTTTTACAAAGTTGATGCAGAGACATATGGTGAAATTATCATGCATTTAAACTGTGGAAAATTTAATGGAAATGTCCAATTTTTAGCAGCTTCCCTCAGTTTGCTTAGCAATATTAGTGACTTATTTTCAAATTGACAAAATTAGTCATATAATTACATTATTTTAGCGATTATTCTCAACTACTATATAAAATAAATGAGATCTAGAGGCACTGAATGATTGAAGGGTCACACAGGGTACTGTGTGCCCTAACCAGTGCACTAACTGTGTGCCATAACTGTGGCACTAACCAGTGCAAAATAACCTGAAACTCATCACCAGCCATGTTGCATGACAGTTCGGGCATTCACTGGATGTTACTAGGGGGTTTCTAGCTCTTGCTGAAACACTTCATCTCTCAAATTTCTTTTTCTATTCCCTCTATTATTAAAAATGTGCAAATTATGTGCTATATAATGATACTATTCATTTGGGACTTATCTAACATAAATTGACTAGACTGATTTTATATTTTGGAGGAAATCAATTTTAGTTTGTTTGACTGATAATCATTAGTAGAACTAGCCATGATAGAAACCATGAAATCAGAGGAAAATACACACCCAGTAAGATGACTGGCTGATTTATAATAGTAGACCCACTAATGCTTAGTAAAAATTGATAAAATGATGTTTGCTTGATGTTCCCATTCTACTAAAATTGTTCTAATATTATAAGTAGAGCAGCTAAATATTTCCTTTTTGAAAATAAGAGCTAAGAGATTGGTGTTTTTGCAATATCAGGTTTCTCTTGGGACATTGCGTTGATTTGCACACGTTAGTTGTGTATCTTTTAGAACTGTTAGAGGAGATTCACCATATTCAGTATTACTTTCTCAGTTTTGGCACCCGATAAAGCTAGGTAATTAATTTTTAAAACTTGTAGGCACATTTAAATATACATCATATAGGCCATGATATGCATACTATAATATTATCTGATAACATTATTTTAAAGTAATATTATTCCACAGTAATCTTTTTTTAGGTAACCAAAGTCTAACTTCCTAAGGAGCACAAGCAAATCAAAAATGACAGAGTGATTGTTTGCATGGAAACCCGATGGTTCCTTAGACTTCATGGGTGATTTTCATCATGAAGGATGTTTCAAAAAGGTAACAATAACAGCTGCTCCTTCAACCTCTAAATAGTTCCTTCTGTGAAGAGAATTTATGGTGGCCTAGTAGTTTTCTAATGTGGCTCTCATCAACTTCCAAGTCCTTAAATGGTCACTAGATTAACCCATTAAGAAGGCAAAGCTCCAGTTAGTAGATTTGCAGTGTTAAATGGCAAATATCACTGTGACAGAATCTTAGTACTAATGTCTACTGAGAGTAGGATAAGAAGAGAACAGCTATGTTTTCTAGACCATGGGCTACATAGGTTTAAAGCAAGTCTTTCAATGTAGGGGATCTGGAGAAAACAGGTAACATTTACAACGCAACTTTAGTTCAGTAGGCACAGAGAAGTAAGTATCTTGAAGCACTACTTGATGAGCATGTTGTTAGCTGTAGTTTTACATTTTAGGAGTGGATGTTATCCTAACTTGTACTCAACCCAATAATTCATGTAGTATTTAACATAAAAGCAAAGTTTCAGATTTCAGTCTCCACCCTGGCCATTCAATCTGTCCTATTGTTTAGTATAGTTCTTAAGAGTTCTTTTTTCTAAAATCTGTGTTTATCAAATTATCTTGTCTTTTTGTGGTAATATTACCACAAAATCATTGGATCATTTGCCAGCAACACTTAAGACTTTGGAGATCACACATTTGAGAACAAAAATTGAGGCAAGTAACTACAAGAGGGATTATAATCATCATTTGTAGCACATTTTTAACCAGGATGCAAGAGTTCCCAAAGCAAAACTAAAGAACACACACCATTTTTAACCCAAAGAGCTAAATTATTTTATTTGATGATTTCTTTGTTCATAGCATTTGATGCTTATAAACCAGAGACATTAATGGAGATAAATCTTGAGAGCCCAGTGTTTCAAGTGTTGTATTTTAGACTACCATTTGTACATTTCCAGCCTCTTCATTTGGGGGTAGACAAAAGAATGGCCTCTATCAATGTCTGTTTCCTAATTCTTGAGTTGGAAGACATTCTGTTTCCCAGCAAGAAGCAACTAAGATTACACACTGACTTAAAGTAATGAATCAACTGAGATGAGAATTTTTTTTTGGATTATCCAGGAATGCTCAAGGGATCCTCTAGGTGAAACAGGAAGGCGTAAGTCAGACGTAGAGGAGTTATGAGAAGGAAAGCAGAGGTCAGAGCGGTAAGATTGTTGGCTTTGAAAATTGAAGGGAAACATAAGCCAGTGAGTACAGGCAGCTGCTAGAGATAGAAAAGGCGAGGAAATGGATTTTTCTCAGAATATCTAAAGCAATCACAGCCCTTCTGACAAATGGATTTCAGTCCAGTGAAAGACACTGTGCCTCTGATAGGCTGCACTGTCAAATACTAAATTTGTGTTGTTTTAAGTGACTTGTCACTTCAGCAATAGTCACTAGTAGTCTCAGTTATGTAGTCCAGGTAAGCTTTTTTTCCACTGAATCATAGCAAGTGTCATTTCCTCCACTTTTGTGGCCTTTTGAAGATCATGAATTAAAGAAGATTTGAAGCAGAATAAATTCTCCTTCCAATGTTAGTTGTCAAATTAATTGAAACCCAAATTTTGCCCTTGAATTATTTTTCATAATGGAAAATTGACAGGCCAAAATAACTTTGGTCAGAAACTATACTGAAAATAGAGGTCTTTACCAAGATAATGTGCCAATTCACAGGTAATAGGCTAGAGATTTATGTTACAAATTCAGTACCAGAAAACCACATGATGATGTGTTTCATCCAAAGTGTGCCTATGTAGTTTTCAAATAATGTTATAGTACTTTGCTGTCATTCAGTCAAGTATGGTTTTATAACTGATGATGAAATTTATATTATATAGAGGTTAGGTAGAGCTAAAGTTAACAAGCTGAGAATATAACTTAGGAGGTATGCGTTTTTGGTAAGATCTGTGACATTGAGGTAATTTCCACATATGCACTATCTCCTCCCTGTTTACAGAGTCTTACTCCTAGAAAGGTTCTACAAGGGTTGTTTCTATAGAACTTTCTCTTTTTAGGTTTAACATAATAAAAAAAAATTAGATTTCTGCCTTTTGGGACTGTTGTCTTGTTTCTAATCTAGTACACTGCTTATTGTGTTTATTCAGTTGCTAAGGAGACCAATAGATTTATTGATGACTATTGTAAAAGGAAACCAGATGATTACCGGGAAAATGAATGCAAACCAAAAAGTCATTTTAATTGAAGTTTTTGCTAAATCTAAGTGTTGTAGCCAGGCATTGACTTTATGCTAAAATGTGACTAAGAATGCCAAAAGCAAAATCAAAGATATCAACATTACAAATGTCAAAGCCACGATATGGAAAGAGTGTCTTAAAAATCCAGCTGAAAGGAAAGAATACCAGTGAGAAAGTAAGAAATAACACAAGCAAATGGCAGTGTGATGATCCATGGCTCATCTTCGTGGGTCTTGCATAGAGGCTGCATGTACTCATTGTTACTCAAAGGTCTTGAGTGGAGGTTTCTCTTCCAAAGGATCCTGTTATTTTACAGGTTTTCTAACGAGAGTTTCTGGTTGAAATACGTTTCAAAGATTATGTACAGATTTAAATTGAGAAAGATGAATGGAAAGGCCAGTACCTTAGATTTTTTCCTATTGTGTAAGTTAACAGTCTCTGTTAACTTGTTAAATTGTGTTTAATTTAAAATTAATTATTAATTTGTTTAAATAATCAAAAAATCTAATCAACTTGAAATTTAGTTACTAATTTGTTTAATAATCCTAAGATGCCGAGTACATGCATAGTATAATTTAAAGACATTTGCATATTTTGTTGAATATATACACATTCTGTATCAAAAAAGTAAGGAGAAAAGTTATTTAATATAATGTTTAATGATCTATACTTTTAATATAAGCCTTTATTTAGAACTTTTCTATCTATTAAAAAACAATAAATCAATTAACTCAATTTAATACTAGTGTAAGGTCTTAAAGTTGGTTACATATCTGCACATTATAGATGAAACTAACACATGAACTGTTGATGGTTTATAATACTCTATGAATACATAATGCTAATAACTTTCATTTAGTCAAGCACATTTTAATATATATTTTAATTTACATTGTTTATAGAAATAATAACTTAATGGATTTAGAGAAAGTTGAGGGAAATTTAAAGAACTGAAAACATGAAAAATTAACTCAAATGATGTCTTCATTAAAATTATTGCATTCTATATTTCTACTAATGATATCAATGAGATGGTAAAAATTGTGTTTAAATTAAAATTAATTACTAATTTGTTTAAATAATTACCTATTTATATTTTATAATTATTAAAAATATAAACAAACTTTTAAATTTATATACCATAAAAATCTGCTAAAATTGGTATATTCATTTCAAAGGCTCTATATGTCTAACGTAACCAAACAAGACTGCTATCCAAACTCAAATGTAAAAATGTTTCTTCTTATTTACAGTTTTGGCAAGAAATAACATAAGATATTGGAGCAATTTATTTTGTTTTTGGAAATTTTTTAAATGTTTATTTGGGCCAGATATTCCTGGAAAATGTAAAAATGACCACAAAATTATTTCTGATCAATTCATCTTTAACAGTCTCTAAGAAACAGAAAAATACGTAGGAGAGGAAGTACAAGGCAGCAGGTTTCAGACATTAATTTATTGCCACAGACTAAAATTCATCTTGAAAACCGATTTTGACACCCATGGTACACACATAAATACAAAACACTCAGCACTCACACATGAGACACAGAGAGACTGAAAATCGTAATAACTGATTTAACTCAAGCTTTTTACAAGTCCACCAAATTTTAAATTGTCCATCAGTCTTTGAAGAATGGCTATGAAATACATAGTTGTCTGTCTTCGAGATATACCAATCAATCTCTCTGTAATGGTTTCTTTTTCCCTTACAGTCAATTTAAATAAACATTTTTACTAATGTCAAAAGTTCTTAAAGTGGCCCCTGAAACTTCAGTTGCCCTGGGATGGAATTACTTTAGAAATACATGAGATAATCTGTGAAAGTAGATCCCACCTGAATGGTAAACCAGGAGAAGATGGTTCTGCTTTGTGCCTCCAGAACCTGGCCAAAGACAAGCTGTCATAGCTGGGACCCCAATGAAACTTCCAAGTAAGGGTAGATGAAATCAGATAAAACTACTTTATGATCACAAGGATAAGTCCCTGCAATCTCTTTCATTATTTACCTTTAAATCAACTTTTTGAAGTACAATTTATTTATTTTTCCCATTTTTCTGATAATTAGCACATGTTTCCCACACATGATGATGTATTCTTCATTGGGAAGTGGTACATGCCCATAGCAATTCTTCATGCTTTTTCATCCCTTTTCTCTCCCTTCTCTCCATCTCTTGATCTTTTCCATGAGAATAAGATATATCTTCCTATTTTCTATTATGAGTCTTTTATTTTGCTCTTTGTTTATATTTTGTTTTTCTCCTTTAAGGGAAACCATGTGATATTTCACTTTGTGTGTCTGATTTATTTCCCTTAATGTTATGGCTTCAAAGTGCATCCATTTTCCTACAAATGTCTCAAGTTTATCTTTCTGTATGATAGACTAGTATTTCATTATGTGTAAATACCTCATTTTCTTTATTCATTTATCTGTTGATGGACATTTCGGTGTCTTGCAAGGTTTAACTACTATGAGTTGTTCTGCTATAAATATGTATATGCATGTATCACTGTAATAGGATATCTTTAACTGTTTTTGGAAAGATATTAGAAAGGAAACAGCTGGATGAAATGGAATTTCCATTTTAATTTTGGATGAGTCTCCATACTGATTTCTATGATGGCTATAGTAGTTTACATTCTGACAATAAACTACATCCATTTAATGCATACACATAAGGTTTTAAAAAGTTGACTGAATACAAATTGTGTCCAAAGGGTACCAGTTTGACATGATCTTCTAAACAATTCAATGCTTGGTATTGACTTATGTGATCTATGTATCTTCTCTCCTTATGGATAGGTTTTCTCTTCTAGACTCATAACAAAGAGAATGATGAACCAAAATGTTGTTAGAGAAAAAAAGCAAGTTCAATTTTCTAGTTAATAATTGAAGAATTTCAAACACATTTATTGATCCTTCATTGGGAAAATAAAGTTAATATTTATATGTTGATAAAATCGGATGGATGTTCAGACCCAATTTAGGTCCTACCTCGTTCTTGGGAGACAATGCTCTCCAATCCCAATCTAAAGGATCAAGAAGCCTGTTGTAGTCAGTGGTTGCGCAGAGAACAATTGGAATTAGGACATGAGTTTATAATATTATTTTTATGATGGTCACCCAGAGTTGACACAAGAAAATGCAGGAGATCTATCCACAATGCTAAAGACATAGAATATTTAGCCAAGTGCCTGAATCCCACAGCAATGTCCCACATGAGTCCAGATGAAGACCCAGAGCTCATGACAATGCTTCCCACGAGTCCAACTGGAGGTCTAGAGCCCACAAGGACTCACACCAGTCTCTTTTATGGATCTGTACTGGGAAGGCCCAAAATATCAGCGGTGGAAGCTAGGAAGTCTATGCCAGCAGGGTGAAGGAGCTGTGCTGGTAGGTTGAGGATTCTACACTGGAGCCAAAAAGTCACACTCACAACAAACACCAGGGCTATCCTGAAAAGCACCACAGCCATCCTCAGTGACACGGAGGCCCCGAGCTCCTCCGATGACAAGCACAGTCGAGTACGTGTCAGGAAGCCAGCGTGATGAGTTCATCCTGGAGACAAAGTGGCACATGTTTTCCTCTCTGGAGCCAGGATACAATGCTCCATGTGAGGACCAGAGCTCCTCCAGGAGAACCAACGGCTCAAACAGCAACGTGTAGGAGAATCCACAATGCTGCAATGCATCAATGCCTTCCTTCTCCTTCTCCACATCTCTATGCTACAACTTTCCTCAGGTAGAACATCCATGCTCAGCACCATGCTGATGTAATCCAGCTGGCATTAGGTTGACGATTAGTTTTTAATCCATAACAGAACCTGTGGAGAATATTTGTCACTAGATCTTGTGCAGAGCAATGAAGGGATCTTGATTGAGTCACGGTCAGACCTCTAGGTTTGTATTTCGTTGACTCCTTAAAAGGCCACAAAAAAAACCCCTGATGATGGGAGACAACTAAGTGTATTTGACAAAGGAGAAAGCCATCATGCCAAATAGAAATAGTGTTTCTGAATTGTGAAAATCAAGGTAATATATTATATAGGAGTTTAGGACTGGACTATAAATGTTTAAAGTTAGGTATTTCAAGGTGGAGTATTGGTTGGAATTGGAGAGTTTATTCTTTAGTAGCTTTGGATTAATTGGGTTAGGGAAAGTAGTGTCTTTAAACAATCTGTGATGAGCAAGCTATCAGTCTTGATAAGCAATTCATTTAGTTAACTCACAGGCTTGTTTTCAAGGAACAAGCAATTTTGGAAGCAAGTAGCTAACTTAAATTTGTATTGCTTTCACTATTTCACACAGAAACACAAATATATGTTGGTTTGAGTTTTCAATTCTATTTGTCCTCACAAGGAATTTGTTTTGAGTTTCCAAGGAATAGACTGGTGATGAGTCCCATAAAAGTGTGAAACTAGAACTGCTGTGTTGAATTTGACCACAAAACCATGGTAGTTTTGAGGCCAATAACAGATCTTATCCCTGTGATTGGTAATTAAATTAGCATTTTTAATGTTTATTGGTTGGCACACATACATACTTGCCATAGTTTATTTTTCATCTATGCTATGATTTCTATGCTATGTTTTATAAACATATTAACATGACCTTATGGTAAGTCTTCTTGAATTAATTCTGTAGGTTTCTTCCTATGACCAAGCACACTGGCTGCAGCCATTGCAATAGGTCAAGTCAGAGAGACAAACAGTTGAGGTGATGAAGATTATGGTAACAAACGTGGCTTCAAAGACAAAGTGGCAAATGTTGGTCATGAACTACATCATTAACCTACACCATCAGAGGCAAGATAGCAAGACATTAAGGTAAACCAAGAAAGGAGACAAAATCCTCACAATCCTAGAAGCTCTTCAGCACAGCATATAGAGCTTCAGCATGGTTGAGGCCCTGAGAAAATAAAATAGGTTTCCAAGACAGTGACTCTAAGAAGGAAAAAAAAAATCACCACGTAAGTTCAGAGTCACTCTGAGGTCATACAAAGAGAAGTGAAACAGTGGGTAAATGAGCAAACGAGGGAGCAATTCCACATGTATTGTCTCAGAGCTAGAGGTTACTACTATTGTCACTCATATTTCTTTCATTGAGTTCTCTGGTGCCAGATGGGTGGAAACTGGAAAGACAAGGTCACATTCACAGGGGAAGAGAGAATACTTGGACCGTTGTTCAGGGCATGTGAAGGGCATTTTGATTACAATGCATTAAGAATAGACTTACAGGGCCCATGAAACAAGTATCATGGTAAAATCTGAGAGACATGTTAAGCAGCAGTTGAGATCCTAGAATAACCCAAAATTATAAAGAAAATACCATTTCCATGCACTCATTTGAAAAACGACCATTCAATTTTAATTTTGCCATTCAACATTAAAAAAATAGTCCATCCCAATTTGTAACATCACAGAGGTGATGATATTATAAACCGTTTACTTTTCTTGTGTTTCTCTGTGGAGAAATCACCGGCCCTTGAAATTTCCAGAACCAGATTGTGCTAGGGAGCAGGTGGCTTTCTGAGTACCCCTATCCATGTGCAAATGTTAATAGCTAATCAGTGTGGGGCTATTTATTTAACTTTGATGGAAGAAACCATGGAGCCCTAGAGGTGACCACTCCTTTCTCTGGGACTGGGAGGGCTCTGCTGATGACACCAAGTCATGAGCATCTCCTCCTCTTCCAAGGCACAGTATCTTTAATGGTCCCCTATTGACTACCTTTTGGACTTTATTTCCTGTTGGGAACTTTGTGGTATTCCTCATAGCTTTCTAGGGGAGAATAACTTTTGAGTATCATTCTTGAACCTGTTAATTTATTCCCAGGAGCTTTAGTGAAGTCTAGGAAAAACACTACCCAGCAGTCATCCAGCCCGGGGCTGTAAAGTTGTCAGATCTCATAAGCCTGGCATAGTGTTTGGGTCTGGCCAGGATAGGAGAATGCAAAGGGGGAAAAAAAAAAGAGTTCGTGGAACTCACATCTGTTGTGCACCAGATGGCAGTTGTTATTTCATCTTCTGCAGAACTTTTTCCCATAATTCTTGTAGCATTTCTTCTAGTGCAGTACTTTCCAGGGAGAAAAAATAAGCAAAATATTTTGGGAAAAAATGAGGTGAATGTAACATTAAAAGCCAGGCTTTAATTGTTCCAAAACTCAGGATTTGCAGAGTCAAGTTTCCCACAGCAGTCCTCCAACTGTGCAGGGAGTATTACAATAGGAGCCTCGTTCCATAATCACTAAACCCAGGGTAAAGTTACATAGTGTGCAGCAGATAAAGGGCATGAAATAATGGAAAGGAACTGCACTTTTTCTCTAATCTTAGATGTACAGAGAATATTATGTTACTGCATAAATATTGCATGATCATGTAACAAAATATACTAATGAAATACACAGATGCAAAGCAAGGATGCAGGGGCTGAGATTGCACCAGGAACGCTTAAATTGATTTTTCTATTCTTTGCTAATTCAAATTCAAACTTAATTTAGCATTGGTGTCATTTTATGAGAATATAATATGTCATGGGAGACCTGACAGTTTTTAATGGGTTTATAAAATGGCACTTAGAGTTATCTCCTGCAACTATAATATAGACATCCAACACTACTGCTGTCTTCCGTGTATCAAGCTTTCAGTCCAGGCTGTGTCTTAAGCATTTGGCTGTTGACCTGGAGGCTAATCTCAGCACACTGGCTTCTTCCACCTTGCACATATGGCACATTTGTTGCTTGTTTTTATGAACACAGATGTTGCTTATTGGATATGGTGAATCTCTGCTTACGTTTATCTGTTGTTTAGTATCTGTGTGCAAATTTGTCAGCTCGGTCATTTAGACACCCTGTGCCAGCTGATGAAAAGCACATTTACATAGCACCTACTGTATAAAGAGCTCTGCTGTAGATTCTGATGTGACAGAAAGAAATTGCTATGGTCTTGCCTTTTAAGGAATTAAGACCTTCAGTAATGACAGCAGTGTTAATTATATTTACTTTGAGTCAGATTGCACTGAGCAACCCAAACAACCTGACAGCACCAGCATACTCCATCTCATTACATTTTTCCTTTCATTTTACAAAACCTCTACTTTATGCAAACATCTCCTGTTATATGTGCTATTGTGGTGTGATTTTCATAGGAATAAGTGTGTTTTTCTTGCTTTGTCTGAGGTTATTTTCAACCTTTTTTGGGGTGTACCTCTAGTAACCAGCACTTCGGCAAGCTAAGCCACACTTAGAGAATCACAAAATATCAGAACTGGAAACAAATTTTAAAACACTTTCTCCCTTTTAAAGATGAGGGAAAAGATTCAGAGATATTAGGAATCTGTTCAGGATCATAAATATCTTTGTGGCAGTGTGGATGGGGTTAGGTTCTACCTCTTCATTGTAGTGTATCTTCCCTGCAACCCCACTGGAGAGGGGCGGTGGTTGGTTATATGATCTCAGAGTAAATTTGCTTTTAGTGACATTTAAAGACAGCAGAGAACAAAAGACTTAAGTGGGCATTGACATATGAAAATATAAACCAAAATGTCTGGCAGAAGAAATAAGAAGCAATTTTATCAATATATCCAGCGAGGATTCCATTTATGAAATAACATTGTGAACTGACCTTTAATTTGGTTTGTTATTTCTTACTTTCATTTTTTATTTTTAGAACCATAATAAAATTAAAGTTAGTTACAGATCATTGCTGCTCTTTTATTCTATATCCAGTGAGTTTAATTTTGTAATTCAATTACCAAATAGCATACATTTAATAATGGCTACAGTCTCTCATTTACATCAGCACCATAGGAATATTTACTTTATTAAGAATTATACAAATAGACAATTTGGATAATACCAAGATAGTTTTAAAACAAGAGAAAGTGTTTCTAAGTGCGGTCAGGGAAAACTTTGTTAAACTATTGTTAGGAATTGATAACAAATACACTACTTGCTACCTACTATGAACTTTTGCTTAAATATTTCTAAATGTGAATTTGCAGGGGTCTGATTTGTGATAATTTACTACATGTATGTCTAGCAAGGAAATAATGAAATAGGTGCAGTAACCAGAGATGAGAAAAAATAGCAGTTGACATGCAATTTCTAAGTAGTTCTCCAGGGAATCCATTATGAGACACCTGAGAAAAAATGTTAATACTTAAAACATGACACAAATGTAAAATAATAAGAAGTAGAAAACAACATAGTATCATTATTCTTAGGAAGATATTTGCAAAGATCTGTGCTAATATTTTATTTCACAGAGAATCTGAAACCTATGGCCCAAATAGTAAAAAACATACATTTATATTGTTATTTGTTAAATGTTCTTATGCTAAGTTCATGGACATATGCTAAGTTCATTTAAGTCTAAATAGTTTTGATATCATCTTTCTGTGTATTCTTTATCACTTCAAACAAATATAAATCTCCAAATCTGTTAAAAAAATGTTATTAGCTGTCTATTTTAAGAAGAAAAATGACTTTGGATTAGTCCAAGTAAGACTATCAATGTAAATCACAGAAACTTTCATTTCCATCATTTTACCTTACTCCCATGAGGTAGCATGGAACATGCCATAAATGTATTTTGCCTATAATTTTTAGTTAATGCATTAATGATTTTTTAATTGGTCCTAATAAACTATGGTTTGTTTTCATAAGCCATTAATGTGTCTATAACCACTTTGATTGATTTGTACAGTAAGTTAAAAAATCCATATTTATCAGTCTCTGAACAAATCTGATGTGTATCAGTTGTGAACTCTGAAAAAAACCATCTAGATGTGATTTCTAAACAATTCATTTACTAAGGAGCTGTTAGTTTTCATCTATTTCTCAAAAAGTCTATGATAAGACAAGGAAGTTTTTTTTATTAACTTCAAATTTTAATTTGAAAGACTATAAACAACACCTTCTACGAGTTAATTTATCATTCTGAAAATCTTTCCACATGATGTTCTCAGCATACTCTTTCTACAGTGGATGTATTAATAACTAAGTAAACTGCTCTTTTGATCTCATATTTTCATTTAAACATTATTCTCTTTACCTAAAACTTTCAAATTGAGTTAAAAGTTAAAATTTGACAGAATGCTATAAATCTTTGAACTATTTTTTTTTTATACTGATGCCATTTCTATACTTATTCAGGCTTATTATGTCTCAAAGTCACTGCTCAGCAAGGAAAGATTTTGGAGCGCTACCGCTACCAAATTATTTCTCCCTAAACAAACTTCTGATTCCTCTGCTTGTTTACAAGGAAAGATCAAGATAAATCAGGGTGTGATTGCAGGAGGCGTGATTCATCATTTGCCAATCAGAAAATGGAACATGAATCATTTGACAAGGGTCAGGGAAAAAAACTTGGAAAACAAAGCCATTCTGAAGAAATGTTCTACTGAGAGGCACTGCCATGGATCTGTGAACTCTGATGACCTTCTTTCCCACGTATGCATTCTTGTTGGCTCGATACATTCACCTTACCTTTCTTGTCTAGTGCATTCATCAACTCTACCTTATTTAAGTATGATCATTTATCTTCTGTAAACCTATGACCTGAAGCGATGTGCACAAACATCCCTCCAGTTTTACTATTTCAATTGTGAATTCCTTCAACATTTATTTCATAAATACTTGCCAAATGTCTATCATGTTTGATACGCTAATAGGAATGATCAGAGCTATTAACAGTACAACTATTTATGATATCCTTCAGTATGCCCAATTATCTCAAAAATCCACATTTACTAAGGTTTTATTTGGTTCAGAATCAAATAAAAACCTTTTTCCTACAGATTAAAACCCTATAAACTATCAGAAATGCAAAATATTTATCAGAAGGACAGAAAAGCTGTTATCAATCAAAATGTACTTTTTCCTCTCTAGTAGTTTAATTATGCATAATTTTTCCTCTTAATAGGTTAAAAAAAGCCCATCAGCTGCATTTCTCATCCCACTGTAATAGTTTTCTGTGACTAACTCACCTTTCCCTACCCACCTTTAACATCAGGTCCTCCGTCCTGCATTTCCCTGAATACTCTTGCTTCCCCCACAATCTGGTTATTTTGGGTTTAGACTCCAGCAAAGTGCACAGACTTCAGCACAACTTAAAAGAGTACCATAAGTGACTCACACTCAACCCTCTAAAAAGATTTCACCTAAACCACCCAACTCAAGTAATGTAGGGATTTTAGTAACTTTTTTGAAAATGGGAGCGAGGGCTGGGGAGTCAGCTCAATGGCATAAGCTCCTGCCTGGCAAGTGTGAGGTCATGAGTTCAGTCCCCAACACAAACACACATGCACCCACACACACAAAAAAAAAAAAAAGAAAGAAAGAAAAGAAAAGATAAGAAAAGAAAATGAGAGCGAACTAAATTAACTATTCTCTCGGATAGCAAATATTTGGGATCTGCAATGGATATCCAACCTTGTTCACTTGGAAGAGATACTAGAAAAGTGTAGCTATTCATTTCTGTCAGAGTGTTTGGGTTGGCAAATTTTTTTTAATTGTTTTTCCCAAATGACTATCTAAATGGAAATAATTATGGCAGGTACAAATAAAAATAAAATTGTTGAATTTTTTTTTTTGGTCTAATAAGATTGTTCTGTTTTATAGGCACTCACATTACATTCATGCAGATAATTTCCTTACTAGCTATCTCTTCTTTCTCCCCACACCTTGCCTGAAAACTCAATGGATCTGTTAAGAGATAAGGGAGACTTTTGCAGCTAGAAAACAGTCATAAACACTAAGTAAACATTTTAGCATGGTTGTGCTCTGATAAAACTTTATTTAAAAGAGCAAGCAACTAAACTGAGAGCTCTAGTTTGCTGAACCTTCCTTTCAGAACCAAGTCTTCAAAGTCTCTGAAACTCTGCTTCATACCACAATGTCAACACCTCACATATTAATTCAGAAACTGAAATAGGAACTTTAATTTTCATTGTGTTTATCGACAGTGTAAAAGTTTTGCTTTCAGAAAATATATTATCAGTCATAATGTTTTCTTTTTTAAAAAAAACAGTGTTGAAAAGACTTCCTTAAAAACCAGCTTAGGTTTAATGTAGGAATGTTAATGAAGATAGTTGCAACTTCAAGTTATTTGAAGATGAAGGCAATAAATTAACTGAGAGATATCTCTTTCAAGAAAACATCAATGCTAAGCTTCATGACTAATTTGTGCACTTAGCAAAAGCAGTGCTGTGCATTTACTTCTAGTCTTCTTTGGGCCTAGAAGATGATGCAAATTATATTAAGGAAGAGTTCCTTACTGGTCGGGGAAAGACTAGTGATTTTTTTTTCTCCTTTAAACATTAGATACAGGAATTATTTCTTTTATACAGGTTTGGGGTGTAAAGATTCAGAGACGGTATGAATTTGTTGAACAAAAAGAACTAGCTGCTCATGAAGCTGTAATGACTTGCAGATCTACATTGTGAAGTACTGAGGTGATGAACACAGTGAGCTGTTTTGAGACTGTGTGTTGCTTCCATATTCCATTAGTGCTTAATTAATTTAGAAGACTTTTCAGATTGCCAGTGGGGTGGGCAACAAGTTTGAAAACCTCAGAAAATACCAAGTTTTAATGACATGGTCAGAGACTTGCTCCTTAAGACATCACTTACTTTCTAATTTTTCCAAAGCCTTGCTCTTTGACTGGGTTTTCTGCGCAACTTAGAAGACTGTATCTTGATAAAAGAGTTCACTGTCATTTCAGATGAAGACAGAAGCATACAGATACCTAATGGGTGAATATGCCCATCGTACTCTGACTACCAGATCCACTTACATAGACTCAGATGGGCCCTAGGAATGGAACCAGGACTTTTATTCTTCAGGAAGCAGAATGATTTTTAAAACTGAATATAACTGAGGCAACAGCAACATTTACATGATTCTAATTGTAACTACAATTCATACATGTAACACTCTGCATGTTTAAAGTCATATAAAGAATCAAAGGTGAAGGAAGGGAAGTAAACAAACGATATCTTTAACCCTGAAAGATAACTTTCTTAATTTAAGGAGTGTCATTTCCTAAAAAATGTGGAAGTGTAGATACCTATTTCCATGTGGTATTTGGTTAGACTGCTTATGACTACTGTTGAAAAAAGGAAATAACAGAGTAGATAAAAAATATAGGTGATGAAACATCCACAGGGAAAAGGAAAATGGGTAAATACCCAATACTGAGAAAAGAATAGAATAGAAGACTTGAAATTTGATGAAGACTGTGGAAGGAATATTGAGAGCAGGTCGTGCATTTATTTACTACTCTCATTAATGAGCAAGGAGTAGTTCTAATTGCAAAGTAAAATATCTTTGAATTATTATTTAAAGCTTAATGAATACTAAATAGAAAAATTGAGAGAGTTAGTAAGTGATCTAAAAAATGGCAAAATGACTTCTAGAGGAGGCAGAGGGTGAGAACGTAAGAACTCAAACTCTGCTGCTGTGTGCATGGAGACACATTAGCACATCCAGTCTACATCGCTGGAAGTATTTTCTCATCTCATCCTAGGGTCATTCTGTTTCATACAACTTTTTAACTTGCTGATAAAGAAAAATGTCAGTTGGAAATAGAGGTAATGTCTGTGCTTGACTGGCTCCTTTAAATTAATAAATGTACAATATATTACAGAGTCTTTGGAGATCTTGGTGTGCTAGACAAAACAATGAATTATTCATTTTCCCCTCTCTTTTTTATAGGATAACTACTGCTAAAAATTCTTAAAACCTATTCTGCAATCCATTGTAGAGTCATTTCTTAATATCTAATAATTCAAAATCTGATGATTAATTACATTTGGTGGATGGGAAAAAAAACCAAAATATTCAAGACTGAAGAGAAAGAAGGAGTGTAAAAGACAGAGAACAGTCCAAAAAACTAGAGTGAAAGATAAAACCTGTTTACCCTTGGCTCTTTCCATGGGTCTTTTATTGATTAGGATGGTGCTTCATGAAATTATGAGCAACCAGGAAAACATTCTGCCCCCATCATGAAACACCATCTTTCTCTGCATCTACTTCCTAGTGCCCAGCCATACCTCCCATCAACTGTGAAAGACTTTTCAGTGTTCATGTGTTGGTGAATGAGGTCCCTCAGGGTGTTTGTCACTGTCATGTTTGGATTGTTTGTCTGCAGCACCCAGACTTTGTTTCATCTTTGGCACACAGACATTGAAATGAAATGATATGTCGGAAAATCCAGGTTGCCTTTCTAACAAAGAGCATGTTGCCTCTTTAAGGAACAATGAAACACGATGAATAGCTATTCAATTTTTTGTAGTACTTCCAGTGCTAGAGAAAGCAAAAATCTGGCCTAACATTGAGAGTGGCCATTTCTTTTGTCGCCAGTACTGGAATGGTTAATTACTTGTCGTTTCTCTAAGAAGACAACAATGAGCAAGCCCCTGCCACTGCTTTGCAGCCTAAAACAAAACTGACAGATCGTGCTCTGCAGCTGAAACAGATGGCTGCTTATCCGGCTGACAAAGCCAATGTAAACTGGAGAGGGTTTCATTCTCTGTCCCAGCTCCAAAGAGGTGAAAAGAACACCTTCCTTTTGGAAGGAGACACACACACACACACACACACACACACACACACACACATTCAGACATGCAGTACTACAAAAGCAAAACTCTAGCATGCTGTCACCTCCAAAAACTATTGCAAAATCTTGAGCTGTGTGAGATTGCATGCAGGGGAAATTGAAATGTGGCTGTGGGTCTTTCTACAAGCATGAAGAATAATGGCCTTTTAAAATATTGAAGTGGACAGGGCAGAGGGAATAATTCTTCCACTTCCAACCTGCTTCTGACCTACAGATGACAGTTTTCAAACCATTCATTTTGAGAACTTAAGAAACCAGAGAATGTTTGTGTGTTGGAAAGTCACAAAACTAGGAAAAAGGTGTTTTATAATTTCCAAAAGTAGTTCTCTTCACAAGGATTAAAAACCCAAATATGTGCCCTTAGGCTCAGAAGTGGTTAAACACATACCATGGTAACTGGTGAAGTGTCTTTTCAAGATGCTAAGAAGCTGGGAGACGTGGACTTGTTCAGAGATATTGTCATTATCCATAAGATGAGAGCAGGAATGAAAAGAAGAAAAGGAGAATGTAAACTGAAAGTGAAGGAAACCAACTCTACTACAACTACTATTCTTCCCAGAACATTCTTTTAAAACAACTCTGGCATTTCCATGGCTTTCGATATTTAAACATTGGATCTTATCAAATAAATAGTAGATAGAACTTGTTGACCATCACAGATGTTTAATAGACTGGGCTTTCAGGACCACGTGCAGCCTGATGTGTATTCTCCCTCCTCTTCTGACTAAGGTCCCATCCTATCAGCTCACGGGTAGAAACATTGTCACAATGCTGCAGGCCCTGTGGAGTCCGATGATGCGTGTTGGTCTTGTTAAAATTTCCCAACATTTTAGTACCTATGGACTAAGATAACTGAATTGTCTCCAGCTTGCAGAAGTTTTGGGAAATGAGCTAAATATTAGGTTTCATGTTAAGTTCTTTTCCACCTCAATTTCCTATTTTATTTTACAGGCTTTTTCTTCCCCTTTCCACTAAATTTAATACTTCCTTTTTCTAATCCACTGCATAATCCAATTCTTATTTTTATTATGTTAGTTTTGCTTTCAGTGCCTATCCCACCTTTTCTGGCTCTCGTTTGGTCTTCATCTGCTGTTTTACCTGGGGGATCCTATTAACTCACCAGGGCTCAGTGGCCACCTGCTGTGCATGTTAATGACCCCTCCAGCTTCCCCCTTCCTGGCTTTGCCCTGTTGCACTTTTCTGCATTTCTCCTGACACGTCTCTGCTTCTCAGATGAGGCCACCTGCACACCAAATGAGGTCAATGTGCTCCAGAAATTCGGGGAGCGGCACAAAACAGTGTATTGTTGATATTTCTTCCCAAAGCATCTCTTTCCTACCACTTTTCACTTTGAATGGCCAGTGACTGTGCTTCCAGCATCTCACTTATAATTTGGGGGAGCAATTGCCTTCTGCTGGTCCTTGTTTACAAAGTCCCTTGGCCAGTACTTTTTCCTTTTTTTCCTGTCTCCACTGACCAGCTTCACAATTCACCTCTTCCTCTCTATGTTCTCTCATGACCTAATACATTTATCACCTCCTTTCCATAATATTCTTTTTAAACCTAATCTCCATTTCTTCTAGCATTTCATCCCACAGAATTGTGTTTGCATGGCATTGTGTTGGGGGGGGGGGACCCAGCAGATAATTAATCAAATCTTCTTTCCCTTAGGCTTAGGAGCAGAGAGAGCAGGTAAAGAAAAAAAAATCATGGAATGTGTCTTTTTCCTCTCCTTGTCATAAAGGGCCTGCCGCCTCTTTTAACACACTCTCTACGTGTAAATCCCTTTTTTGTTCACTGGATTCTCTTGTCCTCCAGGTTTTCCCAGAAGCTCGTTTTGTCATTTTCAGTGAAATGCTCCTTGTTGAAACACGTTTCCTCCTGTGTAACTGTGCATATCCTTTTTGTCTTTTTCATGTTCATGCCAGGAAAATCAAGCTCTCTATGTTTGAAATGTAAACATTGCTTCTTGGTGTTCCAAGTCATCAATTACCATGCCGCTAGTTATACATAAAAATTTGATTCCTCAATTTAGACTCTTTAACTTGAACATTTTAGATGAACTGATGTCTATTTCTGGCAACTGATATAGCTGTCATTCAGCTGGTGGCCTTGCCCTGAGAGAACTGACCTGCAAAGTCTTATTTTTCTGGGATGTGCAGGTACATCAATTCCTCTGTGGATTATTCAAAAAAGTGGATGTGTTGGGCATAGAGCAGAATTCTACCTACCGCCAGGCTCCAGAGGACCTACTTTAATGATGGATAAAAGTTCTGAGCAAAAAGTTTCTGTTTTCCTCAGCTCTCAAAAAAATTCTTTGCAAATATTTACTCCAGTTCTCTAGTGGACCTTTATTGCAAAGCCAGCCTCTACTTTACAGAAAAAGTTGTTGTCTAAGAAATGAGACTCTAAAATTGCATCTCTTTTTTTGGTCTTTAATTTTTCTCAGTACATGTTTGCAGTACATGATGATCACATTCTTTGTGGGAAGTTGGTACATGGACATAACACATGCCCCAGTCCTTTTTTCGCCTTCTCTCCCTTGCCTTGCCCCTCCTTCTACCTCTGGGGATCCCCTTCCCATTGGAAAAAGATCTTGCTCCTTACTTCCTGTTACTTAACTTCTATTTTGTTCTTTATTTGTGTGTTGGCTTTCTCATATGTGAGAAGCTATGCACTATTTAAGCTTGTGTATCTGATTTATTTCTTTTAACATTATGATCTCAAGGTGTATCCATCTTCCTACAGATAACTCAAATTTATCCTTTTATGGTAGACTAATACTCCTTTGTATATAAATACCACAGTTTCTTTACTCATGCATTGTTGTTGGACAAACAGGCTGCTTCCAAGATGTAGCTATTACGAGTTGTACTGCTATAAACATGGGTATGCATGCACCACTACTCTTACAGGAAGATACCCAGAAGGAAATAGCTGGGTCAATTGGAATTAGTATGAAAATTTCTCAAAAAACTAACATTGTGTTTCTTAATATGCTATTACATGTTAGCACCCATAATTTGGAAATTCTATCCCTATTTTATGGGTGTGAAAAGTAAGGAAGGACAAATTTGTGTTTCTTTTTGACAGAGATTGGCTCTCCACTATGGAGGCTTTTACATAATAAACTCTATTTTGCTCATGTGACCATATGTCTGAGGGCTAATAGGTTAACCACAGCACAACCCATGTGGCATTTAGCCTAGATTTAAAAGATGTGATACTTGCCTCCATGGAAGAAGCAGGAAACTTGGACTGATTGCTTTCTGTGGAAGCTTGCAGAGCTGCTGCCATGGAGAGTGTATGGACATTCTGAATGTGCATGATTGTCTTTACTGAAAGATCACTTTTTGGCTCATGTGGAATCACAGCTTGAATTCTGGGATTGTCACCTCTTCTCAGTGCTCTGCTTTTAAAACATACTGGTAATTTAATTCATCTGCTGACTTGAAATACATGGATTGCTTTGATATGTTTTGTTTTTGACCTGCCAGTTAAAACTTGTTTGAGATCTGTTAATGAACAATATGTTATCTTTAAATTATCAGGCCTATAGTTCATCTTTTGCCATTTTTATACTTAATAGTATTTCCAGGAAATAAGGTAATATTTTTCTGTTGAAATTATTAAGTAGTTCTGTAGTTTGCAAACACACACACACACACACACACACACACACACACACACACATAGGCAGACCCACAAATATATCATAACTAACAAATCTCTGTGACACTGTCATAAGTAAAAGAAATGAACCTTACAGTGAATTGACACTGTCAATGAATTCAAGAGTGGCTTAGTTAATCAGTAAAGCTTAAATGACTTGACAGTGTATTCACTGAGTATTTGGATATTGGAATAATTGAAATTTGTATATTCAGTCTTCAGTGGTCAATTTTGTGTCCCAATTTGGCTAAGCCAATGTACCAAGTTTTGATCAAACATCAGTATAGATATTGCTGTGAGCAAATTTTAGAAATAATTAACGTTGAAATCAGTGGATGTCAAGTATACCTTCTATGTTATGAATGGGTCTCATTCAATCAGCTGTAAGCCTTAAGAGAAAACAGTCCTCTCTTAGGAAGCGGAAGTTCTTATAGCAGATCATCTCTGGACTCAAACTATAGTGTTAACTGTTCTGTGGGTACCTAGTGACTGCTCTACCCTACAGATTTCAGACTTGTCTTGTCCCATAATCCTATGAGCCAATTCCTTGAATCTTTTTATTTACAATACACATCCTAATGGTTCTATGTCTCTGGAAAACTCAATATAAGTGTTATCACTTGGTAAATATATGAATTTGAAAGTATACATTCTTTTGTTGTACCTCAATGTCTTCATTTCTAAACTGGAGAATATAATAATGCCTACCTCTCTGGAGTTCTAGAAGAATTAAATGATTAATGTAAATGACATTTTTAGGGCAGTGACTCATGCACAGTTAATTTCTATGTAAGCCCTAGATATCATTGTTGTTGTTGCTGTTTTTGTTGTTGTTATGATCATAGATAATGCAGATAATAAAATTATATTCTCATTGTTGTTATTAGCTCTTTTATATGTCCATAATTAGTAAAATTCTGCTTATTGCATTTTTCAAATATCAATGTTTTGTTGAAAATATCAGTCTTCTGGTCAAGTTTTATAACTTTTAATTTTCCTTAATCACCAAGATTCATGAGAGCCTTTGGACTTGGTGTTTGTTAATTCAAGCACAAATATTCATTGGGTACTTACTGTGTGCAAGGCTCCTGGTTGCAATGTTGAATAAGACTAGTCAATCTCTGCCTAAAAGGATCTTAGCAGTGAGGAAGACTGACATTAACCAACAGAGAAACAAATATATAACTGGAAAGTGCATTACATAATATGCAAGAAACTTGTGGACCTAGAAGGGAAAAGTCCAAAAACCACTGAAGGAAAGTGTCATTTAGCTAGAGAGGAAAAGGAAAAAAAAGTCAAATCAACAGAACCCTGGGTGTCATGTAAAGCAGGAAGGAGTTTAGAAACTTCAGGAGAGGAAGGACAAAGATGTTGGTGGCAGGGAGGGGGTTGTAATTGAATGTATAGCAACATCAGTGTGTGAAATCTCTGAACCAACCAAGTAGTGAAAAATCCCGTAACTCATCCTATCTTCATCCTATCTGTAAATCTATCATTTTTCTCATTCTGAAATCTATTATTGTCATTTTTGTTTTCTTTAATAATTTTTGTTTAATAGTTCTACATAAATATCTTTTTTATACCCCATTGCCAAATTCTCATCCTTATATCTCATGCAACCTTTATATCCTTACTTTTTCTCTTGTGTGTATAGTTTTCTCTGTATCAATCCCTGTCTCATCGCTGCAAAACCTGAGTTGTGTCTTCATTGTCACAGATAACTGGGAGCCTCACTTCCATTTGATTATCTTGCTCTGGGAGGGCATGTCCTCGAATATTCTTTCAATCAATTTGCCCTGTAATTGCCACACAAAAATGTGGATAAATACATAGATAAATGTGAGCTTGGACTAAAAAAGGATGTTTTTTTGTCCTCATTTTGTATTTTTGCATGCAGTACAGTGTTAAACAGCTTTTAAATTACTCTTGCTGAGTAAAGCTGCTGCTAATGGATTTTGCTTTGGGAGGGGAGGGTTGTCACATGGCTCAGTTTCCTGTCCTGATTACTAATTATTATTGTCTTTGTCTTTCCAAGACAAATCATAGTTTTGTTATCACACAGCTTTATTTAACAGTAGCCGAGTAGCTATCTGATCATTTGAAGAAATCTTTTATCACAGTCTGCTTTGCCTGATTTTATTTTGTACTGAGCTGGTATTTATGAATGGAAGTTCAGTCTGACTGATGGCTTGTGACAAATGGGGAACATTTATGCATTGTGCTTCCTGCCTTCTTTGCCACACACCTCTGCCATGATTCACACAGGAACCAGATGTCCCCTGTCCTCAGTCTTCCCCTGAACTCTCATCTCACAGTTAGAAGCAGTGGAGGAGGCGAACTAGTTTGAGACCACTGAGTTGTCTTACATGCAGTGGGCTGCCAACATGTTGTGAATCCCTAGGGTTCTCTGGAGCCCATTACCAACCCAGTGAATCACTCTGTTTGCTTTTCTACAAAAAAAAAAAAAAAAAAAAAAAAAAGAAAAAAGAAATGTGCAGCTGCTTACTCCTGCCACGGACTTTGGAATTTTGTTCCCCCTTCCATCTGCCTTTTGTGTAAAGAAATTCTGCCTGAATAATTACTTGTCTGTCCTCTTTGCTCATTCCCTACATAATCATTCTTCAACCTTCTGTTTCCAATTAGTTCTTATCTCAAATGGCTTATTGGCATCAATCTGTTTGCAGCACCACCAAAATGCACAAAGCTACCCTAAAACACAGGGAATCTAGATAAGGCCGAGAATCCCCAATCATTTCAGCGGAGTCTCTGCCTTTCACCCTGGTGCCTTTTCTCAGGAAACCTGAGATAGGAGATGTTGTCCAGACTTGCTGTTGACGTAGCACATTTTGGAGCGAAATGACATGCGTGAGCATTGCAGGGACTGTAAAGCCTATGAAAATAGCCATTGTTGGACATCTGGTGTCGAAAAGAGTTGTTTCAAAACAAGTTCACAGTGTTAAATCATGGTGTAGACAGTGCAGCTGTCTGCTGCTGGAGAGGGGGTCTCCAGACCTGTTTGTCAATGGTTGCGCTCTAAGTCTTGCTAATCACTTTGATCTGCAGACTGTTTTGCCACAGGAATATGGCTGAAAGTGGGCCAAAGTACCCTGCTGCCTCTATTAGCCAGTCAGGCATTGCCGAGTATGCTAATAGGATCATGAGAGATAAATAACACTTTCACAACGGCTTCTAAGCTTCATGGGTTGAAGCAGGACACAAATAATTTCAAGGACACCTGTTTGATAACCCTGTAGTTCCCTATGCTAAGGAGAAAGTGGGTAGTTAGAGCTTATCACCCCAAAGTTCTTTCCTTCTCACAGAAACTGGGTGTCAATGGCTTTTCCAAAATCACCACTAATTAATGGCTGGGAATTATACTTTTCTCCTTTTAATTCCTGGCAATGTGATCTTTATAACAAACTACATTGCCAAGACAATGTCTAGAAGATGAGCTGAAAGCAGAAATCAAAGCCAGACTTGACATCTTATAAACTCCTGGGTTTACCTTTGTCAGTCATTGCTTAGGACGGGAGCAAACCCAACGCTTGCAAACAGGACACATTCAGTAATTGTTTTTTGTTGTTATTTTGGTAGGATTGAAGTCTAATTAGAGTAAGGCAGTGGTGCCTCCCGTAGGCTATTCTTCATATAGTACTTCACTTGGTAAGGGGTTCTTGAGACAATCCTTTCTTTCTGAGGTCTTGACTTTCCCAAAGAGAAAGCTCTTTATAATGAGATAATATCAAGTCCAAAACTAGTATCTAAAGAATACAAAACTATAGGAGTTAGACATAAGATTTTGCATTTAGGTCTTTGGTTGATTTTGAGTTGGTTTTTGTGCAAGGTTAGACACAGGATCGAGTTTCAACTTCCTATAAATGGATAACTAGATTTCTCAGGAGCGTTTCTTAAAGAAGATGTCTTTTTTTCCCCCGATGTATATTTCTGGCACATTTGCCAAAAAATTGTGGTTGCATAGGTTTATTTTGTGTTTTCTATTCTATTCTATTGGTTTATATATCTGTTTTTATGACAACATCATGTTAATTTTGTTACTATAACTCTATAACATATTTTAAAATTGTCTATGGTGGTATCTCTAGCATTGCTCTTTTTGCTTATGATTTCTTTGACCATTGTGGGTCTTTTTATGTTTCCATAAGAATTTTAAGATTTTTTTTCTAGTTCTGTGAGTACCATTCTATTTTGATGGGGACTGCATTGAATCTATAGATAAATTTCAGTAATATGGCCATTTTAACAGTGTTAATTCTGCCCATCATCAATGTTCCATATTTTTCAGTGTAGGAGTCTTTCCTGTCCTTATTCCTAGGGTTTTTTTTTTCAAGGTATTATGAATGGAAATGTTTTCACAATTTCACTAACACTGTATTTTTTATTAGTTTGTAGAAAAGTTATTGACGTTTGTGTGCTTATTTTATGTCTTGCTGCTTTTCTGAATTTGTGTATAAGATCTAAATAATTTATTTTATTTTATTTTACTTTTGGTGCCAGGAATCAAACTCATGACCTTGCACTTGCCAAGCAGGCATTTATGCCACTGAGCTAAATCCCTGGTCCTATAAACTTTTTATTGAGTTTTTATGACCCATAAGTGAAAAATATGTCATCTGCAGATAGGACTAACTTGATTTTTTTCTGTCTCTATTGTATACTTTTAAATTTTTTTCTCTTGCCTAGTTCCTCTCACTAAAATCTCAAATACTATATTCAGTAGGAGTGGTGGAAGCAGACATCCTTGTCTTGTTTTAGAGGAGAGAGTTTTTCACTAATTATTTATGATACTGGGAATGGGTTTGTCATATAATAACTATTATCATGTCGAGGTGGAATCCTAGTTATTTTCATTTTACTATGAAAGGATTACATTTCATAAAGGGATTTTTCTGTGTGTGCAGTATTGAGATGATCATGTGATTTCTGTCCTTGTATCTATGTATTATTTTTATTGATTTGAAAACATTAAGCCATCCTTACATCCTACCTGATAATGTAAATGATCTCTATTTTATTTTTCATTTTATGGAAAAAAGATAAAACAAAATTTCATAACAAAATAATAGGAGTATAATGGTTAATACATTAGATGTTGTTATCTTTAAAGTACAAGATATGGGGTACAAGTTTCTCAGGATATAAGATATGGGCATGGAAACTTCTCCAATCAACATTAGCACAAACTTTCCTTTTTAAACAACTAAGAGACACTAATAGTATAACTGACTTGTATGTTTTTCCTACTGTTCTTTCCCCTTTCACCCATTCTAGTTCCTTTTTCCTTTTGAATAATTTCTTCCCATTTCATAATATGTATTGTACATTTAGACATTATTTAATGTTTCAGTTTCACACACCAGGGAGACAATACAATATTTACACATGTGAGTCTGATTTATATCACTTGTGAGTATGGTCTTAAATTTCACACATCTATGAAAGTCTCAAGTTTATCCTTCTTTAAGGATGAGTAGTATTCCATTATAGTAAAATAACCCATCTTTTTTATGCATCCCTTGATGATGGGTATTTGGGTTGTTCCCAAGATTTAGCTATTAAAAATTGTGCTTCTATATACATGGGTGTACATATATCTCTGTGGCATGATGTTTTTAATTCTTTTAGGAAGATACCCAGAAGGGGGAATAGCTGAATAGAATGCAATGTCTAATTCTTGCTTTTTGGGAAATCCTCACACTGATTTTCACAGAGGTTTCACCAGTTAACACTCCCATCAACAGTGGAGAAGAGTTCCTTTTTCCCCACAGTCCTGCCAGCATTCGTTGTTGGTTGATTTCTTGATGATAGCCATTCTTTCTGAGGTGAGATGGAATCTCAGTGTTGCTTCAATTTGCATCTCTTGAGTAACTAGTGAGGTTGAAGATTTTTTTCATATAATTATTCGCTATTTGTATTTCTTTTTTCTGAGAAGTGTGTATTCAGAGACTCACTTTTTGATTGGGGCTTTGAATTTGATACATCTGATTTTTTTTCATTTATTTATATGTTCTAGATAGAAAACCTTTGAGGAATATTTGGCTAAAATTTTTTCCCATTCTGTGAGTTGTCTTTCTACTTTGTTGGTGATTTCTTTCACTATGCAAAAGCTTTTTGAAAAATGAGATTCCAGCTGTTGATTCTTTAAAGTTTCTCCTGTGTAGACAATTTTGTTCACGGAGTCTCTGCCTACACCTACGTCTTAAAGATTTCTACCTACGTTATCTTCCAGCAGATTTAATCTTTCTATTTGAATATTTAGATCTTTGATCCACTTTAGTTTAGTGCATGGTGACAGACATGTGATATACGATCTTTTTAATGTGAAGTTGAACTTGATTTGAAAGTATTTTATTGATAATTTTTGCATTTATGTTCACCCAGGACACTGGCCTATCACTAACTTTATTTCCTCCTCCCTTCCATTTTTCCCTTCCCCTTCCCTGTCCTCCCATCTCCTCTCCTCTTTGCACCCTCCTCTCCCCTTCCTTCGCTATCTCTTACTTTCTGCTTCATAGATCAAAGTGATATTTACTTTATAGAGTGAGTTTGGACGTGTTCTTTTTCTTTCTATTTCATGGAATGGTTTGAGACACTGGTGTTAGTTCTTCTTTAAAAGTTTAGTAAAGTTCTTTAGAAGTTTGCTAAAATGCCATTGTGAATCCATCTAGTCTTGGACTTTTCTTTATTGCAAGACTATTACTGCTTTGCTTTCATTTGTTGTTATTGAACTGTTTCACTCTTTATATTCTCTTTGTTCAACTTTAGTAGGTCTTCAAGATATAAAGACTGGTAATGACTTGTTGAATAGTACTCCAATACCCAGGAAATAATGGCAAAAATCCACAAGTGGTACCACATCAAGTTAAAAAGCTTCCACACAGCAAATGAAACCAAGTGAAGACAGCCTACAGAATCTGTGAAAATCCTTGCCAACTCTTCATCTGGCAGAAAATTAATACCAAGATATTTAAAGAACTCAAAAACATAATAACACAGAAGTCTGAAGTCAATCAATAAATAGACAAATGAATTAAGCAGAAGAAATATGTGTCTAATAATCATATAAAATATTCAAAATCTTTATCTATTAGAGAAGTACAAACAAAGCCTATACTGAGATTCCTGTCAAAATGGCTATCATCAAAAATAAAAAAAAATCAAATAGAACAAAGGAAACAAAATGATGCAATCCAACTACTGCTGACAAGGATTTGGAAGAAAAGGAGCTCTGCTTTGCTGATACTAGGAATGTAAATTAGAACGGACTCTATGGAAATCTTTATGGAAGTTTCTTAAAAAACTCTAAAAATAGAATTAAAATATGATTCAGTAATACCACTTCTCCGTGTATACCAAAAGGAATTGAAGTCAATATACTTTAGAGACAGTTGTATACTTATTTGTGCCACAGCACAATTCATACTAGCTAAGTTATGGAATGAGACTAGGTGTTTGTCAGTGGTTAGATAAAGAAAACATAACAATGAAGTATTATTTGGCCATAAAGAAGGAAATCATGTCATTTACAGGAAAATGGATGAGTCTGGAGATCATAAACTGAACTGAGGAAGACAAGTATTAGATGTTTTCTCTCATATGTGCAATCCTGGAAGAGAATCAAAAAGAAAACATAGAAATAGAAAGGAGCATATTAGAAAAGAGAAGGGGTTTGAGGGAGAAGGAAGAAGAGTAGAAGAAAGTAAGGTTTAGATAAGGGCAATTGTAGTAGATAAAGTCAAAGTATGATATATTCATGCATGAATGTGCTACCGCAAACCCCATTATTCTACAAAGCTAATATGATTTGATAAAAATAATAAAATAAAAATTTCTGAAATATTTGAACATGATCCTATAGTTTGATTTGGGATTCCCTGTTTATTTTGAATCAAATTTTAGCTATTATTTTAAAAAGATGTGTTTTACTGGAGTTTCTTAACAAACCAAAGGCCTGGTCTTGGCAGCCTCCCTTAAAAAACTCCACCCTTGAATACTTCCTCATGCTAGATATGATTAGAAGGCTTCATTCCCACCTCCCCATCTCTACCAGCTTCAGAAATGCCCAGTCCACTTGAATCTGTACTGATGTGGGGTGAGTCATAGTCTTTTTCTGGGCCAGTCTGAGGCCCCAGCACATGCATTTGAACAAGTATGCTGTGTATGTCCCTTTGAGGGCTTCCTGAGAGCTCTGTTATTCTAGCTTGTGGGTAGCCAAAAGTGTTTCCAAGGGCAAGTGGCTGTCAAGATAACACACCAGTCCTCCCATTCTTGCCTTGAGCAGTAAAGATGTATAATCCTTAACTTCACTGGCTGACTTAAATTCTTTCCCCTTTCTTATCTGCCCATGTTGGAGGGAAAAAAATAGCAATACAGCTTGCTTGACCTTGCAGCTATACTTGGTGTCAGACTGTATATAGTGGTACGTTCATGCGAAGGGGAAGAAAAAGTTCTTTTATTTCCACTACAATAGGAACTTGGACTTTAAACAAAGAGTTATTATCGGTCCTACTCACACATGAAGAAACCAAGAGGCTTATATATGTAAGTGTATTTTCTGAAGTTTCTCAGATAACATATAGGAGAAACCAGAATTACTGAGTGATTTTATTTAGAATCCCACATTCTTTCTGTTAAACTACCTAGCATTTATAGGAAAGAAGATAAATAGATATCAGAGTGAACATTGAATCTTCTTTTAGTTAATAAACAAGATAAAAGAAAAACATAGTTGATTCATAGAATTATAGTCCTTTCCATTTATATACTTGAGAAACAGTTTCTCCATCTATATTAACATAGAAATACACATATCCCCAAAACCCACATACTCAATATCAGCAAAATCACACAAATTCATTACAAAGTACTGTTCTCTTGGTAGCCACTTCTTCAGCTTTCTATGATGTTCTTTCACATTTTGAAGATTTGATTTTACATTTGAGCAATTTAGAAATTCATATACTGAGGCATGGGTGTATAGCTCAGTGGATACTTGCCTGGCAAACATAGTCCTGAGTTCGATTTCTAGTTAAAAAAAGTAAAGAAAAGAAAATAAAGAAAAGAAAAGAAATTCAGCTACTGGTGTTAATTCGTGTGGTCTATCAAGGAATTATTATCAATTCAGTGCTGTATGTAAATCAATGATTTCATCCATGGTCCCAATTCCAGGATCAATTGGTTTATTAAGTTTTAGTTTAAGTAAAAAGTTACACAAAATATTTCATGAAAACATTAGTGAAGTTTTAATTCATAAAAATGCTTTAGGTAATTTTCCTGAAATCTCTCTACCCAAATTCATAAAAATTGTAGATTTCATACACTTTGAGACTGGACTGAAACCCGAGATTTACATGGCCACATGTGACCAAAGTGAAAGGTTTGTTTGCAACTTCAGATACTCAATTTCTTTTCTTATTGACATACGTATTTCTTATATAATTTTTGGAATTCAGGAACCACAAATACTTTAACAATGAGTAGAGTGAGCCTCTGCCTCTATGTAAGGAAAGAAAGGAGGACTAAACTCTAAAGGTTAGGACTATAATGTTCAAATACTTCCCAGCTGTCATGATTTTTGTCAGTGGCCCCCAAGCCTCATAATTTATAGACTAGACCAAATCTAGCATTCTTGATTGGTTCATTGTCTAGCACTTAGATTGGTGGTGTGAGTGTCTCACCCACCCAGGGGTGAGGCAGGATATGATATAATGGCAGAAAAAAGGTATGGCTCTCCCTTGCTGGTTTCTGCCTTGCTGTTTGCAGCTGCCATAAACTGCAGCCCCACCATGCCACCTTGCCTTAGAGCCAACTAAATACAGACTAAAACCTCCAAAACAAACAAACAAACAAACAAACACAAAAAAAAATAAACCTTTCCTTTACTAACTTTGGATGTCAAGTATTTTGTCTCAGCAACAAATAAAAAGTAACTAAAACACCAGCTATGGCTTATTGATTGAAAATCATGTACCCTGTGTCTCTGGACTGCTGCATTTTCCAGAAGATCCCTAAACCTTCAGCACTTCATGGATGAGGAAACCAAGACTAACAAAGATGAAGGCACTTATCCAACATGTGTCAGTGCTAAGACTGGAGCTTTTTTAACTATAAAGCTATCCCAATGTTGAGTTCCTAAGTTTCTTTTTAAGTGATAGATAAAAGATCCACCCTGTATTTAACACTGGTCTTTCTTCTAGGCAGATTATAGAGCTATGAAGCACAGTTTTAATGTTCTAAAATCTCCAGGCAGTCAGTCAAATGCATCAGCAGAGCAAGAGTCTGAGTGGCCATGTACAGTGTACACATAGCAATATATGTTGCTGTGCAGGACAGGAGTTTGTTACTCCTACTGAGCTCTTATTCAAAATGAAGTGGTATTTTTTTCTGGAGAATCATAAAACAGAACAAAATGGATTTTATCTACAGACTGCTTCATGATCTGGTTGGTTAATATGACAAGCACCTGATAATTTTATTTAGCTTTCATAATAATATGCCATCTTTGCTTTTTCTGTGTCTAGTGCCTACATGATCTACCAAATAACTTTGATCAGAAGCTTAGGGGAGACAGTCAAGCAATATATTGTAAGAAAGTATTCACTTTTTGGTCTCAGTTTAGTTCAAGCACAAATTTGTAGTGAGTCCTGGTGCAGAAACATACATATCCTTGTCTTTCTACCAACTTCTTGATTTCTCTCCCCATTTCTTCACTGTACATCTTATATTGCCATTATAAAACTACAACTTTTAACGTGCATTCAGCTTCAGTCAGAGTGACATAAAGAATAGCCATGTGGAACATGTCTGCATTGCTTGTGAAATTGTTTTCGGGGACACTATGGGGTGCACTATCCTTATATAAAGATCATTCTGACAAATTCATCATCAAACTCTGGGAGAGGGAAATTTGTCTCCTTTGATGAACTGGCATGCTTTCTTTCTGTAGAAAATGGTAGCTCTCTAGGCCATCTTCTTGTCTCTACTTCGCTTGTAAAAAACAATGGCCCTATCTCAGAAGTTTTCCCAAGTAAGATCTCCTATGGACAGTCGTACACTGGGTCCATCTTTAGCATTTATTTCTCATCACCATTTTGCTGTAAAAGTTTTAGTTTTTTCTATAGTTATATATTTTAAATACGTGACTATTATTTTGGGGTTTAGGTTAGGATGCAAATAAGTTAATGGAATCACATATTTTGGTAAATGCATGTAAGTAAGTGAGTGAGTGGGAAAGGCAGAGAAAGAGGTAAAGGAAGGAAGAGATTTTGCTAAGATTTACAAACTTTTTAAATTGTTTTTTATTATGTAATCATAATGAGAGTATTCAGACTGCATAGTGAGCATGTCAGTGTGGTAAGTATATAAAGAAGAAAATAAAACAAAAATACAAATTTGAAAGATAAAATACCATGAAAATATACTTGATCTTGAAAGTGGACAAATTCTACTAAAATTTTTCAAGCTCTTTTTAGTAGTTATGTAAGAAAGCAGTTGAAAAGGTCTGCAAACCTATTATTTTAATACACTGATCAATTTTTTTTCCTTAGCATAGATTCAACTAAACTTCACATTCTTTTAATTCTTCTTTGTTTCAAGAAGGATTTGGGGTAGTTACAATAACTTTAGTTCATGTTATTAAATATATGTTATAGTAATACAGATCATACAAACAAAGATAGAGAAAAGAGTTTAATGCATCTTTAGACTTTTGTTGTTATTAATTCTAAGAGATCTTTAACCTGTTGGTGTTATTTCTAAGATTAGAATGAATTTTTACCTAAGAAAGCGAGTTGCTTCCTCTGATTGATTGAATATATATATTCAAGTATTTACATTAATATACAAAACATATATATATTACACTAACATACAAAAACATATATATCATACAAAAACATATATATATATATATATATATATATATATATTTGCTAACTAGAACACAGTACAATATCTTAAAGTTTTGCCTAAGAAATTTTGAAGTCATTTCTACAAGGGTACCATTCAAAAAAGTAAGTTGGATCAAGTTAGGTAAAACTGGAATTAAGAAGGAATGGTTAGGAGAAGAAGTCTCCTGGTTTATGCCATTTTATGACTAACTGAGGGTCAAGTCTGTTTGCAATGAAGTCAAGTCTTGCAAGGAAAGAGGGACTGGCCTTTGAGAAATGCTACCTTCTACATGGGCTAAATTTCCCAGAACACATGGAAATTGCAACATGAAGTCGACTACTCTCCCACACTATTCACAAGAGCACATTCCTTTCCTTACCTTCTGTTTAATTCTACATAGCTTACCTCTTCTCTCATTAACTTGATCTTCGTAGCTATTGACGAGTGAATAGATGATACAGCAGCTAATGGAGACTTAAATATTTACTTTTGGAAGATACTCATAGTTGAATAGGAAAATACAGTAGATGGAAACTGCATATTTGATGGAGTATTCTTTCCACGGTAATGTTTAGTTTCTATGATAAGCAAAAAGTTGATATAAGAGATTTTTATGATGGATTCAGCAAAATCTTTCTACAGAATGGTTCAGACCTGCTCTGAGTCTGTCATTCTGGAAAAAGAAATTATTATTAACTCATAATAGTGGGAAATTATTAATGTTAGAGGTGGCATATTTTGGGGAAAAGCTGATGATAAAATATAACATCAGTTTTAACAACCCATGTTCTTATACAAAACATTTGTACATTTTCCTTGTTTAAAAATATTCCATAAATAGGCTCAGTTTTCCAAAAACTGAGTATTGCCTTTCATTTACATGTAGAATTTCTGTACCATGTTTCTCATTTGCACCAAATTGACAAGCATATAATTTTTCTTCCTAAAATTGAGATGAAATACTAAAAGCATATTTAAAATTCATTTATAAATTTTACAATTTTTCTGTAGAAAACTATTAACTCTTTTTTCATTGATTTTATTGCTTCACAGTCAAATCAACTTACTTGTAACTTGTTTTTCATGGTTCACTGTTCAGGAATGAGTGACGATTTCCTTCATCACCCACCCACTTAAAAATTGTTTTGCTTATTAGTCAGTATAAATTGTTTGCCTATCAAAACAACATATCAGCATGGATGGATTTATTGCTCAATTTTTCTATACTGGTTTTTCTTCTGTCCAATAGAAGCATATCAAAATATTTGTGTTTGATATGCAATAGAATGAAAACAGACTGTGTTGCTGTAGAGTTCCAAGTTCTCTATAATTTGGCAATGTCCTTCCTTTATTT
Source organism: Hydrochoerus hydrochaeris (assembly GCA_004027455.1). NCBI lineage: Eukaryota > Metazoa > Chordata > Mammalia > Rodentia > Hydrochaeridae > Hydrochoerus > Hydrochoerus hydrochaeris. The sequence continues at coordinate 14,895 of PVLA01003571.1, read as the reverse complement.
GCTTTTCTCCTCCCTGGTTCCAACATGAATCATTCCCTCAAGCTCATCTGGATCACATTGTTAAGGTGTTCCTTAAGCCTAGAGTACCTTTCATATTTCTTCAATTGCTATCTCCTAAATATTCTGCTTCATCTATTTATGTACAAGTAAAACATTTTCTGATGGATCTCTTATAACCTATCTCTGAAGCATTTGCAGAACTCCAATTACTTGAAGCATGATGGTTTATTTGTGCATATTTTGGGTATTTTTATTATATTCTTAAGTGATTGTAAATTAACTCTGTTCCATCACTGATATTGAATACTCTCCATATACTAGATACCAAATTATAACCAAAGATACTAAGAAGAGTAAGACAAAAATCCATGCTCTTAAAAGCTTATAGTAACAAATAATTAGAATAACCGTCAAAGCAATAAGATAAACTCTCAAAGTATTGTTGAAGCCAGGAAATGGTCATATGTTATCTTTACCAACATAATGATACCTGGATTGGGTCACGAAGGATGAATTGCTTGGCATAAAAGGGGAATTAGTAACAAAAGGAAATGGATTTTGAGAAAGGAAGAAAAGAACGTTGTATATTTGAGTGACACAGAAAAACAAACTTTTATTCATAATTCTAAAACTCAAAATTTTGGAAACAACATTTTTTAAACTCATCCTACAGTGATTCTGATCTGACCTGATCTGAGTTTTTAAGAAGAAAATATCATCTGCACTGACTTGAGATGAATAATCTTATAATTTATTACAGCTGTGTGTAATATAGTGTTAGCCCAGACTTCTGATAAATAATCTAAAGTTGAACATCAAGTTACTTTAAAAAAATCATCAAATTACTTTTAAAAAAATCTGAAAAATTCCAAGTTCTAAAACACATGTGTTTCTGCCCCACTGTTGGTTAATGGATTTGGGGAGTATAAGAAGAGAGTCTAATGGGTATTAAGTTGGGGTAAGGAGGAGATGAAGCTGGCAAGGTAATTAAGGGTGGGTGTGTAAAATATTTTATTCTAGGGATAGTCAGTTCCCTCTTGAATTTACAAACAAGAGAAAGATACAAAAAGCCCAGATTAAGTTTATTTTCAATATTTATGTCTTAGATTCTCACCACAGACTCATCACAGAGAGTCATTCGTTCTGGGACTTTTGCTGTTTTCATCCAACTGATCAAGTGCTTCCATTTCTACATGTCTTAATTTAGAGGGGTGCTGTGATGCAGCACATCGAAGGACACAGCTTGCACATTTAGTTTCACCATTTAATTGCAACACAAGCTACACCAAAAGGACATTTATTACAATTCATTTGATTGCTCTTGTTTATATATATATATTTATATATATATATATACACATACATATTTATTTACAACACTTTGTTTGTTTATTAGCTTGCTTAAAACCTTATTCTGAAAGGATTTAAGATAGTCAGACCCATCTCTCAATAACATCATAGTGAATTTATTACTTAAATACTACATCTCTAATGCTCTTACTAAGTGCCAGGGTCTGTTTCAAATGCTTTACAAAAAAATTACAAAATTGCATGCTTAAACCTGACAGCAAAGTTATGAAATTGTAAAATTATAAAGCCCATTTGTAAACTGAGGAAACTGATAGCTGAAGAAGTCAATGAATTTGCTTAACACGATAGAGTCAGTAGCCATTTATTTTTCTTATTTTCAGGACTAGGGATTGAACACAGAGTTTTTACACTGAATTGCATCCCTGATTTTAAAATTTTTATTTTACTCAAAAAAATTTTTTTTAAAACATTAAGTTACCAAGCTGGGCTTGAACTTGTGATTCTACTGCCTGAGGCTCCCAGAACATTGGGATTACAGGTGTCCACTACCATGCCTGACACATCATTTCATTTTAACCCTGCTCCCATAAGCTACCTGGCCTACTGATGAATGAACTGCATTCTAAGCATTGCTCAGCCATGTGTCTTGCATATAATATGTTGTCAAGATATTTTTTGATAAAGGCGCTGGGCATAGATGTTCCACCTGAGGAAGTTTCCAGCATAAATAGAGACGTGGAGAAGGTGATGCTATCACATTAGTGCATTAAAGCATTGTTGTATTAGTGCGTCAAGGCATTGTGGGTTCTCCCACACGTTGCTGTTTGAGCTGTTGGTTCTCCTGGAGAAGCTCTGGCCCTCACATCAAGCATTGCTTCCTGGCTCTGGAGAGGAAGACGTGTGCCACTTGGTCTCCAGGATGAACTCATCACGCTGGCTTCCTGGGATGCACTCAACTGTGCTTATCTTCGGAGGAGCCTCCATGTTGCTGAGGATGGCTGTGGTGCTTTTCAGAACAGCCCTGGTGTTTGTTTTGAGTGTGACTTCTCGGCTCCAGTGTAGAATCCTCAACCTACCAGCACAGCTCCTTCACCCTGCTGGCATAGACTTCCTAGCTTCCACCGCTGACCTTTGGGCCTTCCCAGTATGGATCCATACAAGAGACTGGCGTGAGTCCTTCTGGTGGGCTCTAGACCTCCGGTTGGACTCGTGGGAGGCATTGTCGTGAGCTCTGGGTCTTCATCTGGACTCATGTGGTATATTGCTGTGGGATTCAGGCACTTGGCTAAATATTCTATATTTTTAGTGTTGTGGATAGATTTCCTGCATTTTCTTGTGTCAACTCTGGGTGACCATCATAAAAATAATATTATAAACTCATGTCCTGATTCTAATTGTTCTCTGTGCAACCCATGACTACAACAGTGCTTAGAAATGTCACACTGGGGTAATGTCCATTGAGATAGTGACAGCAAAACATGTATATATACACCAGTAAACATCATATACTCTTGCATGTACCAGCAAACTCAATTATTTTAAATACATAGACTTGCTTAGCACAAAAATTCAAAAGAATGCAGGAAGAGCGGAGGCCTCCCCACAATTTCCTCCCTTGATTTTATTCCCCTGAGTCATTTGACCACTCTGCACAGTTGGAGCATCTGCACTGACATATGGCTTTGACATGTACATTGACTCACAAATGCACATCCAAAATGGCTTTACACATATGCACATCAAACTGTTGATATAAGTGTCTAGTAATTTTACTCTGGGCAATTTAGTAGAATTTGTTCATAAATCAAAATTATGGCTACCATAAGTGTTACATGTTTTACATTTTACCTAGAAAGAAATATTTTCATTGACAAGAATGAAATATCTGTAACTTCTGCATGCCTTTGGTTTTTGTGATTTTGTTTTTTGTTTCTTTTCTGTTCTTCTTTCTTCCCTTTTTGGGGGAGAGATACTGGTGATTGGATTCGGGGCCTTCACACAGAGCTAAATCCCTATCCCCTCCTGTATTACATTTTTTTGTTTTGAGTCATGGTCTTGCCAAATTACTAAACTGCCAAGGGTGGGTTCGAACTTGTGATCATCTTGCCTCAGCCTCCCAGAGTGCTAGGATAATAGGAATGAGCCACTGTTGCATTTTAAGAAAAAGAAATCATTGATGATTTTGACAATTTATGTGATAAAATGGGTTATGTGAAAGGCACCCTAGGTCTTAGGGTAGTTTCTTGCAGTTTAACATTTCTTTTCTTTTTTTTTCTGTTCTTTTTCTATCCTTTTCTTTCTCTTTTTCTTCTCTCCTCTTCTCTCTCTCTCTCTTTCTCTCCTCTCTCTCTCTTGCTGAGATTGAACCCAGGGCCTTCAAGGTAAATGCTACCATTGAACTACATCTCCACTCAACATCCCATTTTAGGATACTTTTAATAATATAGAAGAAAGAATTAAAAAAAGCACTTAATTTAATTTACAGATGATGATAAATTGGGAGATGTTAAGAACATCTATGAAGACAGATATTTACAGAAGTTAGAAATATATGATAGAAATAGCAAAATAGTATTTAGATTGTAAAAATGTTAATTGAATGTGTTAAACGTTTATTAATCAGCACAGCAGTTACTCATAGGAAATGAAAGGAGTAATGATTTGTGCATTTATAATGTTGCATGGCTGTAAAACTAAGATCACACCAAAGTGAAGAACCTTTGTTCATATATTAGCCAATACACTTTGTGAGTTTCTTAGAAATTTTAATTTCAGAGTTATCTACTATTCTTTTAAGGTCATTTTATGTTGTTTTGTTTTAAAGAAAAGTCTTGAAATAAACTACCGCTTACTGTAAACCTACTACTGATTGGCATTTTATTTACATAGAATAATAATTCTCATAATGACTGTGTGAAGAAGGTATGGATTTTACATCTTTACCTCTTTTTTGTGTCAGTTTATCTCTGAACTTGAAAATTTCTGATATCTGATGTGACATTTTCTTTTAAAATTTGTTTTTTCTATGATTTCACATAAAAGTAGCTGAGCTTGAAAAAATAAAAAAATGGAATTTTAAGTTCAATTAAATGTTTAAAATTAAAATGCACTATTACTATAGTTACCATTCACAAAAAAGAGTGATTCCCAAACCAGTCCAATTGTGAAGATAGAACCTAGAGAAATGTGCTGAGGAACTCCAGTAATAATGACGTGTAGTTTGTTGTTGTGTCCGTGGTAGAGATTTGTGAACTGTCTATTTATCAGGCAATACTTAATGACAATATGTTTAGCCATTATAACAAGGTATATGCAAATTAGCTTCCCATGAGACTTTGCAACAGACATTTAATTAGCCATACAAAGAAACAGTTAAACATACAAACATACATTATGTTACAGAAAATTGGCTAGTGTGTATTGGTTAGTGTGAAATTTGTGTGCATAATTCCTAAATAGCACCACTTAACAGCATGACATTATCATATGCAAAGAAATGGGAATTTGTAATTTTATTGAAAATTAATTTTGCTGAAATTCTTATATCTTTCCTTTCTTAATATAAAACCATCAACATATTAAATATCAAAATTTGAGTTTTTTTAGCATTGCATTTGTAAGTTAGAATAGTAAAATGTCAAAACTGAAATATGTATTTATCAACTTGCTGTGGAAAGAAGAAACCCACGAAGTAGGATACATACATTAGAGAGATAGGTGGGAACAGCTATTTAGCATTGTACACAAAGAGTAGTATTTAGATAGATACATAAATATTTTTAAAGACTATATTTATTAAAAAATACTTTTGTTAAACTTTAAAGTTTCCTTTCCTCCCCCAATATTGAACCACATTTCTTAAAAATCACTAGTGATATTTAGAGCTTGAGCTCCTACATGTGAAAGAAATTTTCATGGGTCTAGGTTTTTAAACATTTTTTATTTCATATATTTTTGCTTTAAATTATAATGACTTCTTGGAGGGATAAATTCAGATTAATTTCAAAATTTTTCTTTTACATAATCATCACACATTTTCATGTCTTTTAAAAAATCTGTCTTAATTTTCATTATTAAATTTTGTGTTTACTATTCACTTAATGAATGACATGCAGTGTTAAAAACATTATTTTCTATCTCATGATAATAAGATACTTAAAAACCCATTCAGAATAGTCATTTGTGAAGGATTTAGAAGGCTATAACAAGGACAGTAGCTTATGATTTCAAGCAAATCTACTGGTTTTGAGCATTAACTCCCAGTCCAGCATAATTAAGAAATTTCTAGTTTTGTAATTTTAAATTTAAATAGAAATCACTTTATTTTTATACAATCAGAAGGAGTTACTAGGTTTAGCAGCTGACCAGCCTGTCTCCCCAACACCATTTGCATTTCTGAAGCCCCTAGGACAGAAAAGAGTCTTTTAATTGGTGATTCAACTTTAGCAGAAACATGCATTTAGGAAAGGAGGCCTACACTGTTGTCTTCACACCAGGCAAACCAGAGCCTGTTGTCATGGTGATCTTCTATAGCATGCTCGAGCCAGTGATGTGGAAAGCAAGATGGCTTCGTCATTTATTTAGCCTTAAAGAAAGTTGCAGATATTAACACATGATTATATTGATTTTAAAAATACTTGGTTTCAATACTTACACTACTATATTTTAAAATTTTTGCTTTGGATAAAATGTAACTCTCTCCAAAACTTTTTATCTATGGTTTTCCAAGTTAAAGAAACTATTTTTTTCTAAGATGTAAATGCCTTAAAAAACACTGTCTTTTCACTGAATTATGCTTCAAGGAGCAGATCAGATTTCAGTTTATGTATGATTTCTATTTATTTTGGATTAGCATGAGGGTTATAGAAGGACACATGCTATATGTAGGCTTTATTGTGTAAGATAAGCTGCTTCAGCAATTTTAGTTCTTGTAAAGAATCCCTACATCTGAAAGAGAAGCCGAGTTTTCAAATTGGAGGCCAACAAAGTAGGAAAAATGCAGAAAGGATTGATCCCAGCCACCCAAAATGAGAAACAAGCGCCTCATTACTCATAGATGAATTATCAGTCTCCAGATTCAAAGTGGTATAAGCAAAATTGAATGGTTTCTTAATGAATATTTGCACACAAAACAACCTTTCCATTTGGGGCTAATTCTACTTATTTACTCATATTTAACAAAACTGAATGGAGAATCTCTGAAATATTCTGTAAGCATTAGAAGGACAGATGAAAGAATTAAGATGCAAATGAGTCACAAGTCATGAGTTGTTTATGCTACTTTTATAAAAACAAGTACATAGAAATAAAGAAAAAATTTTCCCTGACTTGCAATATATTATTCCTTGTATATCTAATATATTATTTCTTGGTAGGAACTTTATGATACTTATACATATTTCTTTCTTCCTTTCACCCTCCTTCTCCCCTACCTCTTCCATTCTCTCTCTCTCTCTCTCTCTCTCTCTCTCTCTCTCTCTCTCTCTCTCTCTGGGGGATTGAACCTAGGGGCAGTCTGTCACTTAGCTATTTCCCTAGCCAAAATAGTACTTTTTTTTTGACAGTGTCTTGCTAAGTGGCCCAGACTGGCCTGGAATTTGAGATCCTTCTTTACCCTCTGGAATAGCTGGGATTGCAGACCTGTGATCCCTGCAGCCCCACATCCACTGTTATTTGCTTCACTGATGACACTTTCAGGAAAGTGGTGATTAAATAGGTTTTATATATTTAGTTGCACCTTATGTTAATTTACTATCTTGATGCTCATCAAAACATTCATTAAAGACATTGATATAAACTACTATTAAATTTTAAATGTGTCATTTTCCAAACTGTCTTTTGGGACACTTGTGTTTTGGGCAATGTTAAATATGCTTTCTGTGATCAAAGAGTTTTATAGTCCAATTAGTTTGGGAAAACTTGCATTTTTATCACCCTTTTGGTGATTCAAAATGGACTTACATACTAAGGGTACAAAGAAGCCCTACAATAAGGGGATCTGTTTTACTCAGTATTTCTAAAAACTTTTGACCATGGGCTATTTTTTCTTCACATAATATTGCATTACATTTGTGACACACTAATGTTTTTAGAAAAACAGTTGAGCACCATGGATTTAATAGGAGAGATTCTGATGCTCCAGGCACTAGTGTTGTTTTCCTTATGATTCTGGTAAAATCTGTTTGTTTAAATTTAGCACATAGCCTTACCAGGTATAATCATGACTGCTGAGGCTTACACTGAGTGTGAATAAAAGTTTTCCACAGGGAAGTTCAAGTGCTGCATGCTCATTTTCAGTCGTATTTATCATCTTTTCCTTGCAAACTCCTTGACAGAAGTGGGAGCAATGTTTTGTTCAATTTTTTTTAAGTAGTAAGCAAAATTGAGTATATTTTGTCCTAGCATAATTTTTATTTCAGCACCTCTGACTCTTATTACTGTGTTGCTGTGAGCAAAGTAAACTCTACAGAGGTAGACAGTTTTGTTAAGGGGGCAGGGCCAAGCAAAATTCTTTTTATGTGAGTGGAGCAATAACTAGTATTAAATATATGTTATGAGAGTGTGGACAATGAGTGAGGATATGATTTTCAGTATTAAAATTGTAAATATTTGTATGAAGTCTATTAGCATGTAACATCCTATACCAAAACTTTGAAGAGTTGGAATTACAAAATGAACTTAATATTTATTGAAAACAGAAATAGTTGTGCTTTTATTTTTTAGGATCACACCTGCTATTAAGGTTTTGCTGGTTGTTTTTATGTGTGGTATGAATTACTGAGTTTATTTTTTTATTTTTACTGTTTAAATATGGGGTAATTGTTGCCTTTGATTAAATAAATTTGGATGCATATCTTTTCAATTATTTCTAAATAAAAGACAATCCAATAGTTAACTTTTTTTTTAGCCCTTTCTGATATATACTATTTAAAAAACTTACTCTTTCAATTTTCTTCAGAATTTATAAACAAAAGTGAACTCCTTTAACAAGCTGCCTGTGCTCACACTAGTTGATTTGGAAGGAGTATGAACTCTTAAGATATCTAGTGATGTCCAGAGAACATGTGTGATTTGGGCGGAGCATGTGAGAGATACCTAATTAGCTTTATTGGGCAGTCCAGGGGCTGGGGATTTAGCTCAGTGGCATAAGCGCCTGCCTTGCAAGTGCGCTGTCCTGAGTTCGATCCCCGGTACCAATTAAAAAAAAAAAAAAACCCACAGGGACTCCTCTGTTCTCTTTCTATGCATTGTAAACATTGAGGTGTTTATTGAGCACGGAAGATGAGAAACGGAAGATAATGAGATACATAAAAGGACTAGAAGACCTCTCAGGGAAATAGAGAGAAAACTCAAAATAAAATCAGCAGGCTTATGAGGGCTGGAGGAGACAGACACAGCATGAAGTGAGAGAGATAAGAGGGATCAATGGTCCACAGACTGGAAGATAAGTATTTGCAGAAGCAAAAATGGACTTCGGTGCGGAGGAGACTGTCCTGGGTGCTGCTAGTGACTTTTCTTTTAAAAGTCAGTAGAAGCCTGGCACAAAGGTGTGTCCATTTACTGTGCATAGGCCAACGTAACATTTTGCCTTCTGTCTTGGCGTCTGTCACGTGCTCTGTGTGAGTCATTGTCCAGATAATTCCTACTGAATATTTTGAGTTACATTATTTGTTTTTTGGCTTGTCTTAAGGCTCAGGAAAGCCAGTATGGAAATAAGGAAAGATTCTTTTCAACACCTGAGCAGGGCCTATCTATGTGCCCAAGCAATTCTTTTATATAAACAATTGGATGTTCCTAAAAAGGCTGCCATTTTTCTGATTTCATCTTCAACTTTTTTTTTTCCTGTACCAGGAATCAAACTCAGGACCTTGCACTTGCCAGGCAGGCCTCGTGCCACTCAGCTATATATTCAGCCCCTTTGCTTCCACTTTTGTCCCTTCTACAGTATCACTGCCTTTGTCAAATTCTGCATACTTATAATCTTTTCAACATTTCTTTATGGATAAATCTGTCTTCTAAAGTTATATTTACTATATCAGTTTAATTAATATCTGTCAAATGAAGGCAATAGAAAAAAACTATCATTTCATTTTAACAAACGGACTTAGCAGCAAGACTGAATGTTGAATGTTTTTTAAGAAAAGCATTAGCCCTTCCCCCCATGCAACTGATGTTTTCCCAGCAGTGAGGAAAATGAGTTATGCACACAACTGTTCAAAGTTACCTCATCACATCAGAATCAGATGGGGTTGGGGAAAGAATTATTTTTCTGTGAATAACCAGGAAGAGAGTTTTTACAGGAAATAGTTCAGTGTAAAAACTTGTACTGCAAATGAGTTGGTTTTAGAGAAAAATGAAAAAAAATATTGTGTTACTTGTAGAGATAATGTTGTAATAGCTATGCTTAATCTGCCTAAATCAAGCTGAGTGTATTGCAACTTTTAACTTTTATTTTCCCCAGAATCTATCCAAAAATTATTTCTTAAGCCTAGTATTTTAAAAACCATCATTTCATTTTTTATAAAGGTTACCACTTGAGTTTGTCTTTCTTTTATTTCTGATTTCTGAACTAATAAAGAAAGAGCATTTGTTCGTTTTTTAAAATGCACTTGTAGTTTAATTACTTGCTTCATGATATCCTAACAAACTTGAAATCTGACTCAGTTTCACTTGAACGGAACATCCAGCAATAGGTCTAATTTAAAAAGTTGAATGGTATCAATTAAATTGAGAAAAATTACTCAATTTATGGCATAAGGAAGGAAGAGTTCTCTTAGGAAAATAGGTAAACTTCAAACACAGTTCCTTAGACTTCAATTCAGAGAAGGGTGTTTTTCAAACCTTTTAATTTAACTCGAATGCCTTGTATGTCAATGAAATGTGATATTCTTTTTAAAAGCATTAGGTTGAATATAAAGAAACTTTTAAAATCTCCAGAGAAACCTTTCATTAGTGGTTCTTTTTACAACATCTGGCTAGTGATTTTTAATAGGCTCAAATTAGTGTCTTTTTCTTTTCAATTTTCTATGCTAAAACTATTAGGAAGATTACTTGTGGTCTAGAAAACTAAACAAAACTCATAATACAAGTCCTTCTTAATACATCCTTTGTAATACATTTGGAATATAAAAGCAGTTTTTATGCCCTGAGGAAATTTGAATGCCAAACTGCAAGCAGCTCTCTCCTGCCTGGCTGGGATCCTGGGGTATAAACCAGCTTGAGAGCTCTTCCCAGTAGGGGCAGTCTATGCACTGAGAAGTATGAAAACCTAGTAAAATCTGCTTTCTTAGAAAGTTTCAATCTTCAATCCATCAAGAAGAGAAATGTGGGCAGTAATACTGACAGAGAACTACGGAGAGTTCAGAATTCATGGGGCAGTGTGCACTGGGAATATTCAATAGCCATTGCAGAGAGAAAAGAGTACTGGCAGAAATAGTGGAAACAAACATATCAAAAAGAAGAACAGATGACTTATCATGATAGTTGGAATTTGGAGCAGTGATTGCCAGCTGGGAAATACAACAAAGCAAGTGTTTATCATATCTCCAGCCTCCTTTGTGGTTGGGATGGGCAGGTGACTTTCAACCAGTGGAAATTAAGCAGAGATGTCACATGGCAGCTCTTGGGAAGATTCTGTCTGAGACAGGATTTGTGGAATACCTGCCTCTTCCTAGCTTTCTCTAACTCAGTTACCTTGATCTTAGATGTTATCATTTGGGCCAGTGAAGTCTATCTGACTGGATGTTGAAAAGCAAGTAGCTCGAGTCCCTGATACTGACTGATGCTACACCATGTTTGCCCCACTTACCCACGTATTTATTTGGGAGAAGCATACAGTTCCATTTCATTTACACCACTTCTCTTTCCTTAACTCTCACCTTGTTTATTTCACTCAATCAAAACTAATTGTAAGTAAGAAATGTGGTTGAAGTATGGTTTAGGAAAAACTACATAATTGAATTAGGGAACATATACAGCTTTTAGTTATTTAATGAAAGTCTCTTGAATACAAAGTTCAAAAATCAAATCTAGTTTCTGATTACTATAAGTATTCAAGTGAATTTCCATGTCTCTTAATGAGATACGCTGGAGAAGAAGCCTTTTATTGAGATGTTGAACTAGATGATTACTTTGTGTGTTTTCTGTTATAAGAAATTTAATGAAACTTAGAGATAAAGTGAGATAACTACACCACTCACAGTCTACTATAAGAATATTATGTGTAATTTTTTAATGAAGAAAGATATCCTTCGTTGCTCCTTGCAAATAGCTGACTATGACTTTGCCACAACTATCTCTCTGGTCATGTAATTTGGAATAGGGTGGCTCCAAGCCAAATTTTTCTTCAAAATATTAGAAATCAGACGAGATCACAATTGTCAACATGCAATTCATTTCATAAGAGAGGTCTTATTCAGTGTAAGGCAAACCAAAAGATACAGATTTTAAAGAAAACATAACTGAGATTTTCACATGGTTATGTACATAGCATATCAAGCATAATCCACAGGTAAAATAATAATTGAATTGGTTAAAAGAGAAGCCATGCATTCCAGTGTGGACAATGTATATGGAAGTGATTTAGTATAATTGTCTTATGTGATTCATATGGTTTTTGGTCTGTTAGTCTGACTGTTAACCTGTATGTATGATAAAGAGAAACTTTTGAAAGGAGTAAGAGAAAGAGACATATTACATACAGGGGAGTAAAGATGAGAGTTTCTGTACATGTTTCATCAGAAACAATGTAAGGAAAGGGGAAAAAAGGGACACATTTTAAAAAATAAAAATTATTGAATTACAGTCTACCATCTTCTATATAAAGAATTTTGAAATTTTTTTTCAAACTTTAAAAAGACTTAAATATTGATGTGGAAAACAAAGCTAAGATCTCATTGTTGATAATCATGCACCATAAAAATGTTAATATTAGCTTTTCAGGAAGAATGAAAATAACACTATTTAAAAAGTTGAATTCAGAAAATATAATCTGGAGGTTCCGTGAATGGAAAATCTGAAAATCTCCTATGGCTTAAAATTTTTTAAAATGATGATTTAAATCAAAAACAAAAGCAAGATATTTTGAGGTTTCCAAAATACAGAGAAGTAAATAAGTATGAAAAATATAGTGTAAAAGATAAAAAGGCAATAGTGGAGGATAGTTATTACATTAAAAGTGAAGCACTGCAATATGATTTGAAGATAAATACTGAGAAATAAGAGATAGATATTATAAATTTTAGTCAAACATAAGAAAAAAATCTCCAAAGAAATAAGCAAATAATTGAGTATTGAAGATAAACTGGTATATTAAAAAATACACAATCAGAGAAGTCAAGGTGGCTAATCAGTGAGCAACAAAATACAAAGCCTCCCAGGAAAAACAACTCATTTGCCAGGATAAAACACCCTGGAGAGACCCAGACAGAGGGAGATGGATCCTCTTGACACAGGAAGCGATTAAAACATAAAAAAGCTCATCAAATACTTTGGGACTACAACTGAAACAGCTAAAAATTACAGAACACAGTGTTTTTGCTGTGATCTGCCAAGTTTGCACCAGCCTGAATTTGCACCAGCTTGAATCCGTGCTGACCGTCAAAGCCACCCAAATTTGTTCCTGCTGCCACTCACAGGAACCACAGCCGTGTTGAAGTCGGGGTTTTGTGAGCCAAATGGAGAGCAGAGCTGGTGAAGGGAACTTCATTAATTCACGGTCAGTGCTGGGGGGAGACCCCCCCTCCATGGGAAGGATGCGACCAAATGGACAACATGTTGGAATGGGGTAGTAGGAGCCTGAACTGGGAGTGACAGTGACTTCAGTTGGTTGCTTCCTCCCCAGAGCAGATTCATGGGATTTGCTTGGACTGGGCCGTGTCCCTGGCTGGCACCCAATGAGCCATCCCAAATCAATTCCCTGTGCCTAGCATGCACTAACTGGGTGAAGGCCCCTGAAGTTTGGCTGGCCTGGTGGGAAGAGGCAGGCAGAAGAGGGCAGAGGTCCCTCACCAGCATGCTTCAGAGGAAACGTGGCCAACAGGGAAGGGGGCTGGGACCTGCACTGTAATCTGTGTGGAGGAAGCCAGGACCATGACAGGAGAGAGAGGCAAGAGGAGGCCCCCATCCCAGAACCCTGAGAGCCCTGATCCAGGAGAGGGAAAAATAAGGGAGATTGAGGGTGGCAAACATGCAACATCAGACATAGCTTCAATGGACATTAAGAGATATCTTCGGAACTTTGTAGATGAGCTCAAAACTGAAATATTAAATCAGGTAAAGCAAGGTATGAGTAGAATAATAAAAGAAATGCTTTCAGGAAGCATCTCTCAGGAAGATACAGACAGAAGAAGGGAGGAACACAAAAAAAGGAGAGAAACATTTGATAAAGAATATAAAGAAAATATAGAATACATGAAGCATATTCAAAGAGACTACCAGGATATTAAAAACTCCATTGAAAGCTGGCAAAACTCCTTAAAATAAACTAAGGATAGACTATCAAAACTTGAAGACAAGTTTGCAATGTGTGATCATGAAAGGAAAGATCTCTTGAAAATAACAAGGAAACAGGCAGTAATGATACAAAGTCTAGAAGATGACAAGAGACTCTACAATTTAAGAATAATAAATGTGAATGAAGAAGCAGGAATACATACAGGTGAATTACAAAGGCTATTCATGGAAATAATTAAGGAAAACTTCCCAAGCATGGGAAAAGAAAATGACATTTGGTTATGTGAGGCATACTGAACTCCAGCCACATACAACCAAAACAGATCTACACCCAGACATATAATAATCAAGATACCAGAAATTCAATATAAAAACAGAATATTAAAAGCTGTCAGAGAAAAGAAACAGATTACCTATAAAGGTAAACCCATCAGAATCACAGCTGACTTCTCGACACAGACCATCAGATCAAGAAGAGCTTGGAATGAAGTATTCCAAGTCCTGAAAGAAAATAACCTCCAGCCCAGATTGATGTACCCTGCAAAGCTGTCACTAGAAATTAATGGAGAAACAAGATGCTTCCATGACAAAGAGGAACTGGAGGAGTTTGTGGCCACCAATCCAACCCTACAGAGAATACTGAAGGACATTCTAGAGAGAGAAAAAAATACCAGGATTCTAGGAACAGTGGCAGAAAGGTCTCAATGAGTGGGGCAGGCAGTAGAATGAAGGAGAAAACTAGACAAACAAAGGCAGAAAAATAGCATAGCAGAAATGAGGCAGAGAAGGATAACTAGAATCCCTAACATAGATGGCCTTGTTACACTATATTGTTAATAGTGCACCCAGATTTAAAACCCACATTACTCACACTACTCTGCTTAGATGTATTATATTCTGTTCCAGTCATTCTACCTGTACTAGATTTGAGGGCACAGACAGTAATCCCCAAAATAACAAGATATAGTATGGTAATCATCCTTAATTTCCTATTAAGTTATTCTACAGCTCTGTAAAGCCTGCACTGTTTTACCATGACTGATCATAATCGAATCTGTTTTGTTAGATCGCTGTTTTGTATTGATAGATTTTATTTAAAGCTGTTATGATTGATAGTATCAAGTCTGAGAG
>PVLA01003570.1:174630-207781 GCA_004027455.1 Hydrochoerus hydrochaeris | reverse complement strand
AAGCAAGGCAGGAGGCATCTCAATTCCTGACTTGAAACAGTACTATAAAGCCACAGTGATAAAATCAGCTTGGTACTGGCAAAGAAATAGACCTGAGAATCAATGGAACAGATTAGAAGATGCAAGCACAACTACAAAGACACTCAGCCACCTGATATTTGACAAAGGGGCTAAATATGTCCACTGGAAGAAGGATAGTGTCTTTAATAAATGGTGTTGGAAAAACGGGCTCTCTACATGCCAAAAACTGAAACTAGATCCATGCATATCACCATGCACAAAACTAAAGTCTAAATGGATCAAAGACCTCAATATTAAAACAGAAACACTAAATCTACTGAAAGACAAGGTAGGTAGAAGTCTTGGAGACATAAGGGTAGGCAGAGAATTCATGAACCAAACACAAACTGCAAGGGAAACACTTCAAAGAATCAACAAATGGGATCTCACATTATTGAAAAGTTTCTGCACTTCAAAGGAAATCACCAACAGAGTGAAAAGAAAACCAACAGAGTAGGAAAAAATTTTAACCAACAACCCTTCAGACAAAGGACTTGTGTCCAGAATATATAAATAATTGAAAAACATCAAGCCCCCCAAATTCAAAGACCCTCTCCAAAAATGGGCGTCTGAGATGAACACAAAGTTCTCAGAGAAAGATATACAAATGGCAAAAAATACATGAAGAAATGTTCACCATCACTGGTCATTTGAGAAATGCAAATTAAAACAGCATTGTGATTCCACTTACTCCAGAAAGAATAGGTGCCATCAAGAAATCAACTGATAACAAATGTTGGCAAGGCTGCAGGGAAAAAGGAACACTGCTCCACTGTTGGTGGCAATGTAGATTGGTGCAGCCATTATGGAAATCCATATGGAGAATTCTCAGAAGACTAGGATTGGAGGCCCCATTCAATCCAGCTATTCCCCTCCTGGGTATTTTCCCCAAAGAACTGAAAAGTTCATATCACAGTGATATATGTGCACCCATGTTCATAGCTGCACAATTTGTGATAGCTAAATCCTGGAAACAACCAAGATGCCCATGAACTGCAGAGTGGATGAAAAAAATGTGGCATTTTTATACAATGGAATATTACTCAGCTATAAAAAAGGATGACTTTGAGGCCTTCATAGGCAAATGGAGACAACTTTGAGAGTATCCTCATTAGTGAAATAAATAAGAATCATATATACAAATATCATATTGTGTCTCTAGTGCAAAAAGTAAATAAGAACTACAAGAGTAATAAAACCGAAATGTGTAATTGCTATTGTAAAAAAGAGAGGAAAAGAAAGTGCTCTAAGGGATATAACTGCATGTATGTTTGAGTGTGTAAAATAGATGACCATATTGCTGAATGTTTGTTGGATCTTTGAGCAGAACTGTTTGCAGTCTGACTGTTTGAATATTTACTATGTACCCTTTAACTTTGTAACTTGAACAACTACATCCAGGATGACAGTACGTAATTTATAAATTACTGATTTCTTAGTGGGGCTTTTTCTCATTCTCCTTTTTCTTTCTTCTAGAATTCTGTTTTGTTGCTACCCTTTTTTCTGCTTTGTTTTTTTTCTTCACTTTAAATAAAATTTTAAAAATGTATAATTGCTATTGTAAAAAAGGAGGAAATAGGAAGTGCTATAAAAGATATAGTTGCATGTATGTTTAGATGTGTGGGATTGTTGACCATATTTCTAGGTTCTTGTTGGATTGTTGAACAGATCTGTTTGCACTCTCACTGCTTTAGTGTCCCCTTCATGTGCTCTAATCCTGTAAGTTGAATAACTATTTCTAAAAGAACAATATGTAATTTATCAACTAGTGATTTCTTACTGTTCATGTTCTTTTCTTGAAGTTCTGTAATATTTCTACCTTTTTCCTATTTTTTTCTCTTTAAATAAAAAAAATCAAAGATATATTCATTTCATTTAACTTTAACTTTATATTTAAAAAAAAAACAATAAGTCTTCATGTCAGCAAAATCTTTGGTCTGTGGGCTGTCATTGTATGACTTCCATCAATCACAGATGCCTCTTTAAAAGTTTTGTACTTAGTTTCACAGAAGGAAAACTCTTAGGTTAACTCAGCTTGAATATTTCCTTATTTTAGTTTAACATTTTAATGTATTGATGTCCTATACCTCCAAATTGTTTTTAATCCTGTTTCTATGCTTATGTTATTGTTTTACCTTTCCCATAAATTTTAAAGTTTCGTACAGAAATTCCAAATTAATACAAATCAAATTAGTTTTACAAGTTCCCTTCTAAATCACTTAAGAATTGATATAGCTTGGAGACATAAATTCTTTGGAAAACTGTGTATTCCATATCCTAAGGTTAGTAGCTATAATGGTTTGAAAATTGTATCATGTTTTACATTTGGAAAAAATTATAATCAGATTTCACTGTGCATATGTAAGTTAGCATTTCATATGTATGATTTTCTCATAAGTAAAATGTGTGTCTTCTGGGAATTTTTATTTTATTTTCCTAAGTTTGTTCCATAGATTATTAAAGTCTTAATAAATTTGCAAACGGTGTGTTAAATAAATAAATATATCCTTGATAGTTCTCTTTAAAATTTAGAGCTGCATAATATTAGCTCAGAGTAAGTAGATAATTAAATGATATTGATAAAATGTGAACTCAGTTTCCCAGGTCCAAAATGCAGCTTCCTGAGCATCACAGAACTCTATCTCTAGAAGTAACATTTCCTTTTTGATAGAGATGATAGAGTTGTAAATATAGCCATCTTTTAAACTATATTTTCAACACCAATTAATCAAATATCTCTGTGAGATTGAGGCCAGTTTGGGCTACAAAGTGAGTTTAAGGCCAGCCTGAACTGCATAGAGAAACCTATCTCAAAAAACCAAAAATAAAATAAAATTAAATTAAATAAAAATATAGCACAGAAAATTTAAATTTTCTTATTGTTGATTTATATGTGGAAATAAAACATTATTAATACAACTCAAGCTTCTTCTCTGCCCTCCCTTGGTTCTTCTCCTCCCTACCAGAATCATCGTTCTGAAGATGATTATATTCATCCTCACTGCACATGTGTCTGTATTTTTCTGTGTATATTTACACTCATAAATGTATGTATGTTTGTTTTCTTTATGGTTACAATTTAGCATATGTAAAATCTTATTCTGTTTTATTCTGAATAAATATAATAATACTTTAGTTCATGAACGCTTCTATTTTCATACAATTCTTTTTGCAAACTAGAGCAGTCAACAAAATTTTGCTTCCCTTTGCAAATTCCACATTGGGTGACAAACACTGTAAGGAATGGTGAGAGACAGAGATCAGCTGAGATCAGCAGGCTTGTGAAAGGCAACTTGTCATGGAAATTACTGTGCCTGATGGCAGGCCAACTGAAGGCAAAAGGGCCATCCATAAGGCACAAAGAGAAGCAAGCTTTTTTTAAAAAAAATTTTTTTAAATAGGGTTTAAAGAAGGCAAGGGGCATTCGCCTGGAAGATCTTAGTAAACATCAGTGGTCACAGTTCTCTGGATGTCTTGATCTTCAGGGGGCAAAGTCCTTGACATGTCAGGTATAAATGCCTGGGCTTTACATGTCCTGCTGTGTGGATGATTCCGTGTTCTGTCTTGTCTCCTTTGTGATATACCGAGTTTTCAAAGCCCTGGGTGCTGGGCTGAGAACAATGCCTCTGCTGGCAAACTGGTAAGGTACTGGGAGAGTCATGTCTGAATCCAGCCTTACAAACACAGCCATGTCTGTTGTCCCCACACAAACATAAACGCAGCCATCTTCCCCAAAACATCATACAAACTAAGTTTGTAAACCGAGGTACTGCTGTATATCATTTTCCACCTTTTCTCATCTTAGGGTCTACTTATTGCATCTGTATCTTTCTTTGGTTTAGAAGTCTTACCTTTTTAATTTTAATGATCTTTAAATTTTTAATATGTACCCTTAGTATGATACACTGATCAGTAGCAATAACCTTCCCTGAAACATAGCAGGTATTACAGTGTATTCCACACCAATCACTCTTACCATAAATCTCCAATCCTCGGCTTGGTAAATATTAATTATCATTATTACTGTATTTCTCTGACACCACTGCAACTTACTTAGTATTTAGGTGTACCATCTTTTTAACCAATTACTTTATCTACTATTGATTCTTGCACTCAGTTCATTCCTCTTGGGCTTATTCTGTTAGTAATCTTTCAGAGATGAGCTGTTTATACTTTCTGCCTTTATCTACCCATGAATGAATAGTGGGTTAGGTATAGAGATCCATTCAAATTTTATTTTTCTTCAGCATTTTAAATATTATTATATTGTCTCTGGTATTCATGTTTTACAGTAAATTGAATCATGATTCCTTTATAGGTTGGCATTTTCTCTGATAGCTGTCTTTGATTTGACATTATGCATTTTTTCTGTAATTTTTGTAGGTTTAGATATGCTTCAATTTACCCTTCAGGTAAACTATGTGTTGTTTCTGACATTACAGTTTTCCTCAGTTCTAGATACTTTTCAACATCATCTCCCTTTCCCCCTACATGTGTTTCTTCCTGATCTTTTCTATTCTCTTTCTGTGAACTCTTAATAGTCTATATTTATATTTCTCATCACATTATCTTTACCTATTCATTAATTCTTATATCTTCTTTGTATCATCCAGTGCCACATTAATACTAACAGATTCTCTCAGGTGGTCATGCACTTTTCTACCTGTCTTTTCAGTTGTATGAAGGTTTCATTTCAACCCATGAGACTGGTTCCTTGACTGTTTATTAGAGTTACTTCTAGATTATCTACTTGGTGCACCACAATGGTCAGGCATATGAATTCTGAAATGACACTTCCTAGGTTCAAAGGTCTACCCAGTCATTTGCAAGATGTGTGACTTGTTTTCTTTATCTCTCTGCTCCTGCTTATTGGTTGATAAAAAAGATTCCATAAGACTTGCCATATGAGGTTAAAGTTATTGGAAAGTCAAATAAGGTATCTGTGTGTGTGTGCACATCTGTGTGTGTGTTTGTGTGTGTGTGTGTGTGAGAGAGAGATTATGTCTGGCAAATATGAAGTGTTCAATGAATGTTAGCTGGTATTTTTTAATATTTCCTAATCATTTACATTGTCTCTTACTTCATCTTTTTATTATATATTCAATATCAATTTTTCAAAATTTTCTCTTTCTTTCGTTTTTCAAACTCATGTCTTTTTCCATTTGTTCCATCTCCTTGTTTTGCCTCCTTATTGTGTGCTTCATCACAGCCGTGGGATAGGGCTTGTATTTGGATGATTTTTTTTTTTTTGGCTACTTATTTTCCTTTTACCAAATGCCCATTTTAACTGGATTTAATGGACTCAGGGATTCCCCAGTACATATGTGAATGGAGCATCTGTATACCAGTTTCCTGGTTGCCTCTGTAAATATGGGTTTGGCTTAATATCCCTCTACTCTGTAAATAGAATAGAGAGAATAGAGTTCTCTCAGTTACAAAATGTGGGCATCGGTTCTCTCAGAGACAATTTTTAGTGGAACCAACAGGGAAGGTTATTTCTACTTCTTGTACCTTGGGTGTGGAAATGCTCAGGGTTCACGGCCAGGCTGCTTCACCTGCCCCCTGAGCACTCTTCCCAGCTCCAGCTCATTCTCTGACTTTAGTTAGGACAGTTCTCCGTTTACAGCATCTGAAGCTTTTAAGATTTTTTTCTTTTGGTTTTGGTTCAATATATATTTTTTTAGTTTTCACTAAGGATTATAATTAATTAGTTTTTAATAATAATTAGTCATGCAAGGATTATAACTGATAATCTATATAAAATGTGACACAGTGTCTTGTGGAATTTCCTCTCTCATGCACTATTTTCCTGGATATGTGGTTGAGGTCCAAAGTCAGAAAACTGCCAAAAGTTAGGATCAGCTTCTTTTTGCAGAACTGACTAAAAGGAGCCAGAATTGATTATTAATGTCACTATTCCATCTAAAAGATGGAAGAAAAAGTTGGATGTTGGCCAATCAAGAATGGTAGTGTTTACTGAAAGATCTTCTGGCCTCAACTTGTCTATCTGGAGCTTCATCTCTTGCATTTAGGGTTAAAAAGAGATTAAAATATTAAATGTGATAAGTAATACTATGAATAAAACAGAGCATCATTGCAGCACTACCTTAATGTTATCTCCATTCCAATACTTTTTCTTGATACTGACATGAAGTTTCCTATGGGACAAGCCCACTTCAATATTACTCAGGTGCTCAAATTGTGCTTGAACACAACAAAACTCATTTTATTTCCATTCCTGACCAAACCTGTTTCTTTTCAAACAGTCACCATTGTGTTTCTGAGACCAGAAATCTGGGTGTTTATCCCTAACTCTTTCTTTCCAAAATTCTCATATCGCTAATATCTAGTCCTATTAACTCCGCAGTCAACATCACCTGTTCTTTGGCATTTCTGCTGTCACTGTTCCGGTCAGTGTCTTGAAGATCTGTCACCTGGTGACTGAAAAGTCTCTTCATTGATCTGTCAGCTCAGTCTTCCTCACTTCCCATACATTTTACAATCGATGGTGTTAATTTCTTTGTGTTAATTTCCAAGAGTGGTCATAACAAAAACCTACAAAGTGTGATGTTTAAAACAGTAGAAATATCATTTTTCACAGTTCTGGAGACTAGAAATCAAAAATTAGCACGTGAGGGGGTCATGTATTCTCTGAAAATGCTAAGGAAAAGTCTCTTCTGCACTTTGCTTCTAACTGCTGCTTACTGCTTCTAGTCCTTTGGCTCAGAGCTGTATGATTCCTGCTTCTAGTCCTTTGGCTCAGAGCTGTATCATTCCATTTTCTATCTTTCTTTTTACAGGACCACCTTTTTCTTTTTGTGTGTTACTCTATCAAAAAATCTCGCTTTATTATACGTGAGTCACTCACTGCATTTGAGTGCTCTCTGCTCCAGGATGGCAGTATCCTGACTTTATTACTTGTGGAAAGACTCTAGTTCCAAATACAATGGCTTTCACAAAATACTGAGCTATAGGACTTTGGCTTATCTTTTTTAGACCCACAATTCAACATACAAAACTGTCTGAAATAAATCAAGCCACGATATTTATCTTCTTAAGGTTTGCTGTAGCTTTCCTTGCTGTGAGCTCTGCTCTCTTATGTTCACTGCTATCTTCCTTCTGCACAACCCTGCTTCATGATTTATAGTCTGTACCTACTGAATCTGCTATGTTGTCATGTTCTCATGATTCATTTTACTTTTGGGAATTCCTTTGCCACGATCCATTGTGATTATAGTCCCTTCTCTGGTGGATGAGTAAATACACTTACAACAAGCTCAAAGTGGAATGCTAGAAATTGTAAGCCTAAAAATCTCACAGTGCTCAAAGGGCATGTAGAAGCTGACATGTTGCTCTGTAGGAATCTAGATCCATGGTTATAGGCAACTTGATATAAAGCTACCTAACATACAGTAGCCTACTGAATTTTTATGTCAAGGAACCCATCAGAGGATTTTTATGGAAAATATATCTTTGTTTTGGAGAAATCATATTGTATACAAAGCATATCTTCAATTTCTTTCCTTAATATTTTATAGCTTTCAGTGT
Organism: Hydrochoerus hydrochaeris; assembly: GCA_004027455.1. NCBI lineage: Eukaryota > Metazoa > Chordata > Mammalia > Rodentia > Hydrochaeridae > Hydrochoerus > Hydrochoerus hydrochaeris. The sequence continues at coordinate 200,173 of PVLA01003570.1, read as the reverse complement.
GTATATTTTCTTTTTCCAACTTGGTTAAACTTATTCCTAGTTTAATTTTTAAAATTATTATAAACAAGATTATTCTCTTGATCACTTTTTCAGAAAACTCATTGTTAGTGTGGAGAAATGCTACTGATTTTGGCATATTGATTTTGTATCCTGCAATCTTTTGAATTTACTTAGTAGCTTTAACAAGCTGTTTTTTGAAATTTTCAGTTTTCTGTATATTTGAAAAATTCTGTTAAATCTAAAGGGATTTATAAAAAACTACTTCTCTCATGGAAGAAGGTTTATGGCTTTCTTGGATGGTTATTTTTATAAAAGGGATCAGCTATTTATGGATAATTGGAGAAACATAAGAATTTCTTACTATTTTTCTGTAAAATTGTTTCTTTACCCTTGCTTCCTTAAATATAAGGTCATTTTCAATGGTGGAAATTGAGCTTTTCAGAAAAGCAATTCACTCCCTGATTGTTATTCTCTAGCATGTCATTCAGACATTTAATTCCCGTCAGGTACTGAAAGATAAGAAAAATAATATAACTTTGAAAATCTCTTCAAAAGCAGATATAAATATGTTTCATTTGAAGCTAATCTCCTTGCTAATGAACTCAGTGATTTGTGTCTATCTGTTTATGCCATCCAAGAATAAATGATTGCTTATTATTTTTCCTTTATATAGTATAAAACATGACTTGTAAATCATATGGTATACATGCAACAGATATTAATTAGTTTGATTCATTGTTATTACCCTAACAACTTGTGATGCCTGTTAAATATTTAAAAATACTTTTGAATATTCTTGTGAAAAATTGTGAGTGTGATATTACTCTTGTATTCTGATTAAGACTGTTCATGTGAAACCAGTATTTCTACCTCCCCATTCTCATTATTTACATCATTCTTGCTGCACATTGACACAATAAAGTACAAGTGGTAGATAATGCACAAGAATATCTTATGTGATTGTCTTACCCCTGTTCCAGATATTTAGGGAAACTGTACTGTTCTGTTCAGGAGATTTTATGTACTGCTTAAAAGGATCTTGTCCACCAACTCTTCCTAGGACCATTTCGAAAAATTTTATTTTTAGGTATGATTGATGTAGTCAAGTGACAATTAGAAATGAAATAAAAATATGACTTACAATGATGAAAAATTATGTAATAGCTAGAGGCAAATTTGACAAAATACACAAAATTCACACATTAAAAATTATAACTGGACATGGTTGCACACACCTGCAACCCTAGTACTCGGGAGACTGAAACAGGAGGAACTATGATAGCTTAAATCTATACAGATTCTCACTCAATCAAGTCTTGCCTGTGGCAGATGGTAGACCAAACTTGAAACAACCCAAATGAACCCAAAAAATGAATGGATAAACTACGGTAAAGCTAGGTATTGAAATGCTACTTAGCCACAAAAACAATACCTAAAATGTTGATATAGTCAACAACATAGATGAATGTCAAAATAATGATGAGTGAAAGAAATCAGATAAAAAGACTGTAGACTATATGGTTCCATGTTTCTAAAATTCTGGAGAATGCCATCTAGTCTGTGGTGACAGAAAGCAGATCAGTGGTCACCAGAAGAAGGGAGTTTGCAGGCAGTAGAGATTGTAAAAGATTACCAGCAAGCCCCTGGAAATGATGGAAGAAGTGTAATCAAAAAATAAAGTGATTTTTTTAAAGAGCAGATATATTTATTGAGAGAAAAAAAGCTTTTGTCTGAAAGACAGAAGGGGTCCTGAGTGAGTTGCCAAAGATTCTGATTTTCTAGGGATTTTTATAGCATAAAATCATGAGGTGAGGTGGGTCGAAAGTGGGAAAACTGGGAACTCACAAGGCAGACAGGCATGAGGTGGAACAGGACTATGGTCAGCCAATAAGTTTAATTGTTCAGGTAAAATTGACTAAATTAGGTACACATGAGGAAGTGAATCACATAGCAAGTGAGCATTCCTTATGGATCAGTCACTCTTTCTATAGGGAGCTGGGATGGTGACTCCTGGCTTCTCAAGGTGATCCATACTATAAAGTGAATGTTTTAAAAAAATAATTGCTACAGTAAAAGACACGTCACCAGTAGTCTTCATCAGAACACTGACTCTTTGAGCACACTTATGCCACCATTCTGACAGTGCTCTGATTAGTTCTGAAAGTCCTCTTTACTTGTCCTGTTATGGCTGCCTCAGTGTCCTAAATCAATTTGAAACATTTACCTTTGGCGGTCATTTAGACATGAGAAAAAACCGGAAGTTTCATGGTGTCGGATCTACTGAACAAAGTGGATAAGGGTACACTGTAATGTATTTTAAAGCTTGTCTTTCCATTGGATGGCACTGGACAACATTTATATTAGTTATGATCATATCTTCTAAAGATATTCACAAAGGAAGTCTTCCAGAACTATTTCAGCAGAGGAAAGAACAATTGGATAAATGTGTTAGAATCAGACTGGGTATTTTGAAGGTGATTAATAACTACATGTCTTTTACCATAAAAATTTTTTTAAATGTAAATACTCATAAAATGTATTTTTATTACATCTGGTGTGTGATTATTATATTGTTCATAGTGATAGTTTCAGGAGTACCTACAAATATGAATGGTTTTTAATTTGTGTGCTTCAAACATATGCAGTTTATTTCAACAAGTCACAAAACTTATTAAAATGTTTTAAAGTTATCCTGATAAAATCAAGTATCAGTAAGAAAACTACCTACTCCTCTGTGGTCTGTTAGCCAACATTACTTTTACTCTGCAATGCATAAGAAACCTGAAGATCTCTATTTTCTCATTGTTATTATGAAATCTAACTCTTGAGAAAATTATGAACATCTTTATTAGAGTATATTATATATAGGATATATTATAAATTGACACATGCATACAATGTGTAATGATCAAATTACATTCATAAGGACTTCCACATTTTAAAACATTAATAACTTCCATGTATTGAGAACTTTTATATTCTTCTAGTTATTTGAAATACAATTTTTTCCCACTTTGTAGATTATCTAACTCAGTTATTTCTTTTCCTGTGCAGAAGCTTCTTAGTTTGCTATAATTCCATTTGTATATTTTTGCTGCTGTTGCTTGAGCCTTTGGGGTTCTATATTTAAAACTGATTGCCTATAACAACGTCTTACAGTGATTCTGTAGACTATCTTGTAGACATTTCATAGTTTCATATCATATGTCTAAGTTTTTGGCCCATTTTGAACTGTTATTTTTTTCTGTATTATGAGACGCAGGCATCTAGTCTCATTCTTTTGCATATTTATATCAAATTTTGCTTACATCATTTATTGAAAAGAATGCCTTTTCTCTATGTTGTGTTGTTGGTGCTTTTGCCAAACATCAGTTTTCAGTGTGTGTATGTATTTATTTTTTGCTACTCTATTCTGTTTCATTGGTTTATGCATGCAGTACCAAGCTGATTTATTTACTAAATCTTTGTAGTGTATTTTAAAATCAGGAATTATGAGACATCTATTTTTTTTTCTTTTCAATTTCTTTTATTCAGATCACATTGGCCACTCTGAATCTTTTGTGGTTCCATATGAATTTTGGGACTCTTCCTTCTGTTTCTATTAAGAAAATCATTGCTATATTGATGGGGATTGTACTAAATATTTGGCAGTATAGTCATTTTACTTTTGGCAGTATAGTCATTTTAACAATATAAAGTCTTTTTATCCAGGAACACAGGATATGTTTCCATTTTTTTTGCCTGTATAATTTTTTCAGCAATTTCTTACATAGTGTTCAATGTAGAGACCTTTGACATTGCTAAATTTAGCTCTAATTTTTTTATAGTTACTGTGAAATATTGCTTTCGTTTTCAGAAAAGTTCATTACTGATATGCAAAAATGCAATTTTTTTAGTTAATTTTGTGTCCTACAACTGTAATGAATTTGCTTATAAGCCCTAACAGCCATTTGATAGAATATTTATGTTTTTATTAATACAAAATTAAGTCATGTGCAAATATTAATAATGTGACTTTCTTTCACCAAGATAGGTGCCTTTTTTTTCTCTTTCTCTTGCCTAACTGGCTCACTAAGTGAAAAATTACAAAACTGGCTGACCAAGTGTGGCTTGAACCTTGCCTTAGCCTAGCTCAGCAAGGCTAACTAAGTATCATTTCTTTCCTCCTTAAGAAGATGTAGTATGATTTCCAAAATAATCACATAGTTTAGGCCTGTGTATATTAAGAACTTATTCCACAATGGGTATAAAGCCCTTCTGCTTTCTATAATTTTCTCAAATGTTTATTCTTTGTTTTCTAAATATTTTTGTTGGTATGTGTTCACAGAATATGTGTTGATATTCATCTTAGGAAGGACATACAGGCACTTAGCATTCATTATGGCTTTTATTTCCTTTCTCGTCTCCATCTTCCTTCTTCTCTCTACTCTCACTGATCCCTGTCCCCATTTTCATCATTATTGTTATAATTTCTTTATTATCATTTATTTGTTGTTTGAGACTTTACATTCATTTTGAATAGTTTGTACACGTATGTGATACACTTGAATGTTTTTACATCCCCTTTTGATCTTTTGGTCCCCTTTCCACTTACCAAAAATCTATTTCCATGTTTTCTTTTATTCACCTTTTATATTTTTATGGTACTTAATTTTAAGCTCATATGTCTGATTTATCTTTCATTTAATGTTATGCTTTCAAGATGCATTGTTTCCCTACAAATACCTTGAATTTTTCCTTCTTTATAGTGAAGCAATATCTCCTTATGTGTAGACCCCACATTTTCTTTGTCTAGTCATCTACTAATGAACATATAGGCTACTTTCAAGATTGTGCTGTGAGGCTGGGGATTTAGCTCAGTGGCATAAACGCCTGCCTGGCAAGCGCGAGGTCATGAGTTCAATCCCTGGTACCGCCAAAAAAAAAAAAAAAAAGATTGTGCTGTGATAAACATCGGTATGTGTGTATCACTGTCATGTGGTATCACTGTCATGTGGTATCATTAACTCCTAGAAAGGGCAATGATCTGGGATGAATGAAATTTCTAGTTTTTATGTTTTTGAGACATCTTCATAGTGTTTACCATGATGGGTGCAGTAGTTTAAATATCCACTAGCAATGTGGGTTTCCTTTTTTAACCACAGCCATGCTTGCATTTGCTATTCTTTGATTTCTTGATGATTGTCTTCATTTCTGAAGAAAGCTGAAATCTCAGTATTGTTTTAATTTGCATTTCTGTAATACCTGCCAAAACTGAACACTTTTCCCAGTGCCTCCTTAGCACAGTAAGCAACACCTCAGACCCCTAACCTGAAGGGCCTGAATTGAGTATCTGTTCTTAACGGCATCCTCAGCCTCAGTCGGCGACAGCTGCCTCCTACCCAGATGGCTGACTGTCTCCCTCTCTGTATACTCAACATCTTTGCTGCAAACCTGCTCCCCATATGGGGAGACATTTTGGTTTGAAAGAACCATTTTATACAAACTTTACATAAAAAGAAGGCAGGTTTTCTACCACCCACATCCATATGCATTTATTTTCCCTAGAAACATGGTTTGCTGTCCTGGAGAAATAGATTTTTTTTGAAAAAATTTTAAGCATTTTGAATTGTATTACCAATATAGAATTTTAAGGCACATGCCTGAAGTTAATCTTCAAAATTGTTAATTTTAATATTATGGATTTTATAAATTATTTTAAAATGTTGGAGAAAAGAAAAACGCTATCTTACTATATTTCTAGACCTTTTGCTCCAAAACAGTAAGGATTTTCTATCAAGAAAATAACAAGTTTTAGAATCTTCTCTATAATAAGCTATTGATATTTCATAGCCTTCTAACTCCCAATATACAGTGTTCTGTTTACTATTTCAGGGTAACATGTTGTACTGCGTCTGTCTGAAAAGTTCTGAGAATATTAACCTAGTTGTCACATACTTGAGACTATCATATGCTACAAATATGTTGATTATTTTCTATCTTTAATATTTTTATTCAAAAGAAGACTGGATAAATTATTTTGTAACCTGCCACAGCTGCTTCATTAATGTTTCATTTGCTAAATCAGAATGAATCATTAAGATTTTCAATATGAATCTTATAATTTTCCCTAGTAATATCTAAATTTCTAGAGCTTCTTGGTCAAATAATTATATTTGAATAGCAAGACTATATGTGAAAATGGGAAATAGTTTTTGTGATTGATGAGATAGTTTGTATTTATGATTTTTATTATTCATTTTAAGGTTTAGAGTGGGTTATGCAATTTTAGGTTTTTCATAAAAGTTGATATATTTACAGGAAAATACCAAAGAAGAGCAGCCTCTGGGAGGAGTTTTCCTTATGAGGTGCATTGTTTCTCTGCAAATGAGTCCTCCTGTTTAGAACTTCTTTGTTTCACTAGCCACCCAGGCTTGAAAGTTAAATCACTTTCCACATTTGCCTGCCCTATCATAGCTCTGGCTTTTCTGTATTTGAACACTTAACGCTATTGATTATTTTCCCACAGAGTTTCTTGCATTCATTCCTTTCTCTCTTTAATGTTACTTTGCACTTTAATTCAGATATTTTCTATACCTGTCGTGCATACTATTAGATGTTTTCTCATTTATCTTATTGAAATATGTCAAAATAGAACACCAGTTTCAGGCAAGTAGGACTTCTTCTCTGGGCAAGGTCTTTAGCTTTAGATACCAAAGTCTCTCTTCTGCTTTACCCAAAAGAAAAAGAGTTGTTGGGTGGATGAATGTATGTACATGGGCTCTGTTCATCTGCTTCTAGACCATTCTTCAGAAGCCGAACAACTCCAATTATTGTTGTTCTTCCAGAGTCTAAGAGGGTCCCCCAGCCCAGGTCTTTCCTAGTAAAAGTTGATCACACCAGTTATGTATACTCTAGAGGCACTGGTGGTACTTGGATATATGTGATATCTATGGTTTAGTAGAATGCAAGAATAAAATAACATGGCATTTAGGGGTCCAAGGCCATTAATTTGCATATGGTCATGTTCTAGAACTGGGTTTAGAAATCTCAAGAACACAGCAATTATAATTTGAGACTTAAGTTTCAAGATTGTCATGAAGGAATATTTCTCAAGGTAAAAATTTACTTTCATATTATTAGACATGTGGCATGTCAACTTCCATTTACAGTATTGTCTTAGGTCTATAAGTGGTAATAATTATCAGGGCAGATTATTTCATGATGTGTGTATATATATATATTATGTGTATATATAATATATATATATATATATATATATATATATATATATATATAATGTTGTTGTACTGGTGATGTCATAGCATTCTCCAAAATCTTTTGGTTATGTCTCACTAAGAAAATATCAAATTCATGTTTTTTAAAATTCAAAATGTATTATATAATTTCAAGTTTACTTTTTTAGGCTTTGTCTTCTATTTTAAAGTAGAAATCTGAACTCTCAACAATTCTGTAATACTAACCATTTTTGAGATTTGTGTCATATTTTCCTGACTTTTAATGTAACATTCTTTTTGCCCATGTATAATGTCATGCATAATCAACAACTATTTATAGTCATACTCATCCTTTCTGATAGAGCTAAGCAACTTCTCTATAAGATTTTTCATGTTTATGAAGTCAAAAGTGATCCTTATCCTTAAGAGTGGGACCACATTCTATCTTTGAGCCCCCTAAAACAAATATTCCAGCAGTCATCTAAAAGTTAACTAAATGAATCATGTACTACTTGGTTGAGTTTTTAAATGAAAATAATTTCAAGGATGATGAAAATGTTTTCTTCTCTCTTTTATCATCAAAATTTACTAATATAAAATTGATAAATGAAGATAAATGAATTGAAACTAGTTTGAGAAGAGACTTAATTTGACTATGAAATATAAAGCATACAGAATCTCAAGGATCCCACCAAATTAATTTACATTTTTTAAGATTCCTATTTCATAATTTTTTTCATTATATACAATAATTGTTCAATGAAGTAAGTAAAAAAACCTACCACATTATCTTGTGTTTTGTGAACATATCTTTTTATATATCAGCCTCTGCACAGCTCTCCTCTCCTAACATTCTCTACATAAGAAGTCCAATTTGTGGCTCCAATCATGGTGGGAACTGGATATCACATATCCATCTGATTTACTCATTTATTCATTTAATGTCTGCCATTTACCATGTACAGTGTAGGCATTTGGATCTGACAAAGAAAATTCTGCTTCTGAAGATTACATTCTAAGGTGGAGAAGGAAGAGAAAGGAGTTAGTAGAAGATGGAGGCTCTGGATAAAATGGAGCAGAGCAGGAGAGACGAGGATTATAGATCGGAAGGCTATTCACCATTTTAAGTACAGTGACCCTTCACTGAGAAAGTGTAATTCAGTAAAGATTTGAAGGAGATATGGAAGAAACATAAAAGCTGTGAGAATGTCCCATATAGGCATAATTCTATTTGACATTGTTGATAAAGTTACCAGCCAGTGTCCCTGTTAGGCCTGAACACTGGGCAGAAGTTGCTTATTCTATCGAGACAACCCTCAGGTGTGCCTGTCACGGCATTTGTGATTTAACAGTCAAGATCCTGTGAGGAGGGGACACGCTTTGATGACTGCTGGCTTCTGCAGTGTGTCTGCACCGTGACCACCTTCCCAGCATAAGGACCATCAGTGTGAAGGTAGGAGAGACGTGCAGAAGGAGCTCTGGAAGCTGAGGTGAAGAAGGTCTAGCTCTGCTGCTCCCTGGGCCACAGAGCTGCCGTGATGGGTTTGATGCTCTTCTGCTCTTCAAACACGTACTGCTTTCTTCCAGTTATTGTAGCACTTTCATGGTCAGTCTGCTTATTAAAGCTGCAAAACAAGGATTTCAGAGATGTTATTATTTTTATCTCGTTAGTACACAGCGTAGTCTAGGACACAGTGTAAGCAGGTGGTATTCTTATTTTGTTTTAAATTTTGTTCCTTATTACACAGTATTTGATAATGTTAAGTAAGTAATCATTTTATAATGATTATGTTATTGCAGATATGCTGTTAAGGAAAACACATACCTTTTAGAGACACAGTACATGCCAACTTGAATATGCAAACCAACTACGTGAAGTCTGGATTTCCTTTTGAGTAATCCAGTGGCGTCATGAATAGAGTGAGAAAAGACTGAGCAAGTATTAATTATAATAGAATATTCATGACCGTTCATTGTTGTTTATTTGGTTATTCTCTGCAGCTCAATTTGCTTGCAATTTTCCATAATAAACTATAAATAGATACATTTTGATCTTCTTACTTCGAGATTGTTTGCCATAACTTGAACTTTTAAGCTAAGAATCAAAATTATTTTTGTGTAATTTTAGCATGAGAAAATTGCATTGAGGATAGGATGTTACATAAAAAATTGTTTACTTATTTGATGGCACAGTACAATTACATTCTTAATGTATTATTTCATCCATAAATGTTCAAACATACATTGTGTATGTTATTTACTAAGAAATTGAAGTTAACACGAAGAATCATGCTATCTCCATAACTTAGAACAAGTACATAAGAGAAGTTTTCTTTCATATTCGCACGTTTAACTCTGTTTACTTAAAATGATTAGTCGGGAAATTGTGTGGAATTTTCACTTTGAGGTATTTTACAGAAATGTTTTTCTGACAGACTCAAGGGTCTCAAGATTTATGAGACACAAATATAAAAGAAAATCTATTTCTTCAGTGGCTGCTCATACGTAGTCAGAATGTTTTTCCTAAAGAGCTCTAGGATAGATGTGAAATTGCCTAAGAAATTAGATGTAGATTTATTTTGTGTTAAACCTGAGTTAAAAGAGTGTGTTCCAGTCTAGTGATATTAGTGAACATTGTTACAAGTATATAGAAGCAAACCATGTCTACTGGGGGCACAGGATAAGGGATATTAAGACGAAGATCTTTGCTGCTTTTTCTGTTCTATCTGGGCTCAATTTTGAACTACCATTTACACTTCAAATCCAAGTTTACACAAATAAAAATAAGCAAATCCCAGTTGATGTTTATAGACCATAAGTAGTGTTTTGAAATAATGTAAATATGACTTTGCCTAGGGAACTTCTATGAGAAAAACACCTGATTTTAATATTAGTTTATAATACAGCCTGACTTTAGAAGTTATTCAGTAGATGATTAGTAATACATTCAAAATATTTCATAGACTCTGATTTTTAAAATGGAGCAGTGAAACTAGCTACTACTGTGTTTTATGATACAATGCATTTGTATATACAATACAATGACTCTCTGCTCACTGTTTTCAAGTTAAAGAAAATGAATATTTTTTCTAGTTCCAAATTAAACCACTTACTTCATTTATAAAAGTAAAATAATTCCACCTAAACACCTAAGTTTGAAATATTTAGTGCCCTCAGAGATATCATGATATAGTTTTTAAAGTTTTATTTGGAAACAGTTCAAATTAACATAGAAGTTACAAGATGAACACTGAAAAAGCCCCAAATGCATTTCTCTTTCATTTTCCTGGTTTTTTCCATTTTGCTACATTTGTTTGTATTATTATCTCTTTCTTTTTATTATTTCAATATAAATGTGTGTTTGTATAATATGTATTTTTTTATTATAAAATATATATAATTTGTTTTTCTGGCACTGTTTAAAATTAAGTTGAATACATGAAATTCTTTTATCCTTAATGACCCAATGTACAATTCTCAAAAATACATTTTCTTATGTAATGACCATAGAATTACCAAATTAAACTTGACATAGCAATAATATGTTATCCAATTACAAATTTTATTGCTATTGTATAAGAGATCCTAGTAGTCTTCTTTATAGCACTTTTTCCTTGGGTTAGGATTGAGTCCAGGATATGTTCCACATTCAAATACCCCATCTTTTTTAGGTCTGCCTTTCTCTGAAACTGTTTCTCAATTTTTTGTTATCTGCCTTAAAATTGGCATTTTTTGACATGAGAAAAAATTTAAAAACCTTCACTTGTCTGGTATTTCCTTACGGCTAGACTCAGGTTAGGTATGCCCCCTGGACTACTTAAGCAAGGCTGTATTCTTTTCAGCACATCAAACACATCATAATGCTTATGTGTCTGTCCCTTTGTGGTGGTATTAATTTAGGTCAAACACTTATGCACTTACTCATGTTTGCTACAATATATTAGAAAAATCTTTTTCTTGCACTAATAAAACATCTGTATGGAGACAAAGAGCATGCAGATATCCCACTGAGTCAGACCTTCTGCAACTTTAGCTAATATCCATTGATCATTCCTTCCAAAAGAAATATTGTAAACTGTGGTTTCTAAAATCACTTGCATTACTAGAAGTTGATCCCTTTTATTATTATTATTGGTCCATGGATTACTATCAGTTACTTTTATTCTCAAATTTGACTTAGGTTAGGGATGGTTAGTCCGTTCAAGTTAGCTCTACATCCTTTTGACACATCCCTTCATTTTACTCTTAAATACTTCCTTTCTGACACGTGATATGGACCAGTCTCAAGAACTGTAGTATATTTCCTGCTTTAGTTTTAGAATCACAAGGGTCATGATTCATTTTAGTACTAATGATAATTAAAAACCAAGACCAATATATAGGGTATGCTGTATTTCACCACATACTGAATTCATTGAAGATAGGAAATCAGTGTGTGTGTGTGTGTGTATGAGTGTGTAAAGTAGAAATCACAAGTTCATACTGATACTTCTCATACCATCCTTCCTGAATTCCTCCTGCGTTTCTCATTACGGTTTTGTATTTCCCTTTTACTTGCCCACAAATGGCGACATATTTTCACCTTTCCTTAACCCCACTTAAAACATTTTCAGAATTCTGGCATACATGACAGTCCAAAAGTGTTGTGAAAAATAACAAGTTATACGTAGCTTTTTTAGTATTCCATGATTCATTTGTCTCTTTCAATATTTTATAATAGCAATACAAACTCTGCTTTTCTTTCTTGCAGTGTACATGAGCATTTGTTTCGTATTGCCTTGCCAGAAGTAGCTAGTGCGTTTTTCACATTTTAATAATTGCTATGTGAAAAATGATATATCAGTGTCATATTTTCATGTATATTTCTTGTTGAGAATTAGGTTGATAATTTCAATTTTTTTGGTAAATTCTCTGGTTATGATTTTTGTTATTGCCTACTAGAATATTTTCTTGTTAGGAATGTTTATTTTTGGTAGTGAATGTTGCATTGTTTTTAAAATTTGTGATATTTCTTTTATTCTGCTTAAGGCATTTTTTCTTCATGTCAGTTTGTTGTTATTTTATTGTCATTTTAATAAATATTTTCTCAAATTACATCTAGATCTTGAGTCATGGTTAATGAACCATTTCCAAAGTTTAGAGAATTTATCTATTTTTTCTTGTAGTACTTAATAATTTAATATTTTAGGCTGCTGCCATTTTAAAGTAAACAATATTGTTTTATTTTAGAGACAAAACAAACAAAAAAGGATAAAAAAGATACAGAATTTCAAAATAGTGGGAAATCAACACTAGTTAATATATTGCATGTTGTTTTCTTTTTCTTTTATTTTTTTGGGGGGTACTGGGGATCGAACTCACGACCTCAGGCTTGCCAGGCAAGTGCTTAAGCCACTGAGCTAAATCCCTGGCCCACATATTGTTTTCTTAAAAATAGTTGTTCAGATTATAAGATTCACGTATAAAAAATGTTCAACCAAACAATGAAAACAAAAACTGTTTATTTGATGAATTTACAGAGATTAGTAGTATAGTTGTTATATATATACATATATAATATGTATGCACATATATATATATCTTTACTTTTAAGCATATAGTATTTTCCTTTCCTTCTTTACTCCATTCCCCTATCCCAGTTGTTCTTTCAATCTGAGCACTCTCTTTCCCTTTCATTTTCTCAATATCTGTTGTACATTTTGGGTCTTATTACTAGGTAAATAATAATAATAATAATAATAATAATAATAATAATAAAGAATGCTATTCCAGTGGATTATAGCTGGTGACCAAGGATAGAATGAACTTGAATGTTTTCCTATTGCCTATGCAAAGCTCATCAGAACACTTGGAAGCGATAAACATCCTCTTATTTCACTAAAACTATCTTTTGAAAACAGAAAGAAAGCACAATTTCCTTTCCATGTTTTAGAAAACAAAAATTGAAACTATTTCAAAGGAGAAAATTCATGATAAACATGAAAATTCCTTGAAGTGTTGCATGCAGTCATCTGCCCCTCACTTCTTCCTTAAAATCTAGTCAATTTAAAAATCGAGTAATAGTTAAACTACATTCCATATTCCCACTGGAGGTAGGAAAAGTCAGAAAATCGTAGTTAATTCTCATTCTACTTAACTCTACAAATGGGTATTCAAATTAATCTTTGTTTCTATGTGGACTATTTTTAACATACAAAAGTAAGTATACTCTACGTTGTTTTGCATCTTATTTTTTAAATATTTAACAAACTTTGGAAAGCTTTTCAGGTTAACAAAAAAGTAGCACTATTTTTAATGACAAAATATATTTAATAAAATACTACTTAATGAGTCAATAGTAATTTTTTGAAAAAATATTAAGTAATATTTTGTATATATGAAAGAAAGAATATGCACATAACATTTTAATTCAACTTGTACTCTTACTGAGCCTTATGATTTGAGTGTTTGTGCCCCCCCGTTTCTGTTGAAATTTAAACCCTAAAGCAATAGTATTAACAGTTGTGACATTTAGAAATGATTATGCCTTTAGAGCTTTGGTGTCATTGATGGCACTAGTACATTATTAAAAGGCTCAGGCCTTTTGCCTTTCATCTCTTCTTCCATGTGAGGATACAGCGTTTGTCCTTTTGGCTTTCTATATTTCTTCATGTGAGAACAGAGCAAACAAGCACAGCCCAGACCCCTATTAGATGCCAAATATTCTAATGCTTTGATCTTGGAATTCCCAGCTTTAAGAAACTGGTTTTTTTTGTTGTTTATAAATTAATCAGTATCAGATATATACTAAGACAATTCCCATTTTCCCTCTAGTTTCCAGTATTACAAAAATGATGTCCAGTCACCCTGTATTTCATACCTTACAAAAACAAAGAATGACATTTTCTTGTACAACTACCTTCTCAATAGGAAATCACCAATAATACAACACTATCATTTGATTCATAGAACATGCCCTAATTTCATCAGCCATCCCAACAGTATATTTTTCCTCTTTTGTGCAGCATTCTATTTAATTCTGTAAACTACATGTGTTGTTACATTTCATCAATATCCATTATTCTTTCCCCTGTCTCTCAGATTTGTGATATAAACTTTGGTCAGTCTGATATTTCTTTGTGACTAGACTTAGGTGAGGAATTCTGGGCTGGAGTGTCACAGAAGTGATGTGCACTTTTCAACACTTTGCAGGAAAACAACACACACATATATACTCAAAGTCATACATGTTTATCTTGTTCCAGTTGTGATGCTCACCTTGATCACCTGGCCATTTTCTCCATTTTAATGCCCCCATTTTATCCTTTGTACTTAATGGAATTTTTTTAGAGAACACATTCCAATATTATGCAAGTATCTTTGCTAACTTAACATCATTAATATTAGTGTCATCCATACTTCTCCTGAGTGTTGGGATTTGCAGGTGTGCACCACCATACCTGGCCTCATTTTCTGTTGTTCAGTAACAAATTACCATATGGTTTGGGGTTTAAAAACAGGCCCATTTTAAAACTGACAATTCTACAAGTCAGTTATGAATAGGCTCAGCTTAAGTTCTCACAAGGTTGTATTCAAGGTAACCAGCTCTCTTCTAAGAGAAGAATCTGCTTCCAAAATCATTCAGGTATTTGGTAGATTTCAGCTCCTTGAAGTTGTAAAGTTGAAGCCCCTCTTTCTTAATGAAATGTTCCCTTCTGTTTTTAAGTCAGCAAAAGTAACTATATTTTGTTTAGAATTTCTTGTTTTTCCTCTTCTGCCTCTAGTTGGAGAAAATTTGGCTCTTGACAAGGACCATGTGATTAAAATATGCTCACTTCATCTCATCTTTGTTTTTTTTTAATTTATTTTTTATTTTTTCATACTGGGAATTGAACTCAGGACCTTTCACTTGCCAGGCAGGCACTGCACCACAGAGTATATCCCCGGTCTCATCTCCTTGTCATAAGATAAACTGAACTGTATGATATAACCTATTCATGGGAGTAGTGTTTTGTCATATTCATAGATACAGCAGGATTTGGGGAAGGGTATCCGTAGAGAGCCATCTGAGAAATGCTACTTTCCACAATAGCATGATTTTTAAGCAGATAGGTTGTGCCTCCCATTCACTTTTGTTCCTACTGTGTGGGCAGTTGAGATGGAGATAAAATTGTCCTTCCTGAATAATATGATTTTTTACTCATATCAAATGATATAGCCCATCAAATTGTGTTTTAATCAGCAGGGTGAACAGTGTTAGGTTATGTCAGATGTGCTCATATTTTGCAGAGATTTAAATGTGAAAAATCTATCAAAACGTAGGTATTCTAAACAAGGGGTTTGGAGTGATCTCATTGTGAAATCAAATCACGCATTAAAGTGGCTATAGAAAAAGAGTAAGGAAATAAACCTTAATGCACGTTCGTGGAATTCTATTAGTTTGTGATGCAGCAATCCCAAGTGTGCAATAATCGTCTTTGTGAGCAGTCCTGATTAGGTATACACTGCTTAGAATGAGGAAGGAAGTCGTGTTAGGAAGGTTGACTTGATGAAGCTCTGTGGCTTTTTTCAGACAAGCTCTTCTCCTGGGGTTGTCAGCCATTTCTCTCTTGATTGCAAATAAACCTGTATTTGCTAGCATCAGCCCTTAGGATTTAGCTTGAGGCTGTTATATTAAAGTTAATTTGTTTTCTCTATTGTTTTTCGGAGCTAATTGACAGGACAGTTAGTTTCTTATTGTGCTTTGGTTTCACCTGTTAGGAAGGAAGACTCCAGAAGGAAATGACATAGGATGCATTTGTAGGCAAGAAAGTCCCACCCTGGCCTTGTTAAACTTGTTCCATCTTATTCATAGGGCATGGAAACAGCCTACAGACATGGGCTGCATGTTATTTACTTAAAATTTCCTATGGCTGATATGGGTCGATTATAGCAGATAATGAATGCTAACATTTGAAGAATGGTAGATTAAACATGGAATTTTTTTGTGTAATATTCCTCAAGAAAAAGTAGTTTTGACATAAAGCCTGCTTCTTTATGATGTGGAAGTTGATGGAACTCTTAAGTTGTTCTTTGATGCCTGATTATATTTCTGAGTAGAAACTTGGCCCTGCAAAGAGTCCTGAGGTGCTAAGAGTTTGCTCAGAGAAGCACTTCCCTGTTGTGTTCTCTCAAGAGCAACTGAGTTTAGAAAACATAATGTAAATGGCTTCCCATGAAGTAAAGTACAACAAATAAAATGCAAACATGAAAAAATATTCTTATACTCTTTGATGCCTTAAATTTAGGTGATTATCAAGGAACATTATAAACTGTTTTGAAAAAATTTGAAAAGATTGTTAAGAACTCAAATTAGGGTAGAATGTAAATAATAAACTAAATTAAAAATCCACTTTTAATAGTAAGTATGTTTTTGTTACTGTAATTATCTACTTGATTTCAGACAATTGTGAATCATCAGGAGTGTGGGTTTTGAATTTTAATTACAACATTCCAAGGCCTTTTTTTTATTTTACTTTGAAACAGGATCGTGCTAAATTGCACGTGCTAGACAGCCTTGAGCTTCCAGGTGACCCACCTCAGCCTCCCAAATAGTTGAGATTATAAGCATATTCCACTATGCTTGACAATACAGGCCAGACAATTCAAGTGCATTTGAGTTGGGGTGTGTTTCTGTAGGGTTCAATTTCTTTGGACCAATTTTCTGTTTTCCTTTGCTAAATATCTAAGAGGCTAATTTGTTGTCACTTGATTTTTATACGTCAATTCGTTCGTCCAATCAGCAGTCTTTAAGATAGATGTGAACTGTATGCTTTTTGAACTTCCCCCTCATTTCTGGTCTCTTTCAGGTGTTGTCATTTTTTACTGATTCATGAACACGTAAGACACTTTGACCTGGGGTCTTTGCTTTGTCACTTCCTTTACCTGAAATAGTCTTTTCTGTATATATGCTTGACTAAATTCTTCATTGTCTTCAAGTCTTGGTTCAAATCTTACCTCAGTGAGACTTACCTTGACACCATATTTAATTTCTATACCTTATTCCTACACACTCAATCTCTTTATTTCCTGTCCCCTAATTTTGGTCTTCCCCCAAAACAGTGTGTATAATTCATTCATTTTAGTTGTTTATTAATCCTCAATCATCAAATGCATTAAAATGAGAATGCAAAAAAGATGAGATCTGAAGGCGAATTTTTGTTTTGTTCATTGTTAGATCCCAGATTTCTATTACCATAACTCTCAGCAATTAATTAATGCATATAGCACTTTAAAAACATGCTGGATGAAGAAAGAAAGCAAGCAAGCAAGCAAGCAAGCAAGCAAGCAAGCAAGCAAGCAAGAAAGAAAGAAAGAAAGAAAGAAAGAAAGAAAGAAAGAAAAAGAAAGAAGAAAGAAAGAAAAGAGACAAAGAAAGAAAGGAAGATTCAACCTTGTCATCCTTACAGGTTGCAGCTTTGGAAGAAAGACAAGCAAATAAATACCTCTTTGGATCACATATGGGTTACATTGGAGATTCAATGTTGAGCAAAATCCATGGAGGATACAACCCTAATATTGTGGGAATTTTAATTAGCACGCACATTTACAATTAGTTTAAAGCCCTTTCTGGGGTATTTTATCAGTGCTGACATATGGCATGCTGTAGAGCCATACCCAAAAGGTGGTAGGAGTATTCAGGAGTGGATTCTCCAGGCAGGTAGACCTTGAAAGTGAGCCTGTCCACTAGATGGGGAAGCAAATAGGATGTTAGCAAAAGTTTGAGGAAGAGAATTCCAGCCAAGAGGAATAGCATCTATGCTTAGAGACTGTAGGATCGTTTATTCCTTTCTGTCTTGATGCCTTATTTCTGTCTGTTGTGACTGATACCTTGTGCACTATCTGGCACAACTTCTCTTCAATGGAGACCACAGCCTGTCACCATTAGATGTGTCTCTTCCATTGACAGAGCCTGCTGGGAAAACACACTCTCCCATTTGTTGATCCTGGTTCCCATACACTCCAGCCACTGCAGGAGTCTAAGTTTGTGATCCTTGACAATCGACTTGTTTGTGATAAGGAGATTCCTTTGCTTCATGTATTTTGACCTTTCTTTAAGTTGCTTCCATATGTCCTCAGTGAAAATGTGGATAAAGATGCAGAGTCACTTTCAAACTAGTTCCTTCCTTTCAGTAGACAGCAGTTAGCATAACCATTCTTCCTCAAGGCTGTGATTTCACATTTGTCCTAGTCTCTGTGGGCATGACCTGTATTTGCATATGTATAAGCATATAAATTTAATGTAATACCCATATAGTTGTATTCTTAATATAAAACAAAGTACATTTATAATAAAGTTAAAATGTGCTCCTTTGGGCTGCTTAATACTTAGGAAAACAAACTGAAATTTGTTTTATGCCTCACCAAAGTGTAATACTGTATACATTTTTATTCTTTTTAACTCACTTAAAATGATGGCTCTGAGTTGAATGCAGCTAAGAGCTTAAGAGGTATAGGCGCCGTTAATGCTTGCAACTCAGGGATATATCCATGTTTTGTATAGGAGATAGTGAAAGATCAGAGAGATTAAATAAAATTGCCCAAAGTGGTATAGCTAGAATAACACAGAAGTTATAATTGAACCTGACATGTATAAAATCCTTGTATCTCTCTTCCACTGTAGGCAGAAAGTTAGGCCTATTTCTTAATGTGTGATTAACTACTAGTTAACAACTCACTTTTGATCTTTAAAATATTTCTCTATTATTTATTATCTCATGTTTGCTTTGGAGGAAAAGAGAAGAAAGATGAAGTCGAATGAGCTTGTTTTCTGCCTTTTAACTAAATAAAACGATGGTTGAATATTTGATTTTTAGCTTGTCATTAGAAAGCATGGAGATATATGTGTGTGTATGTATATATGTATGTGTGTGTGTTTTACTTTTCTTCACTGACATATATAAGTGGAATTTATGTGTTATTATTTGTTTTAAGATTTAATAATTCTATAGCTGTTGCCATTAATAAGATAAAAATTTAATCAAGCCAATACTAAGATTTTTTAGTTCAGCATTTGTTCTGACATTTTCTTTGCTATTTTGATCTTATGCTTTACTCATGATATTTAATTAGATTAAACTCATCTCATTAACGTGTTCTGCAAACTAATTGATTCTCCAATAAAAGAGCTTTGTTTTCTTGTCAACTCTTTGATGCTTTCACAAAATTAAGTATTGTTGCATCATAAAGCTAATTATTGAATGAATGGTGTGGTGATTTTCATATATCTAACTTGTGAATGTAGATTGCCCATGGCTTTTAAAGAATCAAGATGTAGAATAAAGGTGCTATGAATTGTTATCACTAATTTCAGAGGTGCTTAGTCATTATAGGGCATAATGCTTGGTACCTGGGAACACAGAAAAAGAGATTGGAAATTGTAAAACTCTCTATAAAAGGTAATCCATTTTGTTTTTATTTGCATTTAAATAAATTACATGGCTATATAGAACATTTAACAGATACATGTCAAAATGAAATATAATAATTTTGGTGTAATATGGACAATAATTCAGACCAGAAGAAATTTGCATGCAATTGAAAAGTTGAAAAGAAGAAAAAGTTACAGAAGGTTAATTCAGCATATACTGAAAATACTTGTTTCATAACACAGGCAGTAATCATTTTTACTTCAAGAAGATACCAAAAATGTATTTAATTATGATAATTTACATTTCACAAAAATAATACATTTTGATAGCTCTTTGTTCCTTATGAAGTCAGCTTCTACAATTCCCCCTAATTGCATTAATTTTTCATGAATGCTGGGTAAATATTCCTATTACTTACTATAAAAATATCCCTGAAGTACCAATGATGTTCTATGGAAGAAGTAATGAGTATTCAGCTGCCTTTTTTCTTTTTTTGAGAAACATGTAGCCCTTTACAACAATTTGAACAGTCTATTTTATATTTCACTAACATTGTATTAAGCACTCTTGAGATCCAGGTAGTACCCAGATTTAAAAAAATATAAATTGAGAAGGATAGAGGTGTAGCTTAATGGTAGATCACTTGCTTGGCATATCAAGTTTATGGATTCTAGCACTAGCAAATCAACCAATTAATCAATAAATAAGTACTAGGAAAGTATTTAGTATAAATAAATTTAGAGTATGAGAAACTTTGTAATGTCATGGGTACTGTAGAAAATATAGAAGAGCGTATAACCCAAATTGAGCCTAGAAACAAATTTGAGAAAAAAATTGATGCCTAAGTGAGTTGAGAGGATGATTAGAGCCCTTCCCCCCAGCTCCTAAAAAGTGAGTAAGTTGCAATGGATGAGTGAGTAAGCTATTAAAATGATGTAAGTATCTAAGTAACAAAGCCTTGAAACGCTATCATTAGTCAGTCCAGGGATACTATGATAAAAGTTATCAACAAAATGTAAAGCTCTATAGGGAAAAAGATGGGGAGTTTAATTTACTCCAACATGGAAACAGCAGAGAAATTTAATTTTAAAAAATCCAATTGACTCAATCTTTCTTGTTATTCTTCTTAGTTTTAAGAAGTGAGAAGTTAAGAAAAGACACTAGAAAATAAGTGAAATGTTATGTTTGTTCTGCATCAATAATTACAAAATTCTGCATTTATAGAGAATGCTACCAAAGAGAATCTGTTAATAGAGTTATAATTTCACAGTTCTCTTAGTTTGACTTTTACTTGTGGCTACAAGTACTAGTGTGGACTCTCCTCATTTGTACAAAGTGGAGAGCAAAATGGTAAAAAATGTGGCAAACCTTAGAACAGTGCTCTTCCAAAGTGCATTAAATATGTAGATTTATGAGTCACTTTTTATAGAGCTACATAGTGATTAATGAATAAGAATCTAGGTCAGTCAAGAGGTCTTCCTTCTACTAAATCTTAGGAAGACCACTCTTAATGTCATTATTTCACTGTGATATCATAGTGTTACAGTATTTTGATATAAACCTATTAATGTGGACCCACTTTTCCTCATTCTTTTCCTTAAATTATGTGTAATCCTGGGAGGTATAAAATATTGGTGATCAAAGAAGAGGAGTTGGGTGGGTGTTGTGTATAGGAAATAGAAGAGGTTGATCACAGAGGATTCAAAGGATAAACTCAATCCATGCCAGATTTTTATCAAATCAAAGTAAAAAAAAATTGACTTAGGATCAACTTTATTCATTCTAATGGTAACTTAGAAACTAAGAGTGTTATTTTTGAAACCACAGATTGATGTGTAAATCAGTCTTGCCGCTTAATAGCCATGCAGTCCCAGGTTCATCTTGTCGGATAAGCCTCCTTTGTCTCATTGGTAGAAAAAAAGATACAAACACTTCCTTCAAGGGGAGCGAACTAAACAGGGTAACGTGCAATACAATAGGTGCAGTGCTTAACATATGGCTGCTACTTTTGCTCCTCTGGAATTCATCACTGTTTATTTTATTATATCAATGCTTCCAGTGTTCTTACATTACCAGTATAAGAAAAAGGCCATCAAGAAATTAGATAATCCAAAAATACCAGTGGCACCTTCTAGTTTGAGTCCTGCTGCAGGATTGTGGACCACTAGTGAATTCGGTGAGGACTAGGCCTTTCTGTTTCGTGGCGTGTCTCCAGCCTTCTCTTGGCACAGTGAGCTCAGTGCTAAGAGACAGCCTTGGGATTCTTTTAGATATGGTGCCACAGAAATTCTGATTAATGTATTTTCATCATTTATTTTGTCTTAAACACTACTGATGCTTTCTCTAGGGAAGAGTTAGTATAAATGCCGAATCAGTGGAAGAAGAATATATGGATCACATGTAAATAGAAACATTTTCCTGACTCTGCAGTAATAAAAGAGATGTGTCACAGTAGATTTAATGCCTGATCTCTACAAGTGAAACTATGCTTGTGCTTGTTTATCTGCAAAGCTAGCTCACCTTTGCGACTTACTAAAGGATTAGGATGCTGTGACATTAGTGTTGATGCAAACAGATTCAGCCAACATGAGCCCCATCTGAGCAGAACTCTATTTATGTCTTCGTACCAAACCCTATTAACTGGGAAGGAAGTCTTTTATCTCTCTGAGAGCAAACAGAAACATCTTTTGCCAAGAAACTACTCATTTTACATGAAATTGTGGCCAAAACAAGAATGTTTTTCTATGATAATTTGTTAAAATTGCTTTACTAGTGACACATAGTCTATGGTGTTGACATTTACAAATCACATTTACTTCCTTTCAATTTTTCCAATGTCTTATTTATCTCTGCTTTAGTACTAATTGAGATTTTACCAAAACAAATGCAAGATTAAGCTTCTTCCATAAAGAAACACCTCTTGAACTAAATGAAGTTTAATGCTGCTTTTCACTTCTTCTTCTTCTTCTTCTTCTTCTTCTTCTTCTTCTTCTTCTTCTTCTTCTTCTTCTTCTTCTTCTTTTTTTAGTGTTTATGCTTTGTTGCTCAGAACATACTCAGTGAGGTTATCTAAATAGCTTTTATTAAGGTTTCTGTTGCCAAGGAAATTTGACAGATACATGTGAATAATCTTAGAGGATTTGGATGTTCATATACCTGTCATTCATGTTGATGAATGTGTCTCCTTAGTTTAGTTTTGCTTTTCAGAATTTATCACAGTATATATCTCAGCATTTTGAGAATATTTCTAAAAAAAGGAGGAACTACAGAAGCAGATTTGTTCCTATCTTAATCTGACAATATAATGTAGTTTCAAAATCCACTGATAGATATCTAAAACTGTCAATACTTGTAAACAGGTTTTCAATTTATATTTCACGTCCCTTTATTTTCCAGCATGAAAAATTATCTCTATCTCTATCTCTCTGTCACAGTTCTCTAATGTTTTCTCTTCTGTCTGCCCCATCTACTTTTAAAAACCCTTGTGATTACACTGGATAATTCAGGATAACATCTTTCATTTAGGTTAGGTGATATTCTCTCTCTCTCTCTCTCTCTCTCTCTCTCTCTCTCTCTCCCTCTCTCTCTCCTGCAAACACATTTACGACCCTATTTAGTTCATTTTCCATATAGGGGTCTCTTGAGGCCTCATGTGCATTGCATGGACCCTTTTAAAAAATCCTATTCATAATAAATAGATTCACATTTACATTGAAGAAGACTAGGTTCAGTTTTCTTGTAATACAGTGCAATTAGGAACAATAGTAATAGAATTATCAACTTTTAATGAATTCCTGCTGGTCCAACTACTTCTTTAAATAATTCACTTGCATCAATTCATTTAGCCTTCAGAGGAACCCTGTGAATTAGATAGATTTTGTCAACAAGATAACTGAGGGTCAGAGAGGTTAACATATTTTGTCCAAGGCCTCTTAATAAATAACATGTACAGCCAGAATTAAATTGACATGATAATTTTAGCATAATATAGTGACTATCATGAATTACTACATACATAAATGTTTAAAAAGACAGAATTTTATTACCATGCAGTTCTGGAGCTTAGAAGTCTGAAATGGTCTCATTAGTCTAAAATCTAGGTGTTAGCAGAGCTAGGTTCCTCTCTGGAGAATCTAGGATAGAATCCATCATCTTGCCTTTTACAGCTTCTCAAGGTTTCCAGATTCCTTCAGTAATGTTCTCTTTCTGTCTTTAAAGCTATCAATCGCTCTAATACTCTCTCTTTTGCGTGCCTCATCTACTTTTAAAAATCTTTGTGATTACATTGGATAATTCAGGATAATGAAAGTTTTCATACCATACTACATATTACAGAAAGACACCCACATCAGATAAGAAAAGTACCTTGTATTTGCTAGTGGGAATAAGAAGCTACAAAAATGACTACCGAACTGGGCTGCCTATGAAATATTGATGTATAGAATCCTGTGAAAATACCTATTCATAATATATGTCTTTGCTAAGTGTGCCATATGAGATAGGCTTTTCCTTCAAGATATCAATAGATATTTCTTTGTGAACCTAGAGAGACTATCATTTTATCTTTTAGTATATTACCTCTTCCTTAATTTATGACACTTTATCAAAATTTGACTGATCAAATACAGATCAGTCATTTGGGAATTTGATTATTCTACCTACCTAATTCTGAAATTTTTGATTTTCATGATCCAGTCACAATTATGTAACAGTTTTCCTTACTTTTGAGGAAGAATATGGAGTACTAAATCTGTTTTCAATTTTGGTTGACTTTAGAGGTTGGATTCACTTTTGTTTTATTTGGAGATTATGTTTAATTATATAATAAAATCAATAGAAAAGTGACAAAGACCACATGGATTCTGCATTAACAATCAGTGAAAAGAATGATCTTCTCATTCATATGTTCTTAAAATTTTAAAAAGAAGAACTCATCAGTTTTATATACAAAATAGATGGTTGCTTTTCTGTTTAGTGAAATTAAGAAACAACAGTTTTCCTTTATTACCAACTGGGAGAAACACACATCTAGATCTAAACTGTTTCCAGTTCCAGAAGGAAAGCAGAAATTATGATGCCTGTAAATATTCTAAGCTGCAGGCATAGTTAGATTTTTTAAAATATATTTCTCAGAAGTTGATAAAAGTTACACTCGACCAATTTGAAATTAAAGTCTTGTGTGAATGATGAGATAACCACCCTGAATTGCTAGGTGAAACTAGGCGATTATGTTGCTGTGTTATTTGGGGGTTGGAAGCTCACAGCAGGGTTCCAACCAGGACCACATGAAGCACAAAATGGAGACCTTAGTTTCTCTGCAGTTAGTTGTGAGTATTTAATTCACAAGTATTTGCGGCACCCTTTTCTGTCCATCCACACCTTGTGACAAGGTCCATGGGTGGAGGAGAGCGCTTCAAGGAATCGCTTCTCCAGGAAAAGGACACCGCATGTGAGTATTGGGTGCGGGGATCTTGGAATGTTTTGTGCTGATAATTGTAATTTGTGTAGTTCACATGTGTATGTTTTTATGTGATGCTCAATATGGAGTCGAGGGTGGAGACTCCAGGGGTGTTGCTAGAAACCTTCTAGATAACTTTGTGAAAACTAATTGTGAAATTTTACCTTCTGTGAGTAGTATGAGAGAGTTTATACAGAGGCTTTAAATGGAAGAGCTCATGGAGGAGGATTTACAAAGTTCCTGTGAGACAACTGCCCTGAGGCACTGGACAGGCAGCCAAAGACGGGCAACTAGGACACATATGTTACACCACCGGCCGCCTAAGACAGGCACAGGACCTATTGCTGTCCTGCAGGCCCATGACGGGTAAGGCCTGGTTGGGTTCATATGAAGAGTCCTTGACCTAAGACAGGTGCTGTCCTCACAGGGACTGCCATACTCCCATAAGTGATAAAGGAAAAAATGTAGGGAGCGGCATG
>PVLA01003570.1:126485-174530 GCA_004027455.1 Hydrochoerus hydrochaeris | reverse complement strand
ACATCGACTTACATTTCCCAAGCTAACTAAGTAACAAGATTGAGATGTTACAAAGGTGAAAAGAGTTAATCGACACCTATTGCTTGGGATTGTCCCTGCCTGGCCCTAAGCCTGGGGCGCTTCCTGATTGGGGTTGAGGTTAATTAAAACCTATTGTTTAGGATTGTCCCTGCCTGGCCCTAAGCCTGGGGCGCTTCCTGCTTGGGGCTGGGGCTTGCTGCCAAAGGTTAGCAAATATATACTCCAGCTTCTAAAAAATAAAGGGGATTCAGATTCACTCACAGACTGGTGTGCAGTGTCTTCTGTCTCTCACTCGCCGACTCCCTGTCCACCTTTGGGAACCCTCTGCCCTGCCGCAGCTGGACTCCAGCAAGTATTCATAAGTATTTAGTGAAGTAGCTCCATGTATTCAGCACTGAATCTTACATATTGAAGATATTAAAGAAGAAAACAAAAAACCTGTTTAACATAACTTTTTTCATGACCATGGCTATTAGAACATGTGACACTCAGTTAAATTCAAATTCAAATAAATGGTGACTGTTTTTTTCTTGTTCAAATATGAGGATGTATCTTAAAATATTTGCTAAATCTGTAATTTTACTTGCTACATCTGGCAGTCCTGTGCTCCAGAACACAATAATTGGTGGTAAAAATGATTTGCATATGTATTACCTCTTTAAGGAGCAATACAAGATAATATATAAGCAAGTTCTAATTGTGTGTAGTTTACTCTAAGGCCTCCTATTTTTTTTTCTCTTGTGGTATAGCTTATAGATGGCCCTCATCAGAAACATTTTGATCTGAAGTCTAAATTTAGATCTATGCTGGTTTGTGGTTGTTTTTCATGGTTCTTGTTGTAAGAAAGTTAGATGGAGACACAGCTGAGTGGGAGAGTCCTTACCTGGCACAAATAAGGCCCTGGGTTCAAACTCACACACACACACACATGCACACACATGCACACACACACGCGAAAACAAATTGTAAGGAAAAGTAGGCAAAGTGATTTTACCATAGGGACAATTCTGACTCAATTCAAATCTATATTTTCCTTTTAAATAAATTACGTGAAGGCATCCTCAATTATTGTCAGCAACAAATTAGTTGCATAGCTTATTGTTATTTTAATGTTTGTGTATGATTACAAAGCCTTGCTTTTTCTTTAAATGTCATAAGATGCTGTGATTCCCCTCACAGTTAATGAGGAAAAAAAGATTTGGAGAATATTTCATTGGGGAGATTGTGTTTGAATGAGTTTTCTAAACATAGTGAAGATGAATTTAAGTAGTGAAATATAATAACCTTGGATGGATACACAAGTGTAAATATTTCCTAGTCAATAGAATGACCAGGATAACATTTTATCTAGAAATAGAACTGTCTTCTAACCTTCCTTAAGTCTTCATGGATCTATAGCAGTATTAGCTCAAATGTCCTTTTTTGACCAAATAGTGGATTTTAGACAAATATCTAAAACATGGAGAAAGGCACAGCTGTACTCTTCTGTATTCTGATTGCTAAACACTAGCCAAAAAACTAGAATTATAGTAAACTCTGAAGTGTTAATTTAAATATTTTGAATTATCAAATGACTGAGAAATTGAGGAATGATGTTTTTACATAAATTATGTTGAACAATGGCAGGCATTTAAGAAAGTTTTCCCACCTTCACAATGTTTCAAAATATCTATAATATGACCAACATGATTGCACTTTTTCTGAAATAATTTCTAAATAATTACTTAAACTTTTCAAATGTGTCAGTCTCCTAAATAGATCATTTGGAAAATGTTGAATAAATCTTGAAAGGAATGTTTTGCAAATTCTTAATATATAAGACAAGAAAACTCAGGCACTTATGATTCAATGGACCATGAACTTTCATTATCTGTATGGCACTCTCCAATGTTACTTACCATTGAGTATTTTCAGTTAAAAATTTTTGCTACTTAACTTCTTTAATCACAGTTTTAAGACCATAAATTGGATCTAAGGTATGATTTCCATTGTGATACACAGTTGTAATAATTACCTAAACTGTTTCAGTATGTTAAAATATATAATGAAATAAATCAACTTCAATATAGCATAAATCTAAATTGTTGATAATATCTGATTTGCATTGACCCTGATCTGTGCACTGTTACAAACACTTCAGAGTCAAGTGGCAAGGTTATTTAAGAACATCTTCACATTTTAAAAATTACACACACACGAACTAAATATTATTCTCATTTTACAAAGGGAAATGAAAGCCCAGACAGATAAATGACAGTGTTATATTTCAGAACTATTATGGGGAAGAGTATTGTTGACTCTAGTTTTACTGGTCCCATATATGTTTCTTCTTATAGTCCAGCCTTGTCTTTTAAAACTCTTGAAAAGGTTTTAAGATGTTGAAATGTGTATTAGCACAATGTAAATATACCAAGGGAGCTATTATGTCTCAGAATTGATAGCTGTTAGTCTGCATGATCACTGGTACTATTTAACCTGGTGAGATGCTGGTGAGTTGGCAAATGTTCTTGCAGTCGTCCCCTCCTGGCCCTCTGTGATGAGCACCCTGATGACAGGCAGGAGACCCCCCTACACTTCATCTTGGAACAATAATATGGCTTGTGGGAAAATTGGCTCATATATTGCTGCCCAAGTAGTTCACATTTTGTTTTGTCATGTGTAACGTGTACAGTCATTTCAGTGTACCATAGATAGTCAAGACAAAGAGCAACCAATCAATTTCTTTTTTGATGTAGTTCACTAAATTGCTCTAAGTTTATCACTAAACACTGTTCTATTTTACAGAGAATAGTTTATTGTAAAAACGTACCTTTTGGAATGTACTGTACATAATTCATTAATGTAACTCTTATAATGATACAGATGATATCTAAGATAAATTTTTATATTAATTTTAAGGAACAAGAATAATATTAATAAGGCTGATCACTAACATTTATCACAGTTCAGACATTTATCACAGTTCCCAGAGGAAGTATAGGTAGGAATATAATCAAGAACTTAAACTACAGATGTTGTGGGCAGATTCTGGGAACTATATTCTCTTTCTGAGCATAAAATTTAGGTTATCTTTTTCCCTCACAACCATTTTCCTGAGAGCTGGTTTCTAGAAACTTCTCTATTAAGCCAAAGAAAGTAGTACTACCCAACCTATTTTTACAAGTTTATATTCCTAGTTAGGAAATTACATATTTTAGGCTCACTTTAGTCTACTTAAAGAAAAACTTTAGTGAACATGCATTATTTATATCAATATAAATATCCCAAAAAAGACTTCTTAAAACACCAACCAATGATATACCTCCCCTATATGTCACATATATCAGTGTCAACGAGCTTCACTTTGCTTGACATTTCTGTATCTCCCCTGCCCTGTCCTCTGCCTTACCAACTTACTTGTCATTGCCACAACCTTGCCACTTGACTCTGAAGTGTTTGTAACAGTGCACAGATCAGGGTCGTGATGTACCTGGGGTCTAGGGGACCATAGTACTTCAGCTTGAGGTTGCCTGTGCAGGAGAACTTAGTTTTTATGATCCACTGATAATCTGCCACTTTATACAAGTTTTCTATTTTGATTTTAGAAAGAGTTTTTTTTTTTTTTTGAGAGGGTCAGAAGCTTAGCAAAACTGTACTGAGATATTAAGGCAAAAGAAAATGATATGTGTTGGAGCAGGAGATAGGAGATAGAAGAGCATGAATACCATCACACATTCCACACAAGGCCGCATGCATCTAGTTGCTGGCACATGTGTAATCTCCATATTTTAGAACATATCTATTTTTCTCAGATCACACATAGCAGGACATCTAAATATTACTACACACATTTTACAAAGGAAGATTGAACTCAGAGAGGTTAATCGCCAGCTGGTATCTCAGAAATAGTATGTAGAGAAATAAATGCAGACTTCAGTTTTACTAATTCCAAGTATGTTTCTTTTCACATTCTCTCTTCCTTCTCTTTTTCAACTCTTTAAAAGATTGAAGATGCCAAAATGTTGATTAGTACAGTGAAATTATACCAAGGAAGCCATAAATATGCTCTGAAAAATCCAGTATACCTTTTAGAGGTGGGTCATTGCTTAAAGTTACACTTCTCAGCAAACAGTGCAAAGAGCAATGTGTTTTACTACATGTAATACACTGTTCGTAATACATACAGAGAATGACCCCTCAACAGAAGCGTGACTGCTCACACCGCTGTGACCCTGAAACCATCAGTTTACCTTAGCTGCAAGCCATTGCCTCTTCGTCTTCCCAGTTATACATAAAACTACATGTTCCATAAGTAGGTGGATGCCATACTTTTTTTTTTTTTTTTGAGACACTATCTACACACTATGTAGTTCAGCCTGGCACAAACTCCCAAGGATCTCCTTGCTTTGGCCTCCCAAATACTGGAATTACAGGCATGAGCTGTCTAAGCATGGCATGGAAATACGTGCTAATGCTGCTAAGTGCTGGAGTCGCCCCAGTGGCCTTCATTTAGGCCATCTCACTGAACTTCTATAACAATGTGATGTAGAATTTTTAGTTCCAATTTTACAGGTCAGGAAATGTGGACTCAGTGAGCTCAATAACTCATTTATCTTACATAACCAACAAGGTCCCAAGCTGTGCTGGACTCTAATCATACTTTTCCATTATGCAATATGTATAGAAAATTACAGATGGAAGAAGGAAAAAGTGATATAAAAACTATTTTAGGGAAGCAATTTTAGATGCATATTCTTTAAATTAAACAATCTATATAGAGCAGGTGGCCTAGTCCTTGACACATACTATATGCACAAAAATATCAACTATTATATTAACATTCTTAAACCATTTTCTTTCTCAGCAATGTAAAGACAGCTTTTGTTGACATTCCAGATTTTAGGATTCACAGATAATGAAACTTAGACTATATTGCAATGGATCTCTTTTATTAAAGTCTCTTAGACAAGATAGTAGTGATTTGTTTTGTAACCACTTTATAGCTTTGGCTCTAGTAGAAAATTTAAGTACAATTCCAGACATGAGCTTCTGACAGATGATCTTTGTTGTGTATGTGAATGGGAATGTTCTAATCCTGTCTAACTTTAGGCTTTCTCAAGATATAAATAGTTTGTTCTTGAAGATCAAGGTGAAATGGCTCCAAACTCAAGTTTCCTGGAGACGCTTTGTGCAATGTTATTTGAGAGTTCACCCCTTACTGTCTTATGCTAAGTAGCTGAGACCTCTCTTTAGGTCTTTCTGTCATCTGGATTCTGCCTCTTTTCTAACTTACTATTTCATTACCCTCTGATTCTTGCTTTTGTATGTCAAAAACTCCACTGATTGTCAGCTCTCTGCTTATCCTCACAAGATGATTTCACAATGCCTGCCTCTTTCTCAGGTCTGCCCCTTACTTCGCCTGAATTACCTTTTCTTTTTTAAGATTCAACACAACCATTAGTTCTTCCAGGAAGGCTATCTCTAAAGCTGTCCTCCATGAGACAGCACCATCTGCTTTTTTCTGTTTTTGTGCTATGCCATTGCCTTTTATTTTAGTTACTTTTTAAAATAATAATCTGGGTATTCTAAATTTATCTTTTTTACTGCTCTCCACATAGATACATATTTTATGGATTAGGAAACTAAGGCCCTAACTAAGTTCATCAGAAAAACTAAAAATCCCGACTCAGGACACTGTGTGTCCTTTCAACGAATTTAGTGTTGATGGCCCACTACAACCTGCATGGTTGTCTAGTGGTCTATGCTGTTTATGTGTATCATTCTTATTGACTATTGTGGGGAAGTTCTCCTGGGAAGTTGACTACTGTGTAACCAAGAGATCATGAGTCTTGAAGAATTCCTTCTTTGGTCTTTCTTCAACTTCTTATTGTTCCATAAGTGATTTTCCCATATTTGGTGTCTTCTCATGTACTACTTGATATTACCAGAAGGGTCTTTTTAAAGCTTATGACTACATTACTTGCATACTCTTAAGTAATAATCAAAGTGACCAAACATCATAGCCTAGCGTTCTCTGCCTGCTATAATCTGGTCCCAGACTACTTTTCTAGCTGAGTCTTTTGTAGTCCCTCAATTATTTTGATTTCAGTGAAACTTCATCGTTCATGCCACCCCCTTCATGCCACCCCCTTATATCACTACAAAAAACCATTCTATTAGTATTTTAAGATCTGATAAATGTCTCCCCTTTTGTATAGCAATTCCTAAGATTTCTACCTGTATGCAATTTCTTCTTTTTCTGCCAGAATATTTCTATGTGCACTTTAGCTTATGGGATTTGTATTTCTCCCCTTATAAATATTTTGTGCTTTTGAACAAACTGTAGCTTCATTTCCTTCCAGTGGTGGTTAGCATCTGTATTGCATGTATAATGTAATTGTTAACGTCAAAGTGCAATTCAATTTAATATAACACTTGCAGGATCCATATTGGATATATGTGAGGTATCTTATGTACCCAAGGCTGCTAAGATTCTTTGGCCCTGTCGAAATTTATAACAAGCATCCATAAATCCATGCAAAGCAAGTAAAATTTGCCCTGTTATTCCAGTTTTTTTCTGCAGTCCTTCTCTTTGCCTTTTCTATCCGTGCGGAAGCCAGACCCCTTAATTTTCACTTGTGCACAGGCACAAGTGTCTCTGATCCCTAGTTAGTCCTAAACTGAATCTGATTGTCTAGCTTGGTCTGGGTTTTTTAGGTCCAACCAGCTGAGAGTGTCAGAAAAGGAGTCATCAAAGGTTAACTTTAGTAGACCTGAAGAATAGTACATGATTAGAGAATAGGGATTATGGTTCTCTGAGAAGCTATTGTAGGTGTTTTATTATCTTGATTATTGTGACAATTAAACAGGTTATTTTGTGGTATAACATGTATAGAATGTGTTATCTGGAGTCAAACAACCTGGATTTGAATCTCTGCTGTGCCATTCATTATTAGCTTTATGGCCTCGAGAAAACTGCTTAACCTCTGTTTACCTTGATTTTTGCCTGTCAGGTTGGGGAAGCACTATAGTAACTAAATCTTAGAGTTGTTTTGGAAATTATGAATTCAAACATACTTGTATCATATTTAAACATACTTTGCTTTTATATCACATATAAGCATGTTTTGCTTTTTTCCCCCTAAACAACCTTATAAAACATGTAAATTTCTATTATAGAAACTAGTGCATGGACTCATTCAATAAGTATTATTGTTAATCAGTTTCTTTTCTTTCCTTTCTTATGGTACTGTAACTAGAATCCCAGACCTTTACAGGGAGATATGTCCCCAAATGATTTTTATTTTTTATTTTGAGATGGGTTTTCAGTGAGTCATTGAGTTGCCCAGGCTGGGCTCAAACTTGATTTCCTCCTGCCTCAGCTTCCAGAGTGTTAGGACTACAGCTGTGCCTCATGCCCAGCTAAAATTTCTATTGTTGTTAATATATCATGACATAAAGGTTTGTTTCTAATATCCTATGCTGACTTTAAAAGTTTATTGAGGGTAAGAACTATGCATTATATGTCACTGCTTTTGTCATAGTACTTCAACAAGGCTTCTTAAAAATTTTAGACACAGTAACTAGTTGGATGGAGGGGTGGAAAGGATGGATGGACTCAAGAAGAAAGAAAGGAAGAGAAGAAAGAAGGAAGAAAGGAGGGAAACAGAGAGGGCCAAACAGCAAAAAAGGATTGGAGAGAAGAAAAATCTGACCCATCACACGCATTTGAATTAGGAAAGATTGGACGCCTTTGTTCCTAAAGAGAATCTGCCCACGGTCTGAAGGATCATTTAAAGAAAATAGCATAGCATGCCAAGTGTCATACGGAGTAATATGACTAAATGCACTCCAGTGCAGAGTGTGCAAAAGTATTGAGTCACTAGTTAGCTGCAGTGTAGATTTTATTGATTCCATTATTCTTACTGCTGTGAAAACATCAAGTGAGCACGTGGGCCTCATTAGATCATCTGTCCTTGGAAAGTACAAGGATGCAGTCACCAAGATGGGAGGGAGTGGGAGAGAAGTACTTTTGTCTAATACTGGATCTGTGGTCAGGTAAACATGACATTCAGTCTCTACTGCTATCCAGTAAAGACAATTCAAATATGGCCTATTAGAATCCTGCTCTGCAGGTACACCTACAAATTTGGTAGCGAGAGTTAATTCCTATGGTTGGGAGATACCATACATAGATACATAGGTACTGGGAATGGATGAATCTGGGTTGAAATCCAGATCTAATGCTTTTTATCCATGTAATTCTAGTGAGGCCTTGGAACTATAAGAGCTTCAGTTTCATCATTTATTCTGAGATAGGCAATTTCCCTAAAGAGCCAGACTTTATACATTAGATATACTTGTATCATATTTAAACATGTTTTGCTTTTATATCACATATAAGCATGTTTTGCTTTTGCTTTTTTCCCCTAAACAACCTTATAAAAGGGTAAAAATGTCCCTAACTTGAAAGCTCTTCAAAAACAGGTGGCTAACTCATTTTGTCTAGGAGCATAATTTGTTGATGCCCTGTGAGTATATGATGAAGATTTTACTTTTAAAGAGCAAATACTTTGTACTAAGAAGGACTTAAGAATTGCTTGTTCTCCAAAGTATGAAGCTGAGACATTTGGTCCATCTCAACTCTGCTACCACTGTTCAAAATGACTCTGTTTTGGTACATGTGTGCTTCACAATAGTCAGTCATGAATTCAAGGTGACAGTCTGTGGCTTTTGTTCTCTGCCTTCTCAGTTTGCCCATTACAGCAGGTGCTCAGTTATATATTTCTTGCTGATAGAAAGACAACTAATGTACCAGGACTTCAGTATGCATAGAGCAGTAGCTTTGATTGGAGGTTAATAGGCAGGATATAAGTTAGATGTACAATCAATTATACAGGAGCCAGAATATAAAAGGCAATTAAATATCTTTCAAATGGCTTATATATGCCTATGACTGTCCTGAAAATTGAAATATATGGTTTGAATAGAGGTAAACCGAGAGAACAGTTGGGTAGAAGGGAATGGTTGGCTTCTTAGTGGCATTAATGTTATCATCATTGACTTTATATAGTTTTCTTCTTTTTTTATTTTAAAGAGAATAAAACAAAAGAGGACAGATCTAATCAGATCAGAACAGAACAATGTAAGCAACACAGCACTTCACAACAAGACAATTGGATATTAACAGTAGCTATCATAATGTCTCTTTTCTTTGAAATAGTTGAGCTTAGCTTTATACACAATAATATCAAACATAACAAAATAGAATAAAACCACTCAAAAGAATGAAAGTATTCCAAGGCATTCTGAACCAAATAACCAAAGATGAACAATGGCTACTATATTTTCCATAAAAAATTTGTTTATACTATCATACATATTAAAATCCAATAAGACACAACCTGATAGAACCAATGATAATAGAAAAACAAAAGCATGGCAGAACTTCAGAGCAAGATGATATTAAATCAACAATGGCTGCCATATTGTCTTGTCTTCAAAGTAACTATTCATATCATCACATATAATAAGATCAAACAAAACAGAATAAAACCATTCCAAACAATGAATGAAAACACAAGACTTCAAAGCAATGTAATGGTGAACCATGATTACCATAAAATCTTATGTACTCTTACCATTTCTTACACTAGGAAGACTGTATGGTATTTATACATGTGAGTTTGATTTATTTCACTTATGAGTATAGATTCAAGTTGCATCCATTTATTTATAAATATCTCAATGTGATCATTCTTTATAGCTGAGTAGTACTCCATTGTATAAAAGTACCACAATTTTTTAGCCATTCCTCAGTTGATGGACACTTAGGTTGTTTCCAAGATCTGGCTATTACAAATAGTGCTGCTATAAACATGGGTGCACATATATCCCTGTGGTAAGATGTTTTCAGATCTTCTGGGAATATGCCTAAGAGTGGAATAGCTGGGTCAAATGGGACCTCCAACCCCAGCTTTTTGAGGAATCTCCAGACTGACCTCCACAGTGATTGCACCATTCTACACTCCCACCAACAGTGCAGAAGAGTTCCTTCTCACTCCAGAAAGAATGGCCAGGATCAACAAAACTACCCACAACAAATGCTGGAGAGGCTGTGGGGAAAAAGGAACTCTATAGTTTTCTTCTTATAATTATCAAGGAGGGACTTCATGATTTTCCCTGGCAATTCACTTTAATCTCTAACAGCAAAAGAGAAAACAAAGTAATAGACATAGAAAACTGGAGAATGTGTTGGCCACATATTGTCGCTTAATAGCTGTGATTTCTGTTCTCTCTTCCATTGATTTTCATGAAGTTTTAACCATGTGTTAAGCAATCTGCCAAATTCTTAGACATGCATATAGTAAACATAGCCATTTATAATTTCTGCTCTTGGGCTGGGGGTATAGCTCAGTTGCACACCACCTGCCAGGCAAGTGCAAGGTCCTGAGTTCAGTTCCTTGTTACCTCCCCCACCCCCCAAAAAAGATAATTTCTGTTCTCCCAATCCTACTAGTCTTATTTTTTTTCCTTCTCTATTTACTCTCAGGTTTCCACCCATTACAGATCACTGAGTGTCCCCTACTGACTGTATCCTCATGTGCTTTTCCAGGCTGTTACTGGCGGCATGCCCTTCATTTGTCTGCTGATTAATATCTGCGTACATGCCAGTCCTCATCTAATCTTATCACCTGTTATCATACCTTCCAGATCCTTTTCATGTTTTACTTCCCGGAATGTAAACTCTGGACAAGCAATGACTTTGTTGTTTATCCCTAAGTATACCCACACTCACAACTACAGACCAAGGGTATCTCTTTTGAAACTTTGTTTAGGATAGCCAGATTAAATACGGGGCATCTAGCTAAATTTCAATTTCAGATAACCAATGAATGGCTTTTAATTAGTATATCTTTGCACGAGACATATATACTAAGAAAGTAATTATGACATCTAAAATTCAAGTTAAATTAGATATTTGAATGTAGATGGAGGAGCTGTTAAATCTGATCGAACTACTGTGTTCTCCCTCTATGGAAAGATTTAGTGTTACTTAATAACTGGGGTTAATGTACCATGTTGATTAAATTATGAAAACTCATATGAAGAGAAATGTATTTTTTCCATGACTAGTGAAAATATTAAAAAGAGACTCTCAAAGCAATATTAAATAAATGTAAGCATTTACTATCACAAACATAGAGAGGTATCCATGTGAAAGTCTGTATGTACACAATTGGTAGATTAACCTTTTTAAGAGATCCAAATGCCACTCTCGCAGTTGCTAAAGGTGCTCTGAAGCACATGTCCCTGCTGAAAAATACCTTCCTTAGCTTGTCATCTAGTTCCTGTGATTGCTGCCAGTGGAATCAGGGCAAAAGCCAATGCTGTAAGTGACACTGGAGGATATTATGTCAAATGTTTTCACTTGCTCTACCTGCTGAACTGGTATCTCATTAGTGTAATCAGGCTGAACCAGTGTAAATAAGCTCTATCCCGATAGCTAGGAAGATTTTGGTGTGTAGGGAAGAGGAGACCCAGGAATGGACAGATTGATAGCTATGTGGTTCACACTGAAGGACTGCAAGGACTGTAAAAGACTCACTGTCCTTTTACCCAGAAATTACTTACAGGAGTCAGTTACTATTTTATGTATGCATTTTTTCTAAAAATAATTATTTCATGGTGCATAATTCAAATGTGTCACATAAAATTCAAAAGCTACAAAATAATTCTTGGTACTTGTTCTGTTTTTTAATTACAATGCTCTTTTTTTCTAGGTGTGAGTGCTTGTGTTGTAAGGCATCTAAAAAGGTCCATGCATTTTAATATGTTCCAATTTATGTGTGTGTGCCTTTGGGGTTTGATGTATATAGAGGAGAGCATAAATATATAGCACTTTTATATGGTGTCTTGAATATCTTAAGTGAAAAACTTAAGAAATTTGATACCATATATGCACATGTATATGCCATCAACTTTCTTAAGTTTTTCAGATGGTTTTAAACATTTCTCTTTACTATTATACAGTAATGCAATTCATCTCACATTGATGAATTTTAGATTATTTTTATTTATTATGTAATGTCATAGGAATATCCTTTTAATGTTATAGTTTCCCTAAATTGTGAGTACACGTGGAGAATAAATACTTGTAACAAAAATTAATAAATAGTACTGAACTGTCTCTATAAATGTCATAGTAAATCGTATTTCTACCATCAGTGTATTTATATGTTTTTACATTCCTCTCACTGTGTGTGAAATACTGTATATTTATTTGTTTAGAGACTATTTTTCTTTCCTTATCTATGAATAATCTGTTTATATCTTTTGCTCTTTTTTAAGCAGCGTGCTCTTCATTATATTTATATCAACTTGTTGAAAATCTTGACAAAATGAATAAATATTGAAAGCAGCAAATATTTTAGGATCATTTAAATGCATAATTAGCTGATTGTAAGAAATATTGATATTAAATATTTGAAGATCATTTCAGTGCTTATAGAGCAATCTAAAACCACAGGTGCTAGAAAGGTAAGGCAAGTCTAGTAGGCAAAATTTTTGGTGAATATTGATCCATGTGTCAATAGATTGTTTGCTCTTTTCAAACAAATGCCAATTGTTGGAGTTTTGATTACATGTAATAGTTTGGCATTTATACCCTTTATTCAAAATGGCTATAACTTTACTTTCTTTACCAGTATTAAACTATTTGTTCTGCTTGTCTTTGATTCAAACTTAATCTTCAGTTTGGGAGAGATTATACCATGTTATGTGTATTACATTATAAAAGTACTAACAAATTTGGCTTAGAGAGATACCTCTTTATTCAAGTTAGGCAAAAAAGGAAATATTCGAAGACAGTAGAATTTTTTTTTCAAATTATTTAAGAATTTTAGATATTACTTTTCCCTGAAAGAACCCAGTTAAAAAAAATCTCAAATTTAATTCTTAATTATTAGAAGGTGGTTTTATAAACATGTATTACAGTGTTCTTGACCTCCAAGTATGAGAAACTATGCTTTCAGGTGTACACATGTGTTTTCTGTATGAAAATACATTTTGGTCACTGCTATAAAATATTACTGTGAAACTTTATATATTTCATAGCTTTCACACTATGGCACTTAATACTCATATAGTAGATTGTAATTAAATTATAACATTTATTCTACTGAAAGAAATATTTTCAGATTCAGGATGAATAATCTTAGAAGCATTGAAAACTATGATAATTAGAACTTTTAAAAAATGTCCACATCTGTAAAACTCTAGTTACAGAAGAGAACAATGCAATGATTTCAATCATTATTCCATATGTGGAAAATTGAAATGGAAAGTAGGACATTGTTTCAAGGCCGCCGATCCAGTTGGTAATAGAATAGAGACTTGCTTTCGTATGTCATCTAGAATTCTCTGCAACAAAAGAACATAGTCCCGTCTTGAAAGTATTTTAATAATTTTTGAACTGTGTTACCATGTAATTTAACACTCATCTCAAATGTACATTAGATGAGGTTTACTGTTCCAGCAATCCAGCCATCATTCCAATATGCCTTTTTTTTTGTTTTTCTGTTGGAAAAAATGAACAACTGTATTTCAGTTCTGTGAATTAAGAGAATCAAAATGAAGAGACAGATGCATTATTTTACTCTCTACTATAACCCAGGACACATCACACACCCATTGAATAATTTACTTATGTTTTATTTTAAATTCAAACTTTGCTTTGGTCTATTACATTACAAAATTACATGCATCACTATCTGAAAGGTAAAGCTGGCCACTACATATACCTTAGCCCATGTCGTTTTGTGAAGTCTAGTTAATAGAAGGACGAGAACAAGAATACGAAGAAAACGAATGATTGATTTGAGTAAATAAATATAGCCCCTAACTATCTACTACATTGCATGCTAGAATGGATACTACAAAATTTCAATAGAACAAAATTTTCCTCTCTTTTTACCTTACATTTAAATATCTCTAAATTGTTAAGAAATAAACCAAACAGGTCTCTAAGAGAACAAAGTAATAGAATATACAATTCTGTACTTCTAAATTACTAATAAAATAATAACAGGGAAACAGAAACTTTTTCTTGTAAGATACCCAGTGGAAGCATTCGTTAACGTTATAACACTTTGCCAAAGAAGTTAATACTTAAAACTAAAGTACTGAGTAAATATCCTTTGTACCTTACAAGATAGAAACTGGGCCTCTGAATTTTTTCAATACTAATTTCTTATACCAGCTATAATGGAATGTAGAAAGAATTATCTGTAATGACTGGAGAGAGGGAACAAAAGCATCAATCATGCCTTAATATTCAGGGCAGTGGATTCATTCATTCAACTGTGGAATATGGAAGATGCATGGCTACTGTTGGATCTCAGTTCTGCAGTCACAAAGGTACATAACAAAAATAAATAGCAATGTGCCTCCCTCTACAATTGCTTTTTGTTTCTCTTTCACTAATTCCACATATTAGGTTGAGCTGTATGAAACTGCCAAAGTTCAGTCAGTTTTAACGTATAAAAAAGCAATTTCATTTGGTTCAATCTAATAAATATCTATATTCATTGTCACTGAAGCATGCCACAGCATGTGATGTTCCTATGTCAGATAAAAAATTCATTATGCTATAAACCCAGCAGAAGTACTGTGCATAAAAGGAATGTGGAAATTGAACTTTTCCAACTTCATCACTCTCTATTTAGTCATCCTATGAATAACCAAGAAAAATAAACTTTGAAGTTCCTTTATGAATAACCTTCATATTTTTCTGCATAAAGAGAATCATTCTCTTTATGCATCATAAATATACATATTTATGCTTATAAGCAGTGTAATGAGATGTTTCTAGAGGTATATACATGGTATAAAGATCAAATGTGGGTAATCAGATCATCTCTCTAAACATTTATGTTCATCTCCTTAAACACTTATGATTTGTTTGCAGTGAAGATGTTAAAAGTCCTTCCTTCCCACCTTGTGGATTGTCTTTTCACGTTGTTGGTGGTCTCTTCCTAAGCAAAACCTCTTTAAATAAGATTAGATCCATTTGTTGATTTTTGTATTATGTCCTGTGTGATTGAGATTTTGTTCATAAAGTCTTTGCCTATGTCTTCAAGAGTTCTAAGTATTCTATCTTCAAATACATTTAGCGTTTCTGTTTTAACAATTATAACTTTGATCCATTTCAATTTTAGTTTAGTGCATGGTGAAAGATACAGCTAGGTTTAATCTTAGGCTTGTAGAAAGCCAGTTTTCTGGCACCATTTATTAAAAAGGCTATCTTTCTACCAGGGAAGGTGCATAGCATTTTTTGGTCGAAGATAGGGTGGCTGAGTGTGTCAAATGAAATACATTGGACACACATGTTTAAATATCACATTGTTTTTCTGAAGTGATAAACCAAAGGTGTAAATAAGGACCAATATGTGTACTAGATATTGGGAAATGGAAAGAAAATGTTCAAATGGGAAGTGGGGGAAAGGAGGGGGAAAAGGAAAAGCAAGAAGGGAAAACAAAAGAAAAAGAGATTAGAAGGAAAAAATGGAGAGGGCAAGGAGAAAAAGGAATCTAATATTTTTAATACAGGTAAAGGTAAAAATGTGGAGCTATACCAAAAGAGAACTCTCAAAGAAAACAGTGATTTTGAATTTAGGAGAAAATAAATTAATTTTGAACTGGAGGTATGAGACTTCTGTATGAGACTTCTAGGTGAGTTAGAAGGAGGCAAGAATTAGAAAATCAGAAATGGCAAGACTAACACAAAGGCAGTAGTTGGTTGCACGGACTTATGTGAGTTCCCCAATTAGAGAAATCGGATGTAGAGAGTGGAGTCGCAACACAGAATATTTTTGGGGGGAAACTGTCTTTCTGTGGAGTAAGGGAAAAGACTTAAAAATAAATTGAGAAGGAGATATCATTGGGTAATATATTATACAAAGTAAAGACAGGAGGGATAATTAAAGAGAGAAAGTATATTTGAAAGGGTCAAATGCTTTCTCCACGTCAGAGTATCCTAATATGATGGTGATGGTAGGTAATATTTATTTGTATTTTGTGACATACATGTTTAGAATGTATACAGTTATTTCTGTATGCTAATTAATTTTCTGCTTAACGCATGAATTTTGTTATTGTGTTAGAAGTATGAATCATATTGGTGTGGTGTTGGAACTAAATTGGAAGTAGAAGTGGTGCACCACCTAACATGAATTTTTTAAACAATTTATCTTCTTGAGGATCCAGTATTTAAATATCAGATTTGCCACTGTCTCTCCAATTCTTACTCCCAGTTAATTCAATACTATAATTTTATTCTTTGTGCCTCATTGAGGTTTGTCCTGTCCTAAAAATTTGATTATTCTATTTATTGTGATATTACCTTTGATACAGGGATAAAATGATTTGATTTATCCCCTGTGAACCAACTGTAACTGAGACACTGGACTGTTGCACATGACAGAGAATGAAGGGTTCAGACCCACAGTTGCCAAACGCTCCTATGCAGTTGGAGGAGTGTTAGTTTCCACGCAGGCTGGCACAGATAAGAATGCTGGAACTCTGTTGACAGCAGTCACATTGCTCCAGAGCTGAAAAGGGAGAGCCCTTGCTGCATTATGATCTGCTTTGAGCTCATCTACTGTGCATTTGTTCCCATGAGAGAGCCATGTGTGACAGAGTTCTCCAGTAGTCATACAACACAGAATTGCTTCAAAACAAGAAGAGTCAGTGTAAACCTTTGCAATGGATTATTCAGATACAGACAGTGACTCAACTTTGGGATACAGCGATGATGAAGATTCCAGTGATGAAGTTCAAAGAATATCAGAGTCAGTGCACAGAAAATATTTGCAACTGTTTGGAGATATTTTCATGCTGTATAATTTCATGGAAAAG
The DNA here is from genome assembly GCA_004027455.1 of Hydrochoerus hydrochaeris. NCBI lineage: Eukaryota > Metazoa > Chordata > Mammalia > Rodentia > Hydrochaeridae > Hydrochoerus > Hydrochoerus hydrochaeris. The sequence goes on along the minus strand of PVLA01003570.1, from coordinate 157,613 downwards.
AATTCTAACTCTTCCAAACATGCTTAAAAGGGGACCACTACTAAACCGCATAGCTTTGACTCTAATTTTTCATTAATCAATAACACGTTTGTGAAACTATTTGCTAGTCTGCCAGGGTAACTACTTTTGGAATGGTATTTATTGTAATGTTGAAATAAACTAATGTGAAGGTATACAAGTGGAAAAACATGAGATTTTTAAAGAAAATGTGTATGTTAGACTATTAGGGAGATGTATATACATTTATTCATTATAAAGAAATATGTCTATTGTGCTAAGCAATCCAAGGCAGGTTGTATTTGGTGAAAGTTTTAAGTAGGTCAATCATTATCTTATAATTCTAGTTCTAAAATGTCTAATTGTCAGTACTTTTTCAAAATCTCATATATGTTTTTATTAGAACCTAATAGAAACCTGATTTGCCAAAATGTAAAATCTTATTTTTTTTTAAAAAAAGTAAAGCAATTGCACTCTGTCTTTCTTCTCATATCTAAATCAGTATTGTTGGTAACCCTGCTAACCTGGTAGATGTTCTATATAAAACCAGTTATTTTAACAACTATATATATTTGTCAATGTGTGATAACACCTCTGTGTTATATGAGTATATAATAGTTCATACGTAAAACTATAAACAATCATTGCTTTTACTAATGTGTTTGGACCCAAAAAGGAAATAAATATACAAAATAATAATATTAATATTGGCAGATTAATCAGTAATGTTCTTTTACTCACAATTTCTATCATCTTCATTAAGATGACAGATTAAGATGCCCATACCAAGTGTGTTAGTATTTTGTCTTTCATAAGAACATGATCTCAGAGTGTATAGAAATAGGATTTTTGGACACTTGCATAATAAGACATAAAGGCAGTAAGCACCTTAATAGTAGAAATGCAAAAAGTCATAATGACAACATGCATTTGGCACTGAATGATCATAGCATTAAATAATTCCTGTTGCAGTATTATCATAAAACATCATGGCAGGTCAGGACATAGCCATGTGTAGGAATACTAATGTTTTAAGAACTAAAAGATCAGCAGGTTCATTTTGCAGTTGGAAAGCCATAAAGGTGTTAATGCTGTTCCTCTTAAAATTAAATAAAATTTCATAATGATGATGTACTCATATGACAATATGAGTACATACCGCACAACAAGTACTTCAATGAATTCAAAATTTTCAAATTAAACTTGAGAGTCCATTTATAAACAATATACTGTTTTGGAAAGAGCATGACTTTGAGGACAGCCAAATCTGTGTTTAAATTGCAATGCTGCAACATGCTTGCTGTGTCTAACTTTTGTATTGCTTAATCTGTATCCCCACATGGAAATCTGAGATAAAATAACCACCATTTCTGGTATGCAGCAACTGAGATTTGCATGAATTAGTCAATATGGTTCCTAACAGATACTAGATGCTCAATAGGTGGCAAATACAAACTTATTGTTTAAAATGTAATTGTTTAACATGTTGTTTTCCCAATGTTATGCTTTTTAAAAAAAATTTTAACAGATCTCTCTTTCCTAGCTACTCTAATTCTAGGCCATATTAAAAAATTTCCCTTTGTATAATAAAATAGTTTCCATTTATATTGACTAAGGCATTCTTATGATCTTTGATTTTTATCCTGTTACATTTTAAAACACCAGTATTTTCTTTTTGTTGCAAAGAAATTACATTCAATTTTAAAAGTACACCCAATTTAGACAAGATAATATGATAAATCTCAAAGTACTAGAAATATGATAAGTACATTTTAAAAATTTATATATATATATGGAAATATATTCAAAATGAAGCATTATTTTGTAGTATATATTTAAAGCTCCTATGGATAATATCTAAATGATCAAAATGGAGATGTAATTAGGAAAGCGAGCTTTAATCGGATGTTTTCTATAAAGGTGTGATGCTGGTTTTGTTTATTTTGCTGCTGTTCTAAGGCTATCCATAATTTGTAGTAGCATGCTGCCATAAGCATTATTCTAAGAAATAAGTCATTCGCACCATTTTTGAAGGATTCAGTGGGCATTGCTGGTGTTTGCTGCCTGTTGTACTCACTATATCAAAAGTTCCAATTTAGAAAGTGCTAATGAACTTGAAATTATATTGTCTGCTTCTATGGAGTGGAAAGAAAATCCACCCTGTTAGTCCTGGATAGGAGTATTTTTTAATGTAACCCTAGGCAAAGCCTCCATAAGAACCCACAGGAAAGGTGGTACTGGAGATGAGAAAAAAGTAGAAGTAATAAATGGAACAGGATTTTTCTTCTGATTGCCTGGTACTATGATAGACTTGTCTATGATTATCTCATTTAATTCTACTCAGTGCATGGGTACTCATAACCATTCCCACTTTACTGGTGAGGAAATTGAGACTTCTCAGCTTCTGAGTAGTAGAGACGGGTTTACCATCAAGGCAGCATGACTGTTGCCGGAGCCCTACTGCACCCCTTACGGGCTCTGGAATGTGATGTCTGTGTCATACTCTCAGAACACACTTACAAAGCCCTTCCTACATACCAGGAATTTGGGATAAAATGGGGAGCAAAAGTAAGTGTGGTCCCTGCCCTCCTATGGCTTAGGGGGAGAGAAAAAGCCTCAATAATTCAATGTTTGGTTGACTTTGCAAACCTGTGGCTAGTAGTCTGAGCAACTATGTAGAGCACACCAATATGGAACAACATAGTAAAGGTTGTGGATTTCTTACTGTCCTATTACTGTTCTGTCTTGTTTCATTTTACTGTTTTGTTTTATTTCCTTTAAAATGAAAATAAATAATGCAGTGACCACCTAAATAAATGTATAAATTACAAATAATGATAGGTGTTTTACACATAGAGATCTGTATGGTCATAAAACATGTGTACAGGGCTTGAAAACTAGGTAATTCATGATGGGTTTCTGAGAAAGGAGACTCAAGCTGAGATCTAAAGAATAAGTGGAGGAGAATCAGGCAGACAGTTGGAGAGATGCTTCCTAGAACTGGGAATGGCATGTCATGAAGAGCTTAGGGCAGGCTTGTCCCTGAAATGAGGTCACTTTGGCATGAAAGCAGAGAACTCTGCTGGAGAAGATCACACTGGTAGTTGGTGAGATTCTAATAGAAATTTTAGAGTCAGAAAAAAACCCTGAGTATCTGAGGTGTATTTGTTTATGAAAGCTTTGTTTGCTAATGACACAACTAGTGAGAAACAAATGGAAGAGGCATGCCCCTCGTAAGAGAAATTTGATATGCAACACCCAAGAATAATTTTTCATTAAATGTCAGGCCCCAAGTGAAAATAATCATGGAATTCCATTTAAAGGTACATAAAACTAAATCTAAGCAAGTGAAAGGCATGCTATTGCTTTTGTATGGAAAATTAATGTTATTAGAAAGTAGTCCTTCTGAGTTCAATGTATAAATGTAATACAACTCCCCTAGAATCATAATACAGGTTTATTTAGAAGTAGAAAACATTATTTTAAAGTCTGTATAAAATGATGAATGCTTAAGAATATCATCAAAATAGTTCTAAACTACTATGTTAGAGAGGGGGAACTTGCTTTACCTCAATACTAGTTAATATAAAATGTCTATAACCATAATTGCATGATGTAGCAACAATGAAAGTCAAAAAGATCAGTGTAAAAAACTCAGAATCTAGAAATACTTGTCAGAGTTTATTATGCTTGAGAAATATAAAAAATTCATTGGAAACATGTTTATTTTCAAGACTTGGAAAACCTGTTATTAGAAACATGATTTTTAAAATGATTTTTTAGACTATATTAGCATTATATTGTCTCATATGAATTTATCTTTGCAATGTATTCCAAATATGTTTATAATTAATTATATTACCTTACAAATTGCATTATTGTAGAAAAACAATGAATTTTCACATATAATTTAATGTTGTGGAAATGATTCTATTAAAATTTTGGTAACTGGAAAATTAGTCGTGAATGCTAATATCTCAAATTCGACTTTGACTATTGAACAAGAAATAGTATGACAAGCATTTAAAATCTAAGAGATTAATAAATACACTTCAAGGAAAATTAAATGCTTTTAAAGGATAGTTTTTACATATTTCAATCATTATGACTAAGATTTTTCATATATTCTTGAAGAACCATAAGCTCTGATAAAGGTGAGCAACCATGTACTATAAACTGTTAAAAGTTTAACTACATAAAAATTGAGTCTCTAAATTAAGAAAGTAATTAAAGCAAATCAATGTTTTCAATGATACAATGAAAAATTTATATAAAGAAGTATATTTACGCATTCTTTAAAAATTTTCATCTATACATATCCATTACATACTTTCTCATTTCCAGGTAATTCAAGAACACTCAGAGAGTCAAATATACAATGATACACATTTTTTTTCACTTTTGTAATGAAACTTTAAATTTGAAAATTTTATCAACTGGATTATTGCTTTGCATGATTGCTAACAAGGTGATGTGTTTCCTCAGGATAAAGAAATTTGTACCATGAATAAAACTTAAACCCAGAATAGTATAAATCAAAATAATTTATGTAATTTAATAGGATTCCTGAATTGATTGCAATAGACACTTCTTTTGATATTAACAGTTTTATCCTAATATCTCTATTTTTCATATAGGGAAGACGTGAGAACAGCAAATGTAATTGCTGCAGAAGCTGTGACCTGCCTTGTGATTGACAGAGAGTGAGTATCCCATTTCATTTGGCCTATTGTACAATCGTAACAGCAAAAAAAAAAAAAAAAAGTATATATATATATATATATATATATATATATATATATAATGTGTTTCTGGAATTAGATATCAATTTATGGAGCTATTAATATTTGTTTTATTTCTTTTCATTTTAAAATGAGTTCTGGGTTTGATTTTCATCACATAGTATTCCTGGACATGGTTGGCTCTGCCAGTCTAGCTTTGTGATATTTAATAAAGTACTTAACCACCATGAGCTTCAGCTCAGTTATGGGGTCCAGGAAGTAGGATAATGCAATATCATAGGGATATTCTTGAAGATTAATGGGAACATGTGATTAAAGCATTAAAAATGTGAGTGACTTTAACTCAGGTACTTAGTTAATTCTAGCTATTTTGGCAATTTTTAGAATAATAATAATAATTATTATTATTATTACTATTGTTATTGAGCATGTTTTATTATCTTCTTAGTTCTTCTATCCTGAGATTCCTATAATAGGAGCATTTAGGAAAGATATTTTGGGGGAAAGTGTTAGCTTTAGACATGGGCTTATATTTGGAGGAATTAAAGCTTTTTATGAGCCATGTTTCGTTATTCCATTCTGAGTTGCTGTTTTCTCTATTTGAATGCCTTGCTGGTTAGACAAGCATTAAGATTATTGACTTTCAAAGAACATTGTTAACATGTATATATACTATGAAAACAGGGGTTTCCCATTGCAGTATATAGGGAGAAGTTTATCAGAAAAATCAAGTGACTGACCCAAGGAAAACTAACAGAAATGTAGTGGGTCCGTTATAGCTGCAATAAACATCGAACATCAGTGTGGCATGAAACTGAGGGACGAGATATTTTAAGCTTAGGGTCATAGATTGAGATGATGATCTCAGGGTCTCCAAGCTAAGAATTCACTTGATTGGCAAACCATAGCTTTGAGGTACATCTATGCTGAAACACTAGAGCCAGAATAGTGACACAGCTGCCAAATGATAGTAACACCCTTAATATCTCTGAAATGATTATTTATTCTTATCTGAGTCCCAGTATCAACAAATATCCATTCATACTTTGTTCCATTTAACTCATTTTACTGAGATTTTACATATATAAAATTTTACATATGTAAAATTCTTCTAGGAGAAGAATCAAAGGTGCAGCACAGATGCTTGTTTTGGGAGTTAGTATCCACTATAAATGTAGCATATACAAAAATATTCCAGGATATAAGTTTAAGGAAATACAAAAAAAGGATTACTGAGGAAAACCAGAAATAATGGTATTATTAGATAGATCTGAAGGTATAGGAATGCCAACACAAATACTATCAATGCCATAAGCCATACTCATAAAGAAATAATAAGCAATTGCAACTGGCTAGAGTGAGACTTTGTAAAAGTAGTTGGGAAACAAATAAATTCACAAGCATGCTAGGGCTGGCTCATTGAGTGCACTAGACATTGGAATAATGGCAACTCTGACAATCTTCTGTGGCAAAATAGTGTCACTATTATAATGACTTTGGTAGACTAATCTGAGAATGTTGTATAAAATGGATTAGAGGAAGATGAAGACAAAATATCTAGATTGGACTCTAAATCCAGTTGATGATTGTAATATTTATTGGAAAAATATAATGAGTAGGTAAAACCAGAGGATTTAAGATCTGGCTGAATGTAAATAGCATGGAGAAATCAGGGATTCAGCTGGGGTTAGAAAACATAAAAGCAATACAAAATAAGAATCAGTTTGGGAGGCACAGTGATATTCCACCAGGAAAATACTGAACTTGAAATACACTGTTAGACATTTGTGGAATTATATTCTGAAAGAGATAGGGAATGTGGGATAAGAACTTGTTAGAGCTAATTTAAAATTAATTTAAAAGTTACCTAATCACTGAAGCCATTAGATGTGATGGAATTACTTGAAAGAATAGAGAAGAATATAAAAGAATCAAGGATAGACTTTGGGTAATCACTTAAGAGCCTGGCAGAGGATGAACAATCAGAAAGAGAGAGAGAGAGAGAGAGAGAGAGAGAGAGAATATGGCAATCCTCTGAAACCAAGAAAAGATTTCAAAAGGAAAGAGAATTAAATATATACATTTAAAAAGCACAAAAATAAATTCACATTTATGAAACTTTCATAAAAATGTAGAATTTATGTTGCGTAGAGAGTACAAGCTGGCTACTCAGAATCAGATGTGGTGCTAATGCACACTTAGACAAGGGTAAGAAATTCCAGTGTATTAGCACATACTACTGTACGTTTATTTCAAAACCTAGAAGAAAGGATTGTAAATGTTTTCACCATAAAGAAATGGTGAACATATGAAAAGATAGATGTGTTTAACTTGATTTAAACATTAAAAAAGATAACATGTCTTGAAACATCATCTTGCCCCATTGATATGTGCAAGTTTTATGTATCAGTTAAAAAATAAATTTAAAATTAAAATAAAAGATAACAAGTATTGTAAAGAAAAAGCAGAACTCTTACACATTGTTGCTGGGAGTGTAAATTAGTGTGGGTCATTATGGAAAAGAAGATATAGTTTCCTCAAAATAACTACAAAGAGAATTATCATATAACCCAGTAATTCCACTAGTGGATACCTATCTAAAGAAACTGAACCAGCATATCAAAGTGGTAGTTGTTCTATGTTCATTGCAGTATTATTCGTAATAGTCCAAATGTAAAAGCAGCCTAAGTGTCCATCCATGGATAAATAATCCATGGATAAATTACAGATGTAATTGAATGGTATTCTGCACTAAAAATGGGTAAAATTGTGTCATTTACAAGAACACGATTGAATCTGACATTAGGCTAAATAAAATATGCAAAGGACAGAAAGACTGCCACATGAGCTCACTTAAATATGGAACCGAGGTGGAACTCTTAGAGAATAGGATACTTATTAATGGAGAATGAGCGGAGTTGGATAGGGAGGCGATTCAGTAGTTAATAAAAGGATACAAAGTTTCAGACACTCAGAGGAGCAGGCATTCAGATCTGGTATCTGGTGCAGCAGGGTGACTATGGTCAATAATAATGTTTTATATAAAAAACAGTAAAAAGCCATAATAATAATAGTAATAATGATAGGTTAGTGAGGTAGTTGATATCTTTGATTTAGTCATGCTGCATTATAAATTCATTAAAACATATTCTACCCAGCAAATATTCTACCCAATTATGATATGTTAATCAGATATTTAAAGTAAATGCAAAAATAAATAAAAGAAAATAAAAGAATAAAATAAAAGAGAATAAACAAAAGAAGAAAAGTGAAACGAAAGCAATGTGAGGCATACCATTGCATGCTCTTGGAGAGTTTCCTTGTGATGTGTATGGACAAGTATCCACAAACATGGAGCAAATGAAACTGTTGTACCCCTAAAACCTCATGCATGCAAGTCAGGCTTTCGGAAAGTGATTGGATGATGTGGAGATGGACTTTAGTTCAGAGCTGTGGGTCCCTGGGGGGATGGTTCTTGTCTATCTCTTCCCTGTCTCTTGATAGCTCTCTGTTTCTTAACTCCCATGCCATAAAAAATCCTTCTCTGCCATGCCCCCCTGCCATGTTACTCTGCCTTGGAGTCAACCTGCCATGGACTGAGACTTCTCAACTGTGATATACAGTAAGCCTTTCCTCCTGTAATTTCTGGGTGTTGGCTATTGTGTCCCAGCATGAGAAAATTAAACAATATAGGGAATGTTGATGGAATATAATCACTAGGGAAGAGATTGAGGGCAAGTGAGGGAAAATTACTAAGAAGACCTATCTGTGTGATGTTTAAGGAATTTTTTTCTTAAAATAGCAACAAAGAAGACAGAAAGTTTGTAGAGAAGGCAAAGAAATCTGGTGGGGTGGGACCAAGTGTGGCATGGGGAGAGGTTGCCAGCTGCTTAGGGATTGATGGGTGATCACAGAAATTTTTATTTTTACAGTCTTTAGCAATTTACAGACTGTCACATCAATGATATTTCACCTGGAAAGTAGATAGAGTTTATTACAGAAGAGAAAATTTAAATCCACTGAGATTTAACAACTCAATATGATTTCTTGGTAAGTGATAGTATCCAAATTACTTTAATCATAAAGAACAAAATTGAGTGGGACTTTGTGAGTCATTTAGTCATGTTCCTTCATTTTAATCAACTGGAGCATCAAGTAATGTCACACATGTATTTTTGTGCTCATCCCAATTTTCTCTTTTTCCAAATCCAGCCGTGTACAGTGTTCAGTGTACAGTGGTGAATGAATGGATGCTGTTAAACAGAACTCAATATTTGAATCTTGACTCCACCAGAACATGAGCAAATTAACTAAATTCCAAGTCCAAATTTTCCATTCTGCAAAGAGATATTGCCTGTATTATAAAATTGGCTTGAAAAACAAACGGTGTAATCTATGTGAGGATAAATGCAACAGTGCAAAACGTGGGAAGCACTCAAAAACTGTGTTCTTCCTCTTTTTAGGGAGGGCCTAAGAATCCCTTTCATTTGGCAGTTTTCCTAAAGATAGACATATAAATAGATAGACAGACAGACAGACAGACAGATAGGTGACACCTTGAGCCTATGAGCTCAAGAAAAACATTTCTCTCATCTTAGGAGAGAAGTTGAACTTCTCACCAAATGTTGAATTCAGAGCTTGAAAAGTAATAAGGAACTAGTAACTAAAGGATCCTGACAAAGACCTGCTGGTGATACTTAATTTATGTCCAATTAGAGGAGTGCCAGGGCTTCATCTCATGCAAACATATGGCAGACATTAGAACTGTCAACAAAAGGAGCTTTCTTCACAGATTTATAAGTGAGGCACCATATTATGTTATGCTTTATTGCTCCAGAGGGAAAGCAAAGGAATATTAGTATAACTAATCATGCATGCCACATTTTTTAAAAAGATATGCTCATTGACAAAGAAGAAAATGATAAACAGGTTCATGGTTCCCTCAAAAGGCATTCCCTGCTAATTGATATCCTACAGTCAACTCATTATTTTATTATTTCCAGTATTACAAAATTTGTGAAAATTCTCTAAAAAATGTCTAACATAACAATCTGTATCAGTAAATTTCTTAAGTATATAAATGCAAGTAGATAATGTTAGTACTCCTTATTTCAGAATGCAATAAAATAAATTAAAATAAGCAAATTGTATCCCATCATTAGTTATTGTTATGGTTTGTATCTGGATGTCCCCTCAAAGCCTCATGCAGTGATGAAGCTGCTTTTCAGAGAAGGGCTTCTACAGTTTGTGTTTGATTCAAGGTCTGGTGCTGGGATAATGGGTGTGAGTGCTACACCCACCCTGGGGCTAGTAGTCTACATACATTGTAAGGTTGAAATAGTCTTAACCTGCTCCTCCTTGTTGCTTTTGCTGGCCTCTGGCCACCATGAACTGTTGCCTTCTGCCTTGTGCAGTCTTTCTTGGATCCAATTAAATATGGATTGAAACCTCCACAAACTGTGAGCTAAATCAACCTTTCCTTCCTTAATTTTGGGCATCAGGTATTTGTCCCAGCAACAAGAAAGGAAACTAACACAGTTATGCAGTGTTTATTTCTATATGGTCATAGAAAATTGTTAATGTACTTGAAAGTTCTATTAAGAGAATTAATTTTTTGACACACTGAGGTTCATTCTGATCATTGACTAGGACAATAACTTTTATAACTCCTTAAGATTTACTAGTATTTAAATTCCTCCCAGAGGGGATCTGAGAGTTTTAACTCTATTTTTGGTTACTGAGTGATCTATGACATATGGCCATACTGGCTTCAGAATAAGAGCAGTCTAATCTCCATGTGTTTCCTCTATGGTTGGCTGCTCTGCATATCTGATTCTCCCTCAATTCCAGGACATTCTAGATATTAATTCTGCCAGTAAACAGGAAACAGCTAGCAAACAATAGGATCATGTGCATTCTGGTAGGCCAGTTCTTGTGCCGTATTGACTGCTAATTATTTTGACTATACCTCTGATAATATCAAACTAAAATGATACCTCAGCCACATCACATTTTACACTTTTGAGTTATCACTGTTAAATAAAATAAATTAGAAAAAACCCCCAAGAACTTCTCTGGATGCTGTGTGTATTAGCACCAAAGAGTGCCACAGAGTAAATCACTTCAAGTGGTTTCTGATTCTATCCATGAGCCCCCAGAAAAGCATCAAGAATGGTTTACATCTCTCTGACCCAGGATTCCTTTATCTGTGACACTCTTATGTTTTACCACATTTAAAGGCATATTTTACTACTGAGACAAAGTCTTAAAGTGGAAAACAGAAACCAGCCTAGAGAAAATATATTTTAATTATATATAAAATGATAAAATTAGAAGGGATTATTAAACATATGAGTGTAGGATTCTTCAGGTGAAAGTCTCAGAAATTACATTTTTTATGCAGATCAAGTTTTTAAACTCCCAGAATTATTTACTTGATTTATAATAGGCAAATTCGTGCCGTATAGTTAAAAGAGTACCAGGATTCTCACCACAAGGCTAATGGTCAGGGAGCAACTTGCACGATTACAGATCTTCCAAGGACCATAGAGTAGCAAACAGGTTATCAAGACAGTTAAGACGTAGAGGCAGAATCACCAGATTTGGTAAACTGAAGAGTATTTCTTACTGCCCAAACTAAAGTTGAAGTATTAGAACTGGGTACTTTTTAATACATTAGCATTAGAGCCAGACTAGGAAATTTTGATATTTTTTAATTAAGATAATTAATGATGAATGCCTGGTTTCTGTGTTTAGTACTCAGAGTACTGAGATGACTATCACCCAAAATAATGGTGGTTTGAAAACCAAATGTATAGAATGAGCTCAGCTACAAATTTATGCTTATCTTAAAATTGCTTTTTTCATTATTGATTCTAATAGGAAAACCTCACAGTTTTTTGGCTGTCTCCCCCTCCACATGACCTAATTTTGGATTACACATCTAGCTCTTTGGCCACATTTACATCAATCTCCAAAAATGAGGCTTCAGACACTAGTCTCTGTCCAGATCTCCTCCTCATTTGGATCCTTGTGGTGGGCTGGTGTCTTCTTCCATTCCTTCCATTGTGATGTTCTTATCCAAGTTCCAGAAGCAAACAGGAATTTCAAATCATGCTCTGGTCTAAGTATATTGTGTAATAGAACAGGCAGATAGGACCCTAGGCAGCTATCTTCATTAGCATCCGGGGTGCCAATGGAGATAGAAACTTAGTGAGGAATCTGTGTTTGTTTACCCTGCTCCTCCCAGAGAGGTACTGTAGGTGTTTCTGATAAGCAACCTGATGGGAGGGCAGAAGGCTCACCAGGGTGCGTGCTCAAGGAAACGCATGTGATCACTAAACTGCCCAATAAAATTGATAGGTTGTGTTAAGTGCAGAAGTTTTATTTTATTAGCAGGATGTGAAAATTGAAGTCAGAGAGAGGTGTATGATTTAATCCAGGGGTTGACAAATGTTTTCCTGTAAGATGCTATCTAGAAAATATCTGAGGCCAGGTGAGACATAGGATCTTTATTGCACCTGCAATTGTACTGTCATAGTACAAAAGCAACAAAAGAAAATAATACATACATTAATCAATATGGCTGTATACAATGAAACTTCATTATGAACAATGAAATTTGAATTTTATGTTATTTGTATATATCAACAAGTATTATGTATCTTTTGATATTATTCTCAACATTTAAAAATGTAAAAAGTCATGCTTAGCTCATGGCCAAATCAAAAGCTGACAGTACACTGAATCTAGCTTAGGGGCCATAATTTGCTGACACTTGAATTAATCAGTAGCAGTCCTGTCCTAATATCCCTTCACGCTGTGCTCAGTCTGACTTTTCAACAAAGCAAGTGCATAGGGCACTGATCTGAAGTGCCTGATTAGCAGCTCATTAGTGACACTCCATTGTTGGCATTCCTGAGATCATCTACCAACCTATCTTCTTAACCTGACATTTGTCCTGCTGGCATGTGTCCTCTTCCCTTTTAGCCATTTGCAGGCACTAGTCTTTGCTGTTATCCTCACAATGCCCCCAACCTTTCTTTTTGTTTTTTTTTTTTTAAATCTGAGTCTCTTAATTCTACTTTTGTTCTCTAGGACTTTGCTTTAGGCTTTGCATTAATTTTAGTAGTAGCTAATTAGAAATTAAGATTTCTCAGCAAGAGTTATTTGCATTTTGATAATATACCCCTGAAGACTTGAAAGATCATGAAAATCCAATATAATAGTTTTCGGGTACAGCCAGAGTAGAGAGGTGGAATGGAGAGGGAATATTTAAGGACAGCAAAATCCTCAGGCACTGTTTAACCCCACCAATCAGTTCAGTGTCATGAAAGATCATGTGTCGGTGGTAATTTGTTCACCTAGGTCACTTGTGTCCCTAGGTAGCCTGTCATTCTGTGTCCATGATAGGGCTCCAGGGACCCTGAACGCCACATTGCATCTACTCACATTGCTTAACTGACAAGGTGGTAAAATTAAAATATTTCACAGCCTCAGCCTTTCTTACGGACTAAGTGAGTGTTATTTTGGTTCACTTTCCAGAAAGAAATCTGGGGTGATGTGAGGATATTGGCAGGGTGATTACAAGAAAACAAATGTGTCTTGCCAGAATGGTGTCGGCTGTAATTATTTGGGCTTGTCTTTTTCTCTTTTTTTTTATGAAGCTGTTGTTGACTGATGTGCTTTTCAAAAAAATATTTATTAAGCAAGAGAAGTATAATTCAGAAAAAACCATTATATTGGTTTGACATAATGATATGGCTTGATTTGTAGCATACCTTTAGCAAGCATGATCTACTTACACAAGAAGCACAATTTCCTTAACAAAAAAAAAAAAGAGAATACATCCAAAAATAGCAATTGTGGTTTAAAGTCATGAGAAAAAAAGGGGAGATAGTTCTTCATCATGTGTGCCTATTTTAATGCTTTAGAATGGTGGTTACCACCTTCCCACTGCAGTCTTGCCAGGAACTCAGCAGTTAGATCCAGTCTCGATCCATCCACCTGGACATCGACTCTTCCAGGGATTTAAAGGCAAGCATATAGATATTATACTGCTTATTTCCTTCCTCGTTATATGGATAATTTCCAGCTTTCATCTGTTGTCACAGTGTTTTCTCTTTAGTTACCCTTGACTCTGTTCAGGATCAGAGGCCAGTCCTCTACTCTGTTGATGGACCATTGATCAAAATTTGATGTACCTTGCTTTAAAAATACTGTTGCAGACTTTAAGCAGCTTCTAGATCAATCAGCAAGAGCCATAGAAGAGACTGAAAAAGAAGTAGGTGAGGATTTGACAGACTGTTTCTTGGACAGGCTGAGGTAGACTAATTAATGGTTGATTTGAGTGAGAACACCCAACTGGACTGAATCAGTGAGGCTCAGGCATGGAAGACCCACTTGAGGATTTTTGCCAGAATGTCATAAAAGGAGAACAGGCAGGGAAGATTGCGTGCTGCTGATTTTTCCTAGAGAAGCTTGTTGTTGGTTTTCCTGTTCTATTGGAAGAAGAACTTGGTCCCCTGCTATTCCTGGAGATGGCTGGTGTTCTCTTCTAGGGAACTCTGTCTTCAACTTGAGCAACACTTTTGGCTTCAGTGATGGTCTGCGTCAGAAAGCTGTTGGATTTTTTGGTGCAGGTTTTTGATGCAGACTTGCATGAAACATTGCTGTGGGCTCTAGGTCTCTTGCTGGACTCATGTAGAACCTGACTCATGTAGACCCTTACCTGGATTCTTTGGGTCTTTGGTGTGCAGGCAGTTAGATCTCTTGCACTCTTTTACATTTGATCTTTTGGGTGAATATTATAAAATAATCCTGCAAAATATGTGTCCTGTATTAAATCTATTCCCTGACTTCAACAAAGTACTAAGTAATAAATCTTTCCACCTTTATAGACTATGCAGTTTGGAGTAGTCAGGGTTTTACTAGAAAGACAGATATAACACAAGATATACAAATGTATAAGAAATTACAAGATTGGCTTATGATGGTCAGCCACAGAGTAGGATGAGGAAGTGTGCAGAGGGCGTCTGCACACTGGATGCTGGAGTCAATCAAAGGTCTGGAGTTCAGTGGGGAGTTCCGTGCAAGTCATATCAGGAGGCCACGGGCATGCAGTGGAAGACTGAAGGGTCCGAGGCTAAAGCTGAAAAGTCTGTGCTGGAGACCAAGAAATGATGTCCAAACTCAACATGAAGACAAGTTCCTCCAAAGAAGGGAATCATGCGTATCCTTCTTTCTTTCCTTGTATATCATCCAGGTGATGAACCACCCTAGGATGTAGCGTTGCTAAGCCAATTTAAACTTCTAAACTTTTTTTTTTTTTTTTTTGGTACCAGTGATCAAACTAATAACCTCACACTTGCCAGACAGGCGCTTATGCCATTGAGCTAAATTCCCAGCCCCTAAACTTGTAAACTTTTTAAATTGACTACACAGTCTTTGTCACGAGGTTCAACTCCACCATTTTCAAGAGCCATCACTTTCAAATCTCTTTTGTATGTCAACTTTATTTTGTCAGAGATGAACTCTCAATCTAAAAATATCAGGTACACTCAAGTGGCATTTTCTATTCTCATTCGCTTTTGCTATTAAACAATGTATTCACGATCTTGACTTCTAATACATTTATTACACCTTAGAACTTTAGAGCAAAATGAGACTTTGAACAACCTCTCTTCCCAATCTTTTACTCTAGTTCAGAACCATGACAGTGATACCCAGACAGAATATTCTTCAAGTTCTTTAGGGACAAGAGCAGAATTGCTGCACAAGTCTCACGACATCTTTGTCAGTGCTTTTTCACCTGCATTCCATTATGTTTAGGGCATGGTGATGGAAAACTCAGACTTCCTAATTCAACAAACACATATTTACACATATTTGTGTGTTAAAATCTAGGATCAGTGCAGTAGAAATGCATAAAGAGAGACATCAGCCTTCAAGAAGCTTAGAATAAAGAAATGAACAAACCATATACTATTATCAAAAAGTTCACCTCATCCATTTCCCAGAAACTAATGGCTTATTAATTGAGCTAAAATATTTTCATGGAGTTAAGTAGCAAACTAATTCTATTTCTCAAATGACACGGAGTGATCACTAGCTCTAGTCCTATGAGACATTTACCAAAGAAGTCCTTTCTCTCTTACTCCATTCTTTTTTATATCATCGCTTCCTATTTTGTTGGGACTCGGAGGTGGACCTTACTATATAGCAAGGTTCCTACAGCTCAGCGTTACTGTCATTTGGGGTCAGATACTTGGTTTTATGTGTATCTTGCAAATTGAGGATGTTTAACAGCATTCTGTCCTCTATTGCTACATGCTATAACGTTCTTTCTCAGCTTGACAGCCTCTAAGTGCCTCCAGACGCTATAGTCTAATGTTCTCTGAGGGACAACATTACATCCATTAAGGAAGACCATGATCAGCCATGACTTACTAAATGAGATCAGAGCAGCTGTGATTCCTTGCCAGGAGAAATTTACACAGCTCCTGGAAAAGCTATTCATATAAGACCACCTTAAGGAAAGTCACCCAGAGACCAATAACTGCCTCAATTCTGTTCTTGCAGTGACTCTCCAATGCCCTCTACAGGCCAGGTTTCAGGAGCAGGTGGCAAGGAAAAAAATTAAATGGCCAGATCCATTTACCCTAGAGGACTAAAAGGTTGAATTTAGAGCTGAGAGGCAATAAATAAAGAGCCAAAACAAGCTCTCAACCATATCCTAGTCTGGGATCTGGGGATATAAAGATGGATAGTAAAATTGTTTTCTTCTTGGTTTAGCTCATAGTGCAAATGTTAACATGAGAAGCTACAACCTGAGTGTGAACAAAATTCTTGGGAAGAGCTGAGAATGGGAGTGTTTGCTTGGAACATCCCAGAGGAATTCCTGAACAAAGTAACATGGGAGCCAAATTTTTAAGTTTCAGTGGGAGTTTCATAAATGAAGAGAGGGTCAGGCATTACTGACGAGAGTACTGACAAAGAATTGGGCAGGCTTTTGGAATCTTGTGAGACAGGAACTAAATAATTAGACAGGTGGAACAATGGGAGATGATTTGGGAAAGAAGAGATTATAAAATTATTCCAGTATCTTGAACTCAAAGAATCTGGATTTTATCCAATGGGCTATAAAGATCCAACAGAGAGATACTGCTTCAGTATTGTATGTTTGTTTAAAAGGAGTGGAATATTGATCATAATGGGATCCAATCAGGAGATTTTAAAACACTGCAGCAATAAGTCAAAGCACTGTTCATTGGGGTCTGAGTCTAAACTCCAGCCTATAGCATATTTTGGCAGATAATTAAATGTGGGTGGTGAGAGAAAAGTGCTTTTAGCTTAGGGGACTTGTTGAATATCTATAGTAGATATGAGAGATTAAATAGCTTGTGGTCATTGATTTCATTTGAGAATATGTTAATTTCAGACCACCTGAGACATATTCACATATTAAGACAGAGATGCTCATTGTCAGATGGGAATGTATGTTCATGCTTTCTGATGATCATATGATGAATAGAATGGAAGTTGATTTTAGAGCTCACAGTTAGTCACTTTTAAAATATAATCACAGCTTTAATTCATTAATTATAATTCTTGTTTTGTGTTATACCAATGAGTAAACAATTCACTTTTTCCTGGTAAATACCTTAAAACTTATTATGTTTCTGAGGCATATATTTTCCTTTATTGGATATTTTAAACATTGTTATTTAAAGATTTAGTGATGTATTTGGAATTCATAAGCTAGTTATGTGAACAAAGAAAATAATCAGAGACTTTCCATAATTAAACATTAATCTTCAATCTTAGTTTTTTCAAAGGAAAATATTTGAAATTTCATATTTGGAAAAAATCTTAAAATTCTTCCAAATAATGACTTTTTCTGTTTTTTTGGGAGAGACTATTATACTGTTTCTTGTGTTCCAGAGATAAAGCAAGAAGGGAGGTGCCAGACTGATTTCTGACAAAATTTTTGCAATCAGTATAAAAATGAACAGAGTAGTCACTGAAAGTTAAATTCTGTTTTAGATATTAAGTTCTTTTTTTTTTTTTTTGGTAGAGTTAAGTGATTTTGCTTCCTTTGTAAGCTCACTTCCCTGGTGAGACAGTTATTACAGTCCCAGCTGGGTCATAAAGATCTAATACTTTCCTTTCTTTTCAATATGTCTAGCAGTTGGTACTCACTTTGAAACTCAGTGCAGAGGCATGATTTAGATTAACATCAACCACAATAACAGTGATGGCTCACTAGCAGTGAAGTTGTTCCCAGACTTAACTTCATTCTTTGGAATTTACCATTTTGGATGAAATGTAATGGTAAAGTCTATACTTGCTATAGTCATGTAGTTGAATTAATTTTAAGTGACTATCAGACTATTAGAGGCAAATCATGAGTTGATGATTGCTAGGGAAGGCATTCTGCTGGCTTAACTGAAATAGTACATTATCATCTACCCAGGAAGTCACTGGGCGGAAAGACAAATTTAACTGTGTTTTATTAGTGTCATAAGATTTTTGTCGTTAATTTTTCACATTTCATGTATTCCATGTCATATGATTATCTGTATAATAACTGTTAAGTGTAAAAAGCATTATAAGGCACACAAACATAAAGGTAACTAAAGACAACTTCTTTTGTTATGTTAGTACATTCATTAAACAGTGAGCTCATTATATCTAAATATAGCTTCTTACTTAAATCTCTGTCTGTCTTTTATACATGCAAACACACACACACACACACACACAAATAAAAAGCAGATAAAGGTTGATTTAAAAGATAATTTCTCTCACAGTACACCTGCAAAGAAAGCTTTTGTTATCCACTTCAAAGATAACTAAACTTTAAGAACCGAAGTGTCATGTCCCAAAACACAGATCTTCTAAGTAGAAAAATGTTTTTGAACTTAATTCGGTTTCTAAATCCCACTATAGCACATTACCTTACCACATTGTATTGCCAGTTTACTATAAATATAACTGAATTTGTCTTTATAGACAACATTTTTGTGCTTAGTTAAGCTAACTTTAGTTTTAATTTTGTGAAGAATTTTGTGCAGTAAGTGGCCCTGCCTATTATTAGAAGTATTTCCTTGAAGAGATTCACAGTATAGAATTACGGATTCAAAAGATATGCATATTTTAAAATTGTTGTCTAGAACAGTTATGTAGTCCACTCTCCCGCAGCAGTGTACGAGAATATCTATTTCACTGCACCCTGGCCAGCTGAAGCTTTTTGCTGAAACAAAATCAGCCCAAGGCATAATATACATCACAGTCCTAGAAGAGTTAGTTTGACATTTATTTTTCTCTTGTAATTGATATGTGGAGCTTAGTTGTTAACAATTAAAGCCAGGAATATTCTTTATTGTTTGGTAAATGCTTCTTTGTCCAGGAGATGAATAAACAAATTTAAAAGATTTTGGAAAACTATGAGCTCAGATGACCTTTTTTAAAAATGTCACAAGTAAAGAGTAAAAGCCAACAAGGTGCCTGAAAAGGAAGGGTAGAGAAGAAAGAAATGGAAATAATTCAAGTGACTAATTTATATAGTCACCAAAATTATGATTTCAGTAGGTCCCAATTTATAGGTGATACATATTGTGATCAAGAAGAGAAAAATGGCAATGGAAATAATTTATAGATTTTCTGAGCCCCAAAAGAATGTATGGAGCTCAGAAATCATAAATTTTTCTTCCCATGTTCTTTAATCCTCCCAATTACCCTGTGGGAACAAATGATGTAAGACAAATAAATCCCAGAAAAGGAAACCGAGCACCTGAAAGACCCAAGTGACCTGCTCAGTGTCACATAGCTGGATTAGGGATCCAGCATTATTTGACTCCAAGACCATTACACACTCTTTGGACTATTGCTTATATAACAATGAATCAAGTACTCTTTGAAACACTCAACTCTCTTTGAGGAATATTTTTAAAAAGAGTAGAATTACAGAGGTCATGAGAGCAAATACAATACTTCTGACCTAAAGAAGAATGTCAGTGCCTGAATAAATCTAGAAGAAGAGAGGAAGAGAAACAAATTCAAGAGATACTTGAAGGAACTGGGTAAAAGAGAAAGGTCATAGATAGCCCAAAGATTTGTATCCTGGATTAGTATAAATGATGATGTCATTATGGGATGAGAAACTTGGCAACAACTTTTGGTGGAAGATGGTGCATGTAGTCATGACCGAGTTGAATTAGAGGTTCCAGTATATATATTATATACTGGAAGAAATAACAGTGTTTCTTTTTGGTTCTGGAGAATTCGAAGACATAGGTTCAGATTTGAAAGTCATTAGCCTGAGGGTCTAAACTGTAGTCTTCATAGTAATTGTTCTTTTCTGGGAAATTGTAAAGCAAAATATGATTAATGTATTGTTAAAAACTAGGTTATACTAATATTCACGCTTGGAATAAAATTCTACCTTTATGATCTCAAGTACATTACATAATGATCTCTCTAAATCTTGTCTTCTGTCTGTTGTTATTGAAGTGGTTATTGAAGTGGTTTGTAAACAATATAGGAATCTAAGCAGCCAAATTGATAAATTTGGAATTTAATTAGTTGAACTCAGTGACCACTCGCATAGATCCCTATTTCAGTGTCTCACCGAGTGGCCCTGAACTGGAAAGTTACAGTTTTTAAAACAGAGAACCACAAAAAGACAACCTTTTGGAAACAATTTAGCTAGAATCTTACATTAATTTTTGGTTGACACCTGTATCCTGTTTCCTTTGTTGAGCAGGTTAATTTTTCTCTTATGGGTACAGCTATTCTACTTTTCTCATGAGACTTATACCCTGAGTAATTTCCCATTTTCCTGGGTCGAATACAGGGCACTAGTTAAGTGCAGGGCTCAAGATGGCATCAGTTATGCCAGGCTACAGCAGTTATCAACCAGTAGACACCAGCAATGTTGCGAGACACTTTTTGTTGTTACAGGGCGGTTCACTGCTGGCATCTGCTGGGTGAAGATCAGGAATGCTGCTAATGCACATGACGGCCCCCTGCTACTGAGAATTTTCTGATGAAATTGTCCATAGTTCTGAGTTTAGAAATGCTGGTGTAAGCCCTCTAAAGAAAGACACAATACTTACCTCCTAGAGATGTGAGGTTTCAATATGACGAAGTAGATGCAAAACAAGACTGAACATACCTTTAACAACTTCAGAAATTACTTCAGCAA
Source organism: Hydrochoerus hydrochaeris (assembly GCA_004027455.1). NCBI lineage: Eukaryota > Metazoa > Chordata > Mammalia > Rodentia > Hydrochaeridae > Hydrochoerus > Hydrochoerus hydrochaeris. The sequence goes on along the minus strand of PVLA01003570.1, from coordinate 136,667 downwards.
AGTAACATCAGTTGAGTAATAAATTGGACAAAGGACACAATTTGCAGAATACTTGCTTTTGAAGGATATGAACTTAGAAGTTCCATAGAAGGAAAGGAGGAAAATCAGTGAGTGAAATGTCTGGGGGAAGAACAGTGTGGTTCTTCAGTGAGCACTGATCCATGTTGCAAGGGTGCATCCAGGGCACTTGGCCACCTGGGAAGCCTCACAGAGATCTCCAGAAAAAGACTGCTTGAGTAAAGCAGAGTAATGATAACTTCCAGGGGCAATTAATAATAAGTATGCATGAAATATAGGAACACAATGGCAATCTGTAATAGGTTTAGAAATAAATAAAAAAATTCAGGACCAGAGTCAGGGAATGAAGATCATTCAAACCGACTGATTGCAAAGAAATATGTTTTGCACTTTAGGATTGGAGATACCATTTTGAAAGAAAAGGAAAATCTAAAGAGTGACAATTAAATAGAAAGATTTTAATTGACATAATGAGTTCCATACTCCACAGGAGAAAGATCAAAGAATTTATCATCAGGAGCAATAAAAAAGAATTTGCCTTAGAAAGAAGTCAGGGTACATCTATGTGAGAAAAGTATGATGATAATAATAGCATTATTTTCAAATCTCAGGGGAGATAATGGAAATCAATAACATTTTATGAACCTTTAAATATTACAACTAAAAATGTTGTTAAATAGTGCAAATATACAAAAAATGTATATTCCATATTGGTAGTAATGCTTCTGCTTTAAACTTCTGTTGTGGATTCATTATATCTCCTCAAACTATATACTAAAGCTGAGACAACACAGCATGTCCATGCTTGGCCAAAGGGCCTTTAAGGAGATAATGAAGGTGAGATAAGGTCGTGGAGTGGGGCCCTTATCCAGTCGAAATGGAATCCCTGTGCCTTGAGACAATAATACTAGTGGAATCTTATCAGATGCAGCTTAAGTATCACATGGTTTCTCCTATATAAGAACTGAAAATGTAAATAAAGAACAAAATAAAAGATAAGTAATAAGGAGATAAATCTTTTGCAAAAGATGAGGGAACCAAAAGATGGAGGGAGAATGGAAGGAGGGAAGGGGAAAGGAATTTTAAAGGAAGGAAAGGAGAGGAGAGTCCAGTAATCGTCAAGAGAAAGAATGGTGACTGACAGCAAAGGGCACTATAGAAAAGCAAATTCAGTTCAGATTGTTTAAGACAGAACATATAGGATTTAGTTTGGGTTTGGATTGAAGGATGGAAAGGTAAGAGAAAGAGAAACATGTTCAACAAAATTTCTCATGTGAAAGGACAGATCGTAAATGTTTTCAGTTTCTCAGGCCATATGAGAGTTCTTTTGAAGTTACTCAGCTCTGCTTTTCTATATGAAAGCAGTCGTAGGAAATATAGTACATAAAATAATGAGTGTAGCTGTCTGTGTTCCAATACATTTTTTTATGAAAACAATGAATGGGCCACATTTAGTGTACACATCATAGTTTGCTGATCCCTTGATCTAAAATAACATCTTGAAAGAACACGAAAGGAATTCTCTTCTGAGAAATTTTCTTTTTTTTTTTCTTTTCTTTTCAATTTTACAGAGAATAAAACAAAAAGAGGACAGAACAATGCAGATCAGAACAGAACAATACAAGCAACACAGCACTTTACAACAAGACAATTGGATATCAACAGTGGCTACCATAATATCTCTTTCTTTGAAATAGTTGAGAATAGCTTCACAAACAATAATATCAAACATAACAAAATAGAATAAAAGTATTCAAGAGAATGAGACTATTACAAGGCATTCTGAACCAAGTAACAGAAAATGAACAATGGCTACTATAATATCTCATTTTCCATAAAAAATTGTTTATATTATTACTCATATTAAAATCCATTAAGACACAACATAAGAGAACCAATGGTAATAGAAGAACAAAAGCATGGTAGGATTTCAAAGCCAGATGATATTAAATCAGCAACCGATGACATAGTGTCTTATTTTCTTCAAAGTAGGTGTTCATAACATCACACATAATAAGGTCAAATAAAATAGAATAAACAGAGTAAAACCATTCCAACCAATGAATGAAAACATTACAAGACTTCAAAAGCAATATAATGGGGATCCATTATTACCGTAGAATCTTATGTACTCTTACCTTTTCTTACACTGAGGAGACTATGCGGTATTTATACATGCGAGTTTGACTTATTTATTATTCACTTATGAGTATGGTCTCAAGTTGCATCCATTTATTTATAAATATCTCAATGTGATCATTCTCTATAGCTGAGTAGTACTCCATTAAAAGTACCACAATTTTTTTTATCCATTCCTCAGTTGATGGGCACTTAGGTTGTTATATGTGATCCTAGCTCTTCAGCCATATTCCACAGCAAGATAGGAAGAGAACAGGCCCTGGACCTGTTGAACAGAAGATGGCATTATTCAGACAAGCCCTCTTCTCAGTCCTCCACTGCCCAGGTCTCCTTACACACTTGCAAAATATGTATGGAACTGAATGCATTTATCCATATAAAAAGCTATGTTAAATTGATAATGATTAAATTCCAGAAGCAAGTTTATTTTTAGGTGGTATAGAAATCAGTGAAATAAATACTTTATACAACCCTTCTATAAACATTTATTGAGTGTACCCTATATGCAGATACTTCACTACCGCTACATACAAGATCAAAAAATCCTTTGGGCACCCAAGAGTTCAGTGTCTGTTGAAGGAGATCGAACAAACAAACAAGTTTAGTATTTTGCAATAAATAACCAGACGAGGCATCCTCAAGGGATCAGGTGAAATTCAGAAAGGGAATATAAAATGGAGTAGGAGAAAGTGTGAGTTGTCCAGGACAATGCCTCTTCAGAGATATGTGACAAAAACCAAATCTTACTTTCTTTTAATTTCCAGTCTATATTAGGTGGATGTTTTTGTAAAATAAAATACAAATGGATTGTTGAAAGAATAAAATTTTTAAAAAGACACAAAATGCCTACTTTTAAATTGTTAGAATCAATATATATAAACTTCTGTTTCTATACAAATATCAGAACAAACATTCAATTGGGTAAAAGGAAAAGAATTATGAAAGTAAATCAGATTACCATTGAAAGCATGGCTGGAGCAATAAGAAGGAGAATGACTATTGTTGTTTGGCAGTCACAACAAAGCCAAAATTTGTAAGTGAAAAGCAATTTCCCATTCTAACCGCAATAGGTACACTTTGAAAGAATGCCCTGCGTATCAGTATTCAGACGTTCATGTAACAAATGTGCCTGTTTCTTGATTGCTAACTTTCCTGATGTAGGTTGGAATGGAAGTGGCACTTACAGAGAGTAACGTGTATTTAAACTCTTTTATGCATTGTTTAATATACTCAGAACAGGGAAAACAGTCTCAGAGAGATTCACTGATAAGAATAGAAGTGGTTTTAAGCAATTTCAGCATGCTGGAGACATTCATTTGTATTTTTAATCAAAATGAAACAAAAAAAAGTTCTATTTTAATTAGTCCTTCATTAGCAGCCAGTTCTGTCCATTTATCTTATAAAATATAGTTGAATTTAAATTCTCATGTAATAAATGAAATAGATTCTGAATGTCGTATACTTTGGTTTACGAATAGCATACTAATTTTTAAACCTCACATATGTAATGCTACAGTGTTCTCCTATGCAGCTTATGTTTCTCACTTTATGAATCTGACAGTAACTAAACAGATCTGTATCCCGATGAAAAATACAAGCCCTCTGCAGTTGTTTTTGTGTGTCAGCAGTGTCAAATTGCTGCAAAGTTTTCTTTCTTTTTTTTTTTTCTTTTTGCTAGTTTTGTTTGTCTTTGAAACTGGGGTAGTCTCAAACTCACCACAATTCAGCTCCTGGAATTACAGGCACACACTACCACACTCAGTATAAAGATTTCTAAACTTCTATATTCATCTCTCCACACTCAGTATAAAGATTTCTAAACTTCTATATTCATCTCTATATTCATCCAGCCACTTAGCAGTCATATTTTGAGTAGCCCTAGTCTACAAAAGATTCTGAATTCAATCATGTTTAGTCAAGAATGTTAATATATACAGAAGTCATATATAGATGGATTTGATTTAAATTTATAATATATAATTTATAATATACTTAAATTCTAAATTCAAAATGATGTGGGGAAAATTTCAAACCATTTTAAAACACATTATTTCCCTTATTATACTGTTTATTAAGATGTAATGTATCTTGTAGTTTTTTTACTACCTTAAAGAATTTCAACATATTGCCATTGGAATCATATATAGAAAATAATCTCAGGATTAAATACATCATAACATTTTACTAATATAATGAGCCTAATCATCTCAAAAAAGTCTCTGTCTTAGAGAACACTGATTTTTATATGTACTTGGGGAGACACACTTTTTTGTTCCACAGACACAGTGAATAAAAATAAATATAATAAATAATTTCTTTATTTTTTTAAAAAAATCTTTGGTCATAGAATTATAATTAGGGAAGAATTTAAATTAAATGCTTGTAACCCATTTCCCCTAATAAGCCCCACAATAAAGATTAAATTCTTTACGAAAGACAAAAAGCAAATATTTAACAGTTGATGAGTATTATTTTTTGTTGCATAAATATTTGTTTGGAATTTTCTTACTGTCTCTGAAACTACTGTGAAATATAATTTTGAGTACATGACTTTTTGTTTTGCTTTGCTTTTTTTTTTTTTTTTTTTTTTTTTGGGTACTGAATATCACAGCCACGACCTCACACTTGCCAGAGTACGTGACATTTTGATGGACACTGTAGCATCTCTTCTGATAAAACTTTCAAACAAAACCCTCATAATTTTACTGGCCAAAGTTTTAGTGGTGAATTTTCCATCTTGTAGTATAATTTTTGTGTCTTACCTCTAAAATTGTGAATTCCTGAAGGGTGTTTCTTGTTTACTTTGCACAGTCCGTAGTATCCTGAATCTTCCCTTGTAGAAAATTCACGGGCCTCTGGCTGAAGGAATGGACGGAGTGGGTGGATAGCTGGAAAGATATGGATTCTGGTTGGTTTTATTTTATTTCAAGATCGTTTTACCATCAATGAAACACGTATTTATATGGTGCTTGTCAGTTGTGCAAATTATTAAGATCTCTATTTTCTTTTAAGGAATATATTTTTTGTGTATGTGGGAAAAAATTTAGGCAAGAGTCACATAAACAAAATCTAATGCATTAGCCTGCCAAATTATGGGAATTTTTGCTCAAGATTTTGATAATGCTTAACATTTTTCTTAGTATGGTTGAAGCATTTGAAATCATTTCTTTTTAAGATATTTCCTTTGTTTTTGCCTTGCAGTATTACCCGGTAACAATAGATTGTTAGCTTACCTAAAGGTATAATCAAGAGAACATACCTGCTGTGAATAAGTTAGGAGATTTTCTACCCCCTTATTTTGAATGTGAGAAGGTTCTATTTTAAAAATTTTATGCAAAATTTCTAAATATTGTGTCAGAATAGGATGGTGTGAAAACAAATAAGTAATATCTACCTATATTTTATAAATAGTTGTTTATGCTTTATAATTTGCATACATAAAAATACCTTATATACTGCAGAGTAAAATATAAATGCTGTGACTTTTTAGCGGTAGTATAATGCTGATCTCTGGCATATGGACAGCCTTTCTGGTAATTTCTCTCTAGATGAACTCTCATCATATCACAAATGAGAACAAAATTATACACATTTCAGACATACTGCTGAGTAATCAGCTCCTGTTACGAGGATGTTTTGGCTAAATAATGAAAACATCTTAATAACTGAAATTATTACCCACTGAGTTACTCTCACCATAATGATCTAAAACACAAATTTCCTGAGATGAGAAACAGCCTTTTATCTAGAGTTTCTTAAGGAAAACTTTATAAATTTTACCCTTCTTGATGTTTGTCAAAATTCCTTCCCATTTCCGTTCTCCCTCTTTTCCTTTTCTCTCTTCCTATCTGCTTTCTATCTATCCTTCTTTTTTCTTTCATTTTTTTTCCCATTTCCTTTATTTTTCCTCCCAACTTGCCAATATGTTTAAACTAGCAACATTAAACATAAAGGAAATTTCCATTCATTCTCTTTCTAAACCTACATATTCAACTGATAGCATTTTACCCATTTTTTATTAATTTAATTTACTGATACATTTTAAGTATACATAATGACTGCATTTACCATAGGAACTTTATACTTGTGCATGATATATCCTTCTAAGATAACAATATGTAATATATTAACTAGTGTTGATTTCTTACTTTTTTTGAAATTCTGTATTATTTCTACCCTTTTTTCTGTTGTTTTTTAAAATATAATTATATAAAAAAATAAAATAGCAAATTGAACATTAAAAAAATACTGAAAATGATTAGTTTTTAAATTTAAATCTCAACCTACTATGTTCTAGAACCTGACCATGCACTGATCAATGTTCTGTTGTTTTTTAAAATATAATTATATAAAAAAATAAAATAGCAAATTGAACATTAAAAAAATACTGAAAATGATTAGTTTTTAAATTTAAATCTCAACCTACTATGTTCTAAAACCTGACCATGCACTGATCAATGCTTCATGTTCACAACTCAGAGTCCTTTACTGTATCAAAATTATAGAAAGGCCTGGGATGTAGCTCAGTGTGGAGCACTTGCTTAGCATGTGAGAGGTCCTGTGTTCAATCTTCAGCAATAAGAAAAGAAGAGAAGAGGAAAGGGGAGGGAAGCAGAAGAAAGGAAAAGAGAGCAAAAGAAAGGGAAAAGGAAAGGAGAAAGGAGAAAGGAGAAAGGAGAAGGAAAGGAAAGGAAAGGAAAGGAAAGGAAAGGAAAGGAAAGGAAAGGAAAGGAAAGGAAAGGAAAGGAAAGGGAAAGGAAAGGAGTATAAATTATTATATTCACTGTAGAGAACTGGTACATGTGCATAACACATTTCAATTTTTTCTCCTTTCCTTTTCCCCACCCACAACATTTACTGTTTTAAAGTGGAGATAATAATATTGGTCTTTAACAATGTGAGACTTGCTAACTAAATTAACTGGCCATGTAGTGTATGTTCCGTAATTAGTGTATCTTATTACTTCAGCATTATAGAGAAGTGACTCATTAACATTGTGATGGGTATCAGAGTTCCATACCTTTTATCTCACCCAAGTTTTTAAATTTCTTTTTTGCCATACGTGGTTAGTTTGCCAAATGTGTCTAGTGATTGAGAGCTATAGAGATGACCTCAGTAGAAAAGGCTCTGATATCACAAAGTTTACATTAAGGAAAACAACACTGTCTGATATATTTCATAATAACAAGTCTACTTTAAGTGTTTGCGTTCATTTTTATTTTGATGACAGTGAATTGTTTGATTAGGTTGCCATTGTTACTGCTCTGTAGAAAATTTATCTTAATCGCTGTGTTTTCCTCTGACAGTTCTTTCAAACATTTGATTGGAGGACTGGATGATGTTTCTAATAAAGCATATGAAGATGCAGAAGCTAAAGCAAAGTAAGTGATATTCTTTTCTGTAGGTTCCATTGTGATAAAATATTTTGAATATAAATATAACCAAATATTTTGATAGACTTAACAAAATTCAACACTGTCATAGTAACAATCTAATTACTTTAGAGGAAAAAGAAACTATTTAAGATAATGATTACACAATGTATGAGGTAAATACGTTTTTCTTTAAACGTGAACTCTTCATTTGTGAAGATCATCTTATCGAAGTAAATTATTTTAAAATTTAACATGAACAACTGAATGTAAATACAAAATTTGTCTTTTCAAAACACTTTCTAAACAAATGATTATATAATTACATGAAAATAATAAAGCTAGAAGTATTTAGCTGGATGAAATTGTTATTATTTTATATTGAATTTGTAAATGTAAGAATTAGATGAGATGATATCTCATTAATTATCACTTTGTATAAAAATATAATTTTAATATAAGGCTAATTTACTTCCTCACAAATCTTTAATGTTTCACAAAGACTTGAAGCTATTTGATAAAATTTTTCTACAAAATTTTTTTAAGTCACTCTAAAAAATAGGTAGTCACTATAATCCTCCTCCCCCGTGCAATTTAATATTTTGTATCATACAGGATATCTAAAGGATTAACTTGATAGAATTTAGTGTTAAATAGATGCATAGTTCTAAGCCATAATTTGATTAAGAGGCTTCACAATAACCTAAAAATAAAAAGAAATGAAAACATTTATTTTGCATTGAGAATCCATGAGAAAACATTTTCTAAAACTAAAATATTAGGAACAATGCTCACTGTAACCTGCAAAATTATAATATTTTCAAAATAATTATATTTCTTATCTATATAGTTTGCTTTGGTTTTATCTAAATTAGAGAGTAAATGTCAACAGTGCCTCTGATGAGATTTACTCAATCAACAAAACTGACCATCCCACCCCACAGTCTTTGGAATGGCCTCTTCTATAAATGATTAATATTACCATTTCTGATTTTCTGAAGTAGTTTAACTGCAAATAAGTGGTCAATTTAGATTTTATTTTCTGGTATTTTTACTATTTTCACTCAGATGACAAAGGCTCCCAATAAAGGCACCTTAACACTTTTGAAAGTTATAAAACTCTCTGTTTATAAAAACCACATTTGTGTCACAATTTATGTCAATTTATTTTTATTTATGGTAGTGCTTAGTGAGCATGTATACATGACAATTGGTGGTAGTCTTAAGAAAACCTAAATATTTCCAGTAACTATTTTGAGAGTTACTGGAAAAAGACAAAGATTGTTTCAGGCGAATACGTTTTTGTTGCTTTGGGTCTGCTTCTTTCCCTCTTGAACTTCAGACAGATTCTTTAATGACAGCTTTTGTGTAACTCGTATTTACTCAACCAAAAGCTGAAACCACTCAGACTTAAAACTAACCAGTGATGGAAAGGCACCAGTGAATTGCCTTATGTGTCTCCTATTCACATTATGAAGATAACTCTGTGCATCCCATGAATTCTGGCAACTCATGTGTTCAGTTACAAATAAAAGTAGAAAGCAAAACTAATGTGCTGAAATCCAGATTCAGATTCAGGAAAGATGTGGTAACAATTCATACGGGAAGAGAATAAAACAATTTGAAGAACCCTGTTTTTCTGCTCCATGGTCTGTCACTCCTTGTGCGAGTAGTGCTAGTTTTGACTTTTACTATCTGTCTTGCATTTTAGTTGCCATGTTTTTAAAATGGTATTTTTGAGATTTAATCAATGACAGTATATAAAACTTTGTAAATTCTGATGAACTATTAGTTGACAGAACTAATAATTGGAAATATACTTCAGTGTTTTTGATATATGGTTATATTTATAGAGATTAATTATTTCATATAGGTTATGTAAAATTAATTTTACCTGGGCAAACATTCTTTAATCTTATGTAGACAAAATTTGCTTGCCAGGATAGCATATCATTGAATTATACTGATGTTAGGAAAAAAAATTATTAAATTTTTAGTAAAAACAATAATATGTAGTTACAAGACAACTCAGTTATGGTTCAGAAGCAATGAAGCATAATGCAATGACTACCTTGACCTAGATGCTTCATAGTACTTTTATTTGAAGCATAGATTTGAGATATTATACTTCAGTCACTGTGCTTGTACTTTTTCTCATTTGACTAATGAACAATTGAAACATAAAATTGCATACAGGTAAGATTAAAACATGATTTAATATATGTTTTTCTCAGATGATTACACAATCATGAGACATAATGAATACATATCTACATTTGTGTATTTGTTTGTGAAGAGAGTATAGAAGATATATTGTCTAAATAAATTTCATCTAGGACAGTGTTTTCTTGAATTGTTCAGTGCATACTAAACCCAAATGAATGCATACATCACATTCCTTAATACATACAAAATGAAAGTATCTTGGTGAAAGTAATCTCTAAAATCTTTGATTTGGATTCTAGAAAGACTGATAATATGAATTATATTTCTCAAAATAGCCGCATTAAAAATAAATAACTATGGGCAGAGTTATTGCTATGCCTTTCTAATTGCTGCCATTTTATAGACTTCTAATAAACATTACTATCTGAAGATTTCTGAAGTGTAAGTCATCTCTTAATTAGGTATCCTATCACTCAGAGTAGGCAAC
>PVLA01003570.1:26485-121485 GCA_004027455.1 Hydrochoerus hydrochaeris | reverse complement strand
TTCCAGTAAAATGGCCAGAAATATTTAAGTGGAACACCATAGATCACATCAGTATTTGGAAAGATACGTGCATGTTCAGTGCAGTAGAGAATGTGAAAATTTAGACTAAGCAAGTAGACCTCAAGTCCCTTTAACTTTAATAGACCTAACTTTAGGTCACACACACGCTTGCAGACCTCCCGCAAAGCTTGAGACCGCTTTGTGGAGAGGATTTGTACCGCTACGGTATGATTTCTAGGCTAAGAAGATGTTTACTTTTCTATTTAGGTTTAAGTATTATCCTCCTCGAGATACCTATAAAAAGTTCGTCTAAGAGGAATGAAAGTATTTTCCTAGTGCCAAAGTATAAACTTGTGCATAAAGTCTCTTCATTCCAGTGGCAACATAAGGGTCCCATTGAGCACAAAAAGGACGGAGAGCTATTAAACAGGAATCCCAGATTTGCCAAAAGCTTAATTAACATCTACCTTGGAATCACTGTTTTTTCTTGCCCTAGTCTCCTCATCATGCACTTAAACATTTTTATGTTTTCCTCTGCTTAGTCCTCTAAAAAAGACATTCACAGTACATTCATATAATACAGAAAGAAAAAATTCAAAATAAACAAGAAAAATTACATTAGAGAAGTAGAAATCAATCTACTATGCAAAACATGATTCTTATTGGAGGTGGGGCCTTATGTGTAAAATTATTAGCAGGTCTCTGACTTGTCAATAAAGTCACCTCTCAATTTCTTCATTGCAAGGACTTGTATAGAATGTTGCCTCCCTGAGGCCCACTCCTTTAGCTCTTTGATGGCATAATTCTATTTTCATTATTATTCTTCATTGATTTAAGGCTGTGTTTCTGTATACAAGTTCATTTGCAAATGATATTCTGTCTGATATTTTTAGGTTTTTAGGATTACTTTTGGTATTGAACTTGTTTGATGAAATGTGACAGCAGTAAAAGATGTTCTCTCATTCCATTTCATTAGCAGAGACAACCCTAGAAATGAGCTCACTCTGCCTGCCACTGGGAGGTGGCTCTGTGCTCTTTGGCATCCAGTGTTGCTTAGGCCATTGAAAATCACTCACCAAATGCTTCATAAAATACATGAGTCTACACAAATCAAGAGGTGTTCATGTTTTGGTTACAACTTCCGAATGCCTTAGGGCCTTCTAGTGTCTAATAAACAGAAACTAAATCACAATCTAGTACATGAAGGGTTGCTGTTTTGACCATAGACTTGAAAATCTGGGCCTTTCTTATTAGTGTTTTTCTGCCAGAGATTTTTGGGCTAAAGATCTTAGTATTCCCACAATCTTATCAGCAATTTACTTAAAACAACTTGGTGTTCATCTAAGCAATTCTCAGGGAAATGAGCCTAGAAATTTGTTTTTACCCTATGGAAAGAATTCAAGTGAGCAATATCCTGTTGGAAAATGGGAACTAATGCCAATTAAATGGAAAGGACACTGAGAATAGCATTATGAAATTGCCCTCAAAGCAGAATTAGAACTTGCTGACCAGTTGTAGGTTGAGTGGTGGGAAGACAGTACTGTCTCTAGGCAATAAAAGTTGTTTTCCATTTTATTGCTCAGCAAAGGATAGAAAACAAGACAAATTTTGCAGCATTTGGCCTTGAACTAATAAGCTAGTTTTCAATCCTGCCACAGCTGTTTGCTTTTAAATTCTGCTACATGTAATCAGGCTTGAAGAGGTAGAGAACAGTTTCTAAACCCACTGATGCCAAATTAATAGGTAACATGGTGACTACAGAGAGTATCAGGTAAATGTCTCTTTCCAGGACAGGGAAACTGATGTGGTTGCTCTATTAGAAAATGATTTTGGAGATTAAACAACTTGGCCTTGGATTGGAATATTTTTTTTTCTATTTCAATAAAAATTTTAAAACTCTCAAAGGCCATTCGTTATTTTTTTTCTCTGCAGTGATTATCTCTAAGACTCCTTAGGTAACAAGACTTTATAACTGTGAATCCCAGTATGTCCTCGCATGCAACCTTTTCTAATTGACAGAGCGGAGGACTAAATATCATTGAAAATTCTTGTGCTGCTGACTTACTTTGTAAAAATAATTGACTTGATTGCCAGCTCTGTTTTCTTCAGAAAGAAGGTTTCCTTTTTATACTTACAATCTTAGCTAAAGACAATTAAAACTTTCTAATCATCAAGCTATTTTTACCTTATGGGTAATCTTAGGTCCAACAAGCCAACGAAACTGGCTTTTCCAGTTCCCAAACTTCCACAGAAATCAGAGCAATCTTATACATGCCTCTTCTACAGACTTCAAGTCTTAAACTTGTTTGTGATATTTTTTGACAGATAGAAAGAAGTAATACCTCCTGCACCCATCTGTGTTGTAGGGGTTTCAATTGGAAAAAAACAAAACCCGAAACATTAGAAACTCCTTTTTATCTTGGGTGAAGTTTGTCTCTCTCACCAGAGTGAACATAGCATCATTTAAAAGCTGCTTTGCAGAAAAGATTGAGCCTCTTTAGAGAGAAAACTTCTGGACTTAGTGAGCGGATGGATGTTAAGGGTCAGTGCTGAAGAGTCTGTTGGTGTGGCTGCAGAGGGTGGACAGCGTTCCTGGGGAGCTTGGATAGCAGGCTGCCGTCCACAGCACTGCTCTGCCGTCTCCACGGTGGTCTGACGGAGCCCCCTGCCCCTGTGGGCCTGTATCCTAATCTGTAAAAATGTTAGTCTTGAAACCTTTCTAGATTTTAGTTTTAGTCTTCTAAGACGTTTAAAACATGCACATTAAGGCATATTTTAGAAGCATACTACCTACTACATAAATATTATCTTCATCTTTGTATTTTTCTGCATTTATAATAAAGATAATGTTTGTGGTTGCCAAGAGAAATCAGGCTATTTGGAATCATGAAACAGTTTGTGGGTCTATATTTAAAAATTAATGTGCTTTTTCTTCTCTAAATTTGAAAGTATTGTTGGTAGTGCTTCAAAATATTTATATTGAAAATTACAGTTTTGCTTGAAGTTCAATAGTTAAGTAAATTAGACTTTAAAGACAGCATTTTTATTTTTCATCATTACACACACAACTTTCTGTTTTCAATATGACATCTAGATATGATAATAAACCAGACTATCTTTCAATAAAATGGCATTAGAAAATCATAAAGTACTTTTGAAACTGAAAAGTGTGAAATGTGAAAAATGTTATACTAATATTTCTCCCATGGATCCTTTTAGATAGAGATGATTTTTAAGTAATGAATTAAAACGTCAGCATCAATCATTTTGATAGAATGAGTATGATACACTATGTTAATTTGTGTCCTTGAATTTTCACTTGAGGAAGATGAACCATAGAAGTGAAGCATGGTTCTTTCTTAGAGCTGTTTGCACACACAGCCTTGATTTACTCCAATAAATAAACTGCAAGTCAGCTTTATAAACTATTAGTTACTTCAGACAACGAGACTGTTCCCTAAGTGTCTTAGATGTGTACATACACAAAGCAAAGATGTTGTTCTAGTGTCCAGAAACTATATTATTCCGACAGTCTAGATGTGTTGTTGACTGAGCATTTTGAATGATAATAATGTCCTTGAAAAGAGCATAAGACAACTTCTAAAATGATGAATTTAAGACAAGTTTCAGTTTAAGGACTTGAAAAGTATGACTCATTAAAGTCTATAAGTCATTTCCCATCATTTTTTTTTAAAGTTTATTTTTGTTGAATGACTCTAAAGTCTGTTTTCTACTTGGAATAGCAATTATGCTGATAATATTGGCTGATCAACATTGTACAATTGGGTTCAAAGAGCTGTGTTCCCAAGTTCCTTGTGCATCTCATTAATGACCATGTTATCCTAATGGACTCTTCTTTTTGGGGCTTATGTTACTTCTCTCTCAAGTCTCTTTATTTTAGTAAGTAAATGTTTAAACTAATAATGAAGAATATGTTTTAGTCCATTTAGCAATTCTGCATTTCAAATGGACTCCAAAAATGTGAACACTTTTATAAATAGACCAAATGTCAGAGAGTGCTTTTTGAGTAACAGTGTGAGCTACAGAGTGTATCAGCCATTTTCTTCAGAAAGCTGTTGAGATCAGTTGACATTTCTATTCTTTCCTACATTGACACAGGTGAGCAGAACAATACCTTCATATGCCAAAAAACAAGTATATAAGGGAACATGGAGAAAGCTCTAGAAAATAGCACTATGACAGAAGCATTTCTCGATTATAGTCATGCATGTTTTGGTCAACAATAAATCATATACCATGGTGGCCCTACAAGATTCCATTGCCTAAGGATGTTCAAGCCATGCTAGCTTGGGAAACCATATTGTGTGTTTCTCACTTAATGAGAACATTGCCTAAGGATATATTTCTCAGAATATATATTCATTAAGAGAAACACAATTGTAATTATCTACATTATTATAATTATACTACCTTATTTTTAAAGCCTAAGAGATACTACCACACAATAGCATAAAAATAATTACACATTACACAGGGTATGTTTTTCTAGTTCATATTGTCAATTATTTATTGCATTCATAAGTGACATAAGAAACTAGAGAAGCGCTGGGGTATAGTGCAGCAGCACACAGCCTGTCTGGAAAGTACAAGGTCCTGAGTTTGATTCCTAGTAAGCTCCCCTAAAGAGAAAACCAGAGAAAATTCTCTCTAAAAAGGGTACATAATCTAAGAAGTCACACAGTGTTCAAAAGATCCTGTTCCTTTGTGTGACCAAATGATAATTTTGTTTTATCTGTTATTATTAAATACATCTATGATACTTTTTCTAATCACTTGTTTTTAATGATACCATTATAAGAAAATAAAATAGTTAAATTCATTTTATTAGATTGCACCATATGAACCTGAAAATATTAGACCATTTTCTCCCTACTTATATGTCAGTGTATATGGTTCATCTAATTATTTATCATTTCTGTTGCTATAATTTATAGATGGTATTTTAGAGATAGACCACTACTGTCAGATACCATACTACATTATGTAATTCTTAGCTGCAAATTTTCTTCCAGATGGGTCTGTTCAACTACTTATCTCTATCATATAATTTAGATAGTTTCAGAAACATTTTGCCTATATACACTTACTGATAGGCTTGATTTATAAGCCTTTCCCTTTTGATACTTTTTGTAATCATAGAAATACCACAGAGCTATATCCATATGCAGTTTCCAGTCTCAGTGCTATTGACATTTAGGACTGATTAATTCTTCTTTGGAGTGGGCTGTCTGCTAAACTGCAGAATGTTTAGTAGCACCACTGACTTCCACCCACTAGATTCCAACATTATACCATAATCTTCTACCCTCAGACATGACAATCAAAAATGTTTCTGAGCATTAACAACATAAGCAGGGGTAGGGATGGGACAAACTCATATAAATGGGATATAAATGGGAGAAAAAAATGCACAATTATAGGTGAAAGATACTTAAAACTATATTAGTATCAAGCACAGATATTTTTAAATGGTGAATATGTACCTTACCTTCTTAGAGTTTTACTTTCAAGAGAAAAGTTTAGGTGCAATTAAAGTATCATAATGGGCATACAATAAGACTTTAAGATTTGCAAAAGCCTGATTAACTAAATGTTAGAAGAAAAAAACAACAAATTATGAAAGGTAATTTATCCATACCCAATGAAAATTCATAGTTTCTCTCTAATACTCAAGATTTACACAAATCATATTCATTTCTACAAAGAAGCAGAATTTTAAGCAAGGTGACACAATTACTCGGAGAATCTAGCTCATCAGATGCTAAAACTTTGGTTTTAAAATGTTAAATATGGTAAAATTGCTGAAGCTAAAAAATAGTCATTATTAGCTGCACAATATTAACAGGCCATTTTATGGATAGACTTCAGGCAAAATTGGAGGTATTTTTGAGGACAGAAGGTCACAAATTTGACAGTCTCTCCAAATAGCATTTTTACAAAGTACTGCTGATATGGTTTCATGAACTTTGATAAATAAAGAGCATATCATTCTTTAAATTCCCCCTGGGTGGAAATCACTATCAATGAATTCAGCCAGTCTAATGCTTCATTGTCATCTGTTGCCCATTGACATGATTACTAGTGCTTCCAAGGCAGGTACACTGATGAGTTTGACTTCTTATTGATGGAAAAAAGAACCGGGAACAATTAGAGATAAGCCATGGCAATCCATGAGCTTTTATCATTAGCATGTCCTCGATCCAAAAAGTGAACATGCATGTTGGAATTTTGGAACTGGAGATGAAATCAAGAGTTAGGGGGTAGGAAAGACATAGGAGTTGAGATTGTTTAACAGACCTCAAAGAGGAATGATGAATTAAAATGGTAGTCTGCTAGGTTTATAAAAGTGAAAACCATTTGAGTGGCTTTGAAACTATGGCTTTCAATTGAGAAGGGGTCCTGAAGTTCATTTAGTGTATTATGCCTGGCGTTTCAGTGCAATGTTATACATTACTATTGCTTTGTGATGTTCATATACACACATACACATGCATGCACAATCTAAGGGATGAGTATGATATAAAAAAATTGCATCTTGTAGGCTGGAGTTAAAATGGTTGGAAGCTATAATGAGGAATTAATATAGATTCTTCTCTCCTAATTCCCCTTTTATTATTCATTATAATTCAATTTCATTTTTAACATAGGTGGTTTGTATTGTGTGGGTTGAATAACCAGACTTACCTGAAGATTGAAAAGTGCCTTTTCTTGTTCAGTTACTTACCCTGAAAATGTGCAACTGGATCCATGTTTGAGAAAGCAAGAGAGTGAGAGGGACAAGGTATACGTAGTTTGGTATGCTAAGAACGTGTCAACCCAGTGATAGTGCAGAAGTGTCCCCTCCATGTTCAAAGAGGCACATTATTATCAACAGGAAAAAATTACAGCATTTTTAAAATTCAAAGATGCTGGATATGTACTAGGGAAGGAAAATACAGAGGATATATTTTGTCTCTTGAGAAACTTAACATTTAATAAGAAATGCAGCAATTATACTGTGGTGCTATTTAATGAGAAGAATTACTGAATGTTATCTGAGTGCTTAGATGGGATATCTGTATCTCCCAAAGGGTTTTAACTCTATTTTTCAAAATATTCTTCTGTATCATAGAAATTATAAGAATTCTTTGAGCCAAAATAGGATTCTGTTGTTGTGAATTTGTTTACCACTACCTATTAACTTTGTCATCTGTACTGCTATTTGGTTCCTTTCAAAGTTCTAGTGTAACTGCAGTTCCCTTGGGTCCTAGTGAACTTATTTTTATTTTCTAGTGATCATGAACTTTCACTGCATTGCAAAGGATGACACTGGTCAGGATGTAATCTGTGGTTTACAGGGACAATGGTAGCAAGAAATAAACTTATCCTGCCACTGGGGACCAGTGTCTGCTTTTTAAGACCACCTCTTTAATAACGCATATTCTCATTTATATCTTTAAATGATCTCTTCAGAAATTGAAAGCTTTAATCTTCCTAGGATCACCACAGATGCTCATGTGTTTATCTTTGTGTTATTGAAAATGTGTTATTTTCAATACACAAAATACAGTATAATGCTTTACTTACAAAATCTGTCAACAACAAAGGATCAAATACTGTGCTCCTATTATTTTACTATAGTGAATACTAATAATTATTAGGACCAAGACAATCATCAAAAGCAAAATGAATTGCTAAACCATAAAGTGAAGTCTTACGAATAGTGAGCACTTTATTCTTTGAAAAATAATTTATTCATATAACTTACAAAATAAGTAGCAGTATTTAAATTCTCAAGAAATGAAACAACCCAAATCCCAGGGAATCTGAAAACTCAAATGGATTCTAGTAAAACGAAATCTATTTTTAATGAGATAATAAATATATTTGAAAGTACTTTCTTGAACATTGAAATGTTGTATAAATATAGTAAAATCCTGTTCTTCTACTTTAATAATTATGAATATGGTAATATTTAATAAGAATAAAAGCTAACATTAGTTGACCACTTGCCATGTGCTAATTACTAGATTTAATCCTAGCAATGATATTAGGAAAATATTCATACTTTCCCTAATTTTACAAGTAGGAAAACTGATTAGGCCCCATGTCATACAACGTGAAAACAGCAGAATTAATATTCACACTGGTCTCCAGGTGTTATCTACTAAAGCCCATTTGTGTACATTTAGATCCCTGTTCATTTCACATGCTTATTTTTCAAAAGCTAAAGTTACAAGCTTATTGTTTAAATTTTCAAGCAGAAAAGTAGTACTGTGAAACTCTCCTTTTATACACATCACTTATATTCAAACAGGTTATCAAATTTTTGCCACAATCACTGCCCATTCTTTAATTTTTTTCTATGTCTAAAAAAATCACTAGCATCATACCATCTCCTCCAAATATTTTCTTCCACATAAGTCTTTTAAAAATTAGAGATTGCCTTTTACACAACCACAATGTCACTGGCAAATTAAGCAAAATGAGCATCTACTCATTATTCAGTTTTTGTCAAATTTCTTTTTAGTGGTTGATTTGTTTCCCTTTGAATCAAAAGAAAATCCCCTTCATCTCACGTTAGTTATGTTTCTCTCCATCTCCTTTAATATAGAGAAGCTCCTCCAATAGCTCTATTAGGTTGTTCAAGAAACTGAACGACTTGTCGTATGATAAATCCCACAGGTGAGATTGTTTTCCTGTGAGCAAACAGCATCATCAATCCTGACTTTCTCTATGTTCTGCATTGTTTTAAGGATTTACTAAACATAAAAGAGTGGTGTTATTTTTGTTCTACATTTTCGACAATGTTCCGTAGGAGATTCAAGGTATACTAAAATATTTATTTATAATTCGAGGAAAATTGTGCCTGGTTGTGTCACTTGCAAATACCTGAAGTTGGATCAGTGTGTTAAGAAATAACAACACAATCCTTTTGTTATAAAAGTTTCTTGTCAACTTTTGTTAAATATTTTCATTACAGTGGTAATCATTTTCTGATTCAGGTATGTCATTAGATTTTTCAAATAAATAATCATTATCCAACTCTCTCTTTCTTTTAACATCTATTGACTGGATATGTCCAGGAATGGTGGTGTGAGTTTGTCATCCCATCACTTGGGAGGCTGAGGCAGAAGGATTGCTCAAGTTCAAGGCCAACCTGGGATAGACAGTGAGCTCAAGCAGATTGAACTACACAGTGAAACTCTGTGTTTTTTAGAAAAAAGTTCCTCAGCAACTAGAAATCTAATTGGAAGTGGCACTCTGCTCATTTCTTAGTATCAAAAGAAGTTTTTAAATTTTCTCTTTTCTTCATTTTTGTATCATTATGAATGCATGGATTTTTATATTTTTGTATGTTCATTCAGTTTGCCCAAGGGAGCTTCTTCAGGTTGGTGGCATCTTTCTTCTGGCATGACCCATTAATTGCCAAGAGTTCTTTGGCTGTCTAGAAAACACAGTAACAGGTTCTTCATGTACATTTCTTCCCTGGTTCTAAAATGTAGCCATTTCTCAAGAATCCTGGCTCCTTTTAGACTTGAATGATGCTAAATAAACGCAGTCATTTTGTAAGTATTTTATAATGCACAATATCTAATTTAGTAAAATTCCTATCTTATTCTAACAGAGTAGCACTTTAAAGTAGGAATTATATGCATAATTCCTTTAAAATAACTTTTGTGTGTGTGTGTGTGTGTGTGTTTTGGATGGGGTGCAGAACAGAGTCTCACTGTGTAGTTCAGGTTGGCCTTGGCCTAGAAGTCACTATGTAGCACATTTTGGCCTTGAACTTGAGTGATCCTCCTGTCTCAACTCCTGAGTCCTGGAATTCTAGGTGTGTACCACCATCCCTGGCCTAGAATAACTTTCATATTAAACTTTTTCTAGGTTGATAGTCCAATTTCCTGTTGATTTTCATATCTGAAATAGACCTCTTGTTAGATAAGGAGGAAGTTGAGGATGAGAACTTGGCTTATGATACCAACTAAACTCAAATAGTTTCCAGATACAATAAATACCATAGTTTCTTTGGAGACTTCCTAAGATATGACATATTTACATAAAAACAAAACAACTTTCTTTAAGTATTGGATTTAGCCTGCATTAGAACTCACTTTCCTATATCAGGCTGTAAAGAGACTGAATCTTCTGAGTTTTACAAAAGACATACAGACATATTTTAGCTTAATTCTCAATTTCTTTTTCAACGATTATTGAGTCAAAGGCTTTGCAATAGGTGTCACCCGTGCTTTCATTTTCTTTCTTTCTTTCTTTCTTTCTTTCTTTCTTTCTTTCTTTCTTTCTTTCTTTTTTTTTTTTGTCTTTTGATTTTCATTTTGTTGCTGTTGTAATGAACTTCATGGCCTCATCTCTTTGGTCTGTAGTTTTTAGTGGACAAGAAGTTCCAGCAGTTAAAACTGATTGTAGCTGAATTCTCTAGTAGCATAAACTGCTCCCATTTTCTCAGTCATTTGCTGAACTCCCCTTCCTGTAGAGGAAATATTAAAGGAAACCTACGATACTTTAGAAAATATCCATTATTTTTCCTGTGAGGAGAGCAAAAGAGCTATCTTTGTTTTCTCAGAATCCATGCACTTTACTAACTGTTGAAGTCTCAACTCCTTATCTTTTTATTAACCAGGGTTTTCATTTCAGAGCATTGTTCATGTTTGTTTTGGAGGAATTGGTACCTATGCATTTGTTTGCAAAGCAACATTATCTAACAAAATACTCACAGGCAAGAATTAAGTCTTCCTTGCCAGAAGCAAGTACAATAGCCAGTTTCCTCTGTATTCCTTCAGATTCAAATGCAATTACCTTGAATATGAGTTGGAAATGGTTACTTAATTTTATCTTATGATTTGAGAGAAGTAAAGAGTGGAAATAATTAATTCTTTGGGCAGAGCTCCAAGTAAACTTAGTAAGAATTCTGTAAACTCAGTTATGTGTATTGGAAAATTATTTGTCTATGGTACATTTCTATCTAAAACCTAAGTACACTGATTTAGAGAAATCAAACATAAAGCATACGTATCAAGGTACAATCAATAACATCTTTTAAAAGATTATTAGTATATTATTTGATATGGTAACAGAAAATCCAAACAGTACAGTAAAATATAATGAAGAAAACAAAAACTTGTTCCATGTCTCACAATCAAATAATTTGCAACAGAAAGTATAAGGTTCTTTTAGTTAAAAATATAATTTCCTGGCTTTAAAATATCAACCATTGTCCTATAATATTTATTTGACCACAGTGCATATTGTTACCTATTGAAATCATAGAGGCTCCTAGAAAAAAATCCCATCAACTTAAACCTACAATGGAGGTATTTTGACATTTCATTCTTTCTCTATAGTTTCCATGGAAACCAAATGTCTATGACAATAAGAGGAAGGAGAACGATGACTGTTTTCCGAGATAAAAATGATCGCAAAACTAAATGCTTGGGATTAGAAGGCACTTAAAATTAATGGAATTAATTTTCGAACTCTTTTACTAGTAACTAGAAAATGAAATTTGTGTTTAACAAATGAGGTACAAAATAATAAGGCTAACGTTTTCTGAAAAGTTTCCATTTATGTGGTCTTTGTCTATGCCTTTAGCAATATGAAGCTTAAGTGGAACAGCTTTTCATTAATGAAACTCAACATAGATAATAGAAAACAAGTTGCGATTGAGTTTATTAATGATATTAGAGCATAGTAAAAAATTACATCCAGGTAATAATGTTTTCTCTTTCAAAGTGAAATATGACTGTCCTGAAGCACCAGCTATAGAAGTAATAAAATAGAACCTTTCACTATCTGAGATGACTAGTGTGAAATAATTAGAGGGACTTCCTGATCAGTTTCCCCACAGTGAAACCTGTTATAAGAAATAGCAAGTGGGTCTTACCTACTTCAGATTAAATTTAAGAAAACTGTTTGACACATTAGTTTAATGAGTCAGAAATATTTTACCAAAATGAATGTTTAGGTGGTTTTGGTTTTGTGATGACAAAGAAATAGATCACACCATTTGGGACGTTGATACTTTTTGACCTAACAACTATTATCAATGCATTAATAAGAGATATACATGCAAAATGCATCTAGTATCCAAACAACTCAAAGTGGAGCTTTTTATAATGCTTCCACTTTTTCAGTTTTGCTTGTTTCTTTTCTCTTTAGCTCAACTCCGTTCATAAAATTTTAAAATTTATTTTATGTGGAAGACATTTAGCACCCAAATGAAGGCCTTGCTTTTTAGTAAAGCTACCTAGTTTATAGATTCATCAGCCAGAGCTGTCTACAGTGAGCAGACATGAGATATTACCAGATATTCCCATGGTGGTCCTCTTAGTGTTGTGACTTGTGTCTTTTTTCTAAGCTGTACAACTGGAATTGGCTGGGGACCCAGATTTCTTCTAAGCTTCTCAATCTTCATGTCACTTTCACTCTGTAGATGCAGTATGACTTGATCAGAGTGTGCTGAGGTTAATTATATTCGTGGAAGATTCCAATACATTTCTATATCAACATTTTTCATTTTACTGTATTTTAATGGCCACTTAGAAATAATATCCCATGTGTCTAAGCCCTTTCTTATTGGGTACTAATTTCAGAATGTCTGAGTGACTGAGTAATTTCAAATAAATATATTTGAAGTTATATTAACTAAAACATTATGGTTTAATTACTGTAATAGAATTGTCTAAAAGCTGTTAGTTACTTGACTATTTGTCACTAACATTGTGTTTTAACATATAGGCCCTAAGTTTAGTCTAAGGAAAGGTTATGGTCATGATTTTTATGTTTCAAATACAACCTAAAGAGAAAATGGAAATTGATTTAAAGTGTGATGTATATATTGGTAGTTTAATGAATGGGAAGATATTGAGATGATGTTGATTGAGTCTTGTCTTTGTGGCTGTCTTAATTACCTAAAAGAAGTTTTCAACAAATCTGTAATTCAAAACAGAGGTGTTATTCCCTGGGAAGTACTCAAAACATCTGAAAGGAAAAAAAGGCACAAAATGGAGCAAGTTGGAGAAAAATTAATTAAAACATAAATTAGAAAAACAAGATTCACCAGCTTGCAGAGTAGTCATCTGAAAACTCGTATATTTACCAACAAGGAAAGATACTCATTTTGATTTGATGAAAGCAGGAGGTTTGGGAATTGTCTAAAAAGACTCCAGGGTGTTAGTTAGCTAGGAAATTAGCAGTGAACTTGCTAATGTGACATTGTACTGAAGCAGAAAGAGGGCTGGTATAGGCATTTGGAGAGAGATGGATTCTGTTAGAAATAAATAATAGGCATAAAGCTTCCTAGTGTAAAAATATTTTTAAAACAATTTACACAACTGAGTCCATGCTTCAGAATCTCTTTGAAATAATTTATTATGATATTATTATCTTGAATAAATCCACTATGAATATATATATATTGAATAGCAAACATATCCAAAGAATTTTTCCAGAGCATTAATGGAATTGTATCTCTAAGTACATATCCACGTTAAGTGGTAATTATTTCAGGCAATAAAAATAATAGCAAAAATAGCAATAACAAATATGATGTAGGTGTTTTGTTTGTACAGTTATATTGGGAATACACTTTCAAAAGTTTCATTTTGTAAATGAGGAAACACAGATAGCATCCTTAAGCAGTTTCTGCTAATTGCATAGCTAATGAGTAAAAAAAGTCCAATGTAAAGAAGTCTACAAGTGAGAGAGTGGTTAGTATCAAAGATTAATTATTCAGTTCCTAGATCCAGAAGTAAGACATTGCTTATACTTTACCTGCAATAGCAGGAAAACATGTTTGTGTGTTAAGTTCATTATCTCTGAATCTTCCATTAGAGCCATAGGACAGAATACTGGAAGAAGGTTCCAGAGATTTTCTTTCAGTTGGCATATGTCTTATTTTGCTTTTTTGTTGTTATTTTTGAAGGATGGAATAGAGAAAGGATTAAATATTTATAAGCTTTTACAACAATTCCATTTCTAGGCATCAATAGAGTCACTTTTATAAATGGGAAATCACCTGTGTGTAAATTTCATGTACACAAATTTTATTCGGTATGTTATATTCTTAGAAGAGACTTTACCAACAACAGTTATTATCAGTTGCCTTAATGTTTAAACATTTTGTGCTACAAATGGAATTATGAATTGAAAAAAGTAAGGTGCTTTCTCTGGTAGAGTTGTGGACCAAGTGACTCTAAGTAAAAACATTGGAATAGAGGAGAAACTATGAACAATCAAGAGTTTGATGTTCACCTCCAGTTCTTGTGCAATCACGTGGAAACTGGACGGTGTCTCAGTCAGAGGTCAGCATTAGGAAGCCACAGAAAGGTCTCAAATCCTTTTTGCTTTTCTTCTGGGAAATTTGATCCTTCGCAAAGCAGGATCATTCTGTGTTGTTGTTTTTTAATTTAAGAGCAGAGCTGTGCCGCTAGCTTCCCATATATAAGAATTAAAATGGTCTAATCATGATCACAGTACCTTTCATTTGAGAAGTTTTCATAAATCATTCTAGGAGTGCTATAAATGTGGTAGAATTATATAAGAGCTTTGCATTAAACATTTTAGTTATTCAACCTCCAAAGCCTTAACATTAATTACATTTCCTTAAATTTGGTAGTTCTCTTTCCCCAAGCCCCAAGGTATAAAATCACATATAATTTTTGAAACTTCATGCTGTTTTGAAAATAATTTCCGGGTTTTGTCAGAACATTCAGACTTTTGAATGTATTTCTTAGTAGAGTTAAATAATCAGTGTTACAGCTTTCGGAGTGCTAAACTCAAACTTGGTTCCTGAAACGACCCAGTGATGCAAAGGAGTTGGATTCCTGGCTTCCCACTTGTGAGGCGCACGTTCCACCCTAGCATGGGAGATGAGCTCGTGTTGGATTTTAGCTGTAGCTGGATAAAAATAAGTAAACATGTCAACTGAGGACAGAGTTGTACAAAGTAGTTCTACTGCTCATTGTCTCAGAGCATGCTTTGGAGTAATCTCAGTGAAACAAACAGAAGAGAAACACTTACACATAGCAAATGTTTCGGACTGTGAAAATTATACAAAATGCTTTATCTTAAAAGAAATGTTTCTAAGCACAAGTTGTCACCCTGGATTTCAAAGGTCAATATGAGTAAGACACCCAGAAGTTGATTCTGTTTGCTTCCTTTGCTCAGACATGGCATGACCTGGTTAGTCCACTTGAAAACTGTCTCCCCCACTACCAGGGCGGACACCGGGCTCTTTATAGGAGAATCACAGAGCATTAGACTCACAAAGCATTAGAGATAGGAGAGAGCAGTCATCAAGTCAGGTTCTGTCATTTTACACAAGAAGAAGCTCTTAGTCATTCTGGAGACGTGAACTTGGTCATTTTAAAAGTAGATTTTTAGAAACTAGAGCTCACTTTGTAGCCCAGGCTGGTCTTGAACTCACAACAATCCTCTTTCCTCAGCCTCCAGAGTGCTGGGATTACAGGAGTGTGCCACCACGCCCGGCTGAGAAATATATCTTTTCTGTGTTGCTACATTGATTGATGACATATAGAACTAATATAAAAGCTTCTTACTGGAGTTAACAGATACTCTGAGATACTTAGCATACCTGTCCTGGTCACTCGGGCACTGTTCAGAGCAGCAAAACACTTGATTTACAATATAATACACAGATGAAAGTCTCAGAGATTCTTTTTACTCACTAGGGAACCATTACTTGCATTATTTTATTACTCATGACAGTTAATCTTTGCATTTGATTCTATTCACATAGCCATGACAGATGAAAAACCATGTTGAAAATATTGTTTATTATATTTTGTCTAATGTCTTTGTGTGACTCAACTACTTTATTGTTTTTCAGACAGATACACATTGAAATGTGAACATCTGTACTGTACCACTTTGAGGCAATGAATTTGAAAACTGAATTTCTTAAGGGTATAATTACTTGACTTAATTGACATACAGTTTGATAAATACTTGTTCTGTAGAAAAGAAATTATTTGAGAATTTCCCTGGTGACTGATGGATATAGTTTTATGACTTACCATTCCAAAATTGAGCCAAAGGACTTGTGTTTACAGTGCCAGACACAGTGTAATTGAACTGAACAGAAAGGAAAGATAATAACTTTGTAATATTGATAATGAGTTTAAGAAAGAACAATAAGCAAATGGAATCATGAAATCTATAATAACTGGAGTGATGTTAAAAAATGCAGTTGAGATATTGTTCCTATGATGATATGATGAGTTATTACTGACTAGGTGAATTAAAATGAGAGACATTTGTTTTCTCCCAGGTCTGGAGCTTAGGAACCCTCAGTGTTATCATTGGGTCCAATCAAGGCATAGCAAGACAGTACTGGCTCTAGAGTTTCTGAAGGAAAATCCATTTTACTTTTGGAATTCCTTGGGTTTTGGCTATCTCACTTCAATCTTACCTCTCTCTTTCCATTTCCTAATGATAGATTATAAAACATATAAACTGTGATGTCTTAGTTGGTATAACATAGCAATGAGCCCTCTTGTGGAAGCAATTCTGTGGAGGGCAAACACTCTTTCCCTGTCACAATCATCACATAAGCGTGTTATGGAAAAATGTTTTACCATAAGCCCTGCAGCACGTATAGCTGCATATTTAGACAGCTGGGTTCATCTTTAAATCAGCATTACCAAAACTGCCTCTGAGAAACTTCAACAAATCCACTGCGACTCAGAGCTCACGCTAAGACACTTAGACAACATTAGTGTTCTACTGGGAGTTTCAACTAACCTTGTGTCCATTAAGGGAAAGGGAATTGCAGAAAGATGATCTTTAAAAGCAAAGCAAGTGAAATGGCAAATTATTCCTGCCTACAGGCAATATTTTTTTTCTGTTTGGTCAAGAAATATCAGCTGTATTTGTCCTATTAATGGCTTGTTTTATTATTATTTTACAACTTATATATTCTAAACAATGTATATTACGTATGTTTATGCACGCATGTCTAATGAAGCATGACTACAGCTGAATCACTCATTTTGTGGTTAAACGATGAACCTTACTTCAAAGAATAGTCTGAGATGAGTCTTTAATTACTTAGAATTAAAACAGTTTACTTCTGAATGTTATTGTTTTATTTGCATTCACAATTTTTGATAATGTCAAAATTTTACTTTAGAGAGAGAGGAGGAATTTAGAATTTTCTAACTATGCTATATTTGGAGAAAGTTACTAACTAGGTAAAAAAATGTATTGACCAAAAGCCATCAACCAGGTGGGCAGTGCAGAAGATTAAGGTTCCCAAACCGTTTGGTAAAAAGCTTGATGATCATCAATACTTGTAGGCACTGAAAGCCCAGCCAGCTGCTACTGTGGCCTAGGAAAAGCTATGGGCAATATATTGACAACTGAGAGAGCTGAGTCCCGGAGAAACTTGTCTGTGCAGCCTGAAACTTGATTTTTGTGTAATTTTCAGTGTTACAAAGTATTACGCTTCCTTACAGAAAAATCAATCCATTGAAAGATGGAAAAATAATTCTGACAAACACAAAACACACACCTAGCCCAGGTTTGGTCTGAAAGCTGTAGATTACTCATCTCTGCTCAAAAATATAGAACTCTTTTAATAGGGAATACAGTTTTTTCCCCAGGGAACTACTGAGGCAAGGAGGAGAGAATTGAGAAAAGTTTTAGAACTTTTTTCAAGAGCAAGTTTTTGCTCTTGATCAATGTTTTCCAGAAGTCATAATCACTTTGCTCAGATTTCATCTAAAGCTGAAATTCTGATTTTCACAAACACCTTTCTCCCCTAATTTTCCTTGTATCGCTACTAGCGGTCCCTTCCCTTTCCTGCTCCCTTACTCCTGCTTCCAGTCTCTCAGCAGACTCCTCTCCTCTAACTGCCACCACTCTTTGCCCTGTCACCCTCCCTCACTGGAACACTTCCCACTCATTTCCCATCCCCGAACTCTCTCCTTCATGGTGGTCCTTTCTCACCAGAGCATCTTGGGTGACTTTTTGTAAATCAGAAATGCGATGAAATAACGCAAGTTGGCAACAATCATAGGCAAGTTAACTAAACACTTTAAGACTCAATTTCCTCTCCTGTAAGTGGAAAGAGTAATTATCCATGCTTCTGTGGTTTGGTGAGAAGATTAAGTGACGAATGGTGTTAAGCAGCTAGTAAGATGCCAATTGCACAATCCCTTTTAATGAAGTAGTGTTCATTAAGTGTAGTGACTCACTTCATCAGCACTGGCACTTCCTTAGTTAATGAGGATTGCAGTTAGAATAAATCAAAATGTCTCGCCTTCTGGGCTAGCGATATCTACCTGCCTCTCCCTCTTGCCCTGTGTTCGAAGGTTGCGGAGTGTCTGTCACCCTGGCTGTTTAGTCCTGTGTGTTCTTCAGACTCTTTAGGAGCATTATAGCTGTCCCTCACACGCTTCCAGCACCCAGACCCCCAGCCTTACTGTTGTATGTGCAGAAAAACCTTCCCTGACAATTCATTTTAAATTTTCCCCAAGCAATTCACACCTACTCAATCACAGAAGTCTGCCTCTACGTAACAGTTCCCGTGGTGGATTATTTGTTTGTGAATTCACCTGTCTTCTAAATTCTTATTAGAGCATAAACTTCAGGAGGAACAAACAGCCTGCCTCTTTCACTACTTTATGCGAACGGTGGCCTTCAATAATATTAACTGAAGGAAATAAACAAAAATCAAACCTTAGAGTTATCTGCCAGTTTCAGGTGAACTCAGATACACTGTTTTAAATTCAGCATATTCTAGGAGGTCAGTCAGCAGGCTCACTCATTTTTTTTTGTCCATAGAGCAAAATTCTACCAGGTATTTTCTCAGTTAGGCCTATGCAAACTAAAGAGAATCCAAAAATTTTGATGATTGCTTTTTAGAAGTTTATAACAGCCAGGGATTTAGCTCAGCGGTGAAAGTGCCTGCTTGGCAAACACGAGGCTGTGAGTTCGATCCCTGGCACCAAAAAAAAAAAAAAAAAAAAAAAAAGATGAAGAAGTTTATAATATAATGGTTTAAATTGTCACTTAGGAGTATATATATATATATATATATATATATATATATATATATATATTCAACAAGTCAGTACATCTGTTTTCTTCAGGTATAAGTTTTAACTTCCTTTTTTCATCCAAACAGTCATCATATACAACAGTAGATCTAACTGACACCATCAGTTATTCAATAAACATTGATTATGTGCTAGCTACTGTAATTAAAGCTGAAATTTCATTTGGATTTCTTTTTTCTTCTATTTCACTTGGAAATTCCACTGTGGTTTCCTTTTCCTTCTATATTTCACTTTTCGAAGAAAAATGCAGTATTGCCAAGGACTGTTATTGGTGATTCTGCTTTTTAAAGTTTGCAGGGTTTGTTGGATCGATGCACATATACCATGTTCTGATTCACTTTCTTTCTGAACTG
This sequence comes from Hydrochoerus hydrochaeris, assembly GCA_004027455.1. Classification (NCBI taxonomy): domain Eukaryota; kingdom Metazoa; phylum Chordata; class Mammalia; order Rodentia; family Hydrochaeridae; genus Hydrochoerus; species Hydrochoerus hydrochaeris. Next base: position 102,032 of record PVLA01003570.1, on the reverse strand, counting down.
TGTTCCTCACAGGAATGCATGCTGACCTCTCCTCCCCCACTGAAAATTCTGTAATCCAACAGCGATTCTACTTTATACAGTATGCGTAGCAAGTCCAGGAAATATATAGACAGAAGTTAGAAAAGATTTTCAAAACTAGTTTATTTAAAAATATATATATGTTTATCTTTAAAGGTTTAAATTTCCATGCTCTGAACACTGGCCTTCTTTAGATAACTGTGTCCTCTGTCATTCACATAACTGGTTTACTCCTGTTATCACCAGCGGTCAGGGTATAGGCTGTGCTTGAAAGTTCAACCCTCAATTGTTATTTATTTCCACTTAAGAATTGTGGTTACATTTAGAAATTACTGCCTCCCAGGCACAGTAGTAAGTCACACCTCACTGAGCCGCGCAGACAGTGGCCTGCAATAAGCATTAATGCAAAGAAACAAAGAAAAGTTAAGCCTCAGAGATATTTGCCAATGTCATGTGAAGTTAGATACATTCTTTTAAATTCAGCATGGTCTATAGCAATAGATAGACTTGCACAATATGAAGTTTATTCAGAGATTGACGACCTTCTACTGGGTTATCTTTATTACAAATGAGAATAATAACTTAAACCTCTGAAAGTAGTATAAAAATACAGAAAACTATGTAACCTGTTAAGAAAATAACCAATATTTTGTTGTCGAAGGGATATGAATGTAAAGAACTTTGCTCGGGAAACTGGAAGAGACAAATGCACTTGTGTGATAGGCCAGTAACTGTGAGATCGTTGGCAGTTATGCTCCACTAGACAAAATATTTAAGGCTCAAAACCAGAAAAGATTGTAAGAAAAGGCCTTTGTAAGGCTTATATTTCTAAAATCAGAAGACTTCATTCCCACTTACTGAACATGCACAGTGTATTTTGCATTGGGCCTATAACCACCAGTTTACTTACTTCCCTCCTATACCGCTGGTTTAACCACTTGCACAAATTTTAGCAACTCCAGTGGGACTTTTTCCCCCTTCTCCTTGATAAAAATGACAAGTTAAAAAAATTAATATATGCTTTCTGCTCTCAAATCCTCTGGCTTCTCTATCTCTCCATCCACAAGGTAGAAGTCGAGAAAGAGGAGGGAGCGGAAGAGGACGAGGGTATATAGGGCAGAATTATCCTGCTTACTTATGTAAAAACCCATGGATGGTTTGCTCTCCAACAGAAGACTTTTCAGCTTACTCCAAGTTTTGGCTCCATCTTTTTTGTTATGGTTTATTTGAATTTTGGTGTGAAACCTCATCTTACTTTGGCTTCTGGTAGAAATTATGTTTCTCAAAGGGATTGTCTTGTTTCCTATTAAAACCTGAGTTTACATGCCATTAAAATACTAAAAGAAAAAAAAATTGAGCAGGAATTTTGAAATGCATCCAGAATGACTTTACCTAAGAGCAAGTTAGACATCCTGCGAAAGCTCTAGAACTCTGAAAAGGCTTGTGTCAATGCCCCTTTTAACCACTGTGTATGTGGATTTTCATACATAAAGCAGTAGATGTTTAAGCCTAAAGCCAATAAGTTCAAATGGCTATCAATTCAGTTTCTACTGTGAACCAAGCACTCTGTAAGATGCAAAGAAATGAAAATTTCATTGTAACTCCTCTCATGAGTCTTAATCAACATTTAATAGCTTTGTGGGTTGAATTGGTCACAAACATTTTCAGATGTTCAGAACATCAGCACACATATGTTCTGATGCTGTTCAGTTAATAGTATTTTATCTTTTTAAAAATTATCTTCCTGAAAACTTCATCCTTTGTTTATGATTAGCTCTTCAATATATGGAATCAATACAAAACTTAAATCCATCTCTGTGCAGCTTCAGTGAGTATTTGTAGCCTACACAGGGAAGGGTCTGTTGTGACACAGTAACAATGTATTTGTAAAATCCTAGCTAGAGCCGTTCAGGTTAAGATGCACTTGTGGGACTTGGCAGTGGGTGACGGAGTGTCCTGGTAGCCTCAAGCTGGCAAACTAGCAGCAGCACCACCTTGCTTTCAGGAGCAGAGTATTTGGGACTGGACATAAAATCTGATGTAGCAGTGGCCACAGTGGAAGAGGACATCATGCAGAGAGCAGAGACAAAGCCTTCAGGTCCTTAAAAATTATAGATTCTATATCTGTATAATATTAAATGACTCCATTATAATATGCAACTTCTAAGTAACACTAAACATAGTGAACCAAACACTAAATATTTATAAATGCTGTGCCATCCAGAAACTTTAAAAGGATATACGACCATACATTTAACCTATTTGCAAGAAACATCTTTATAGAAAGTAAAATTTGCATGTTTCAAGATGTGATGAACCCCTAAGATAGGGGATTAGTTTGCTTTTTTTAAAGTTTGATTGGCAAAACAGGACAATCCTCATTCACAGATGCCCTCCAATGTGCCAGACCTTCTTACATGTGATTGAAACCCAAAAATCAGCACGGCACCCTCTCCTTCTCCAGGAGCCCTGCCCCGCTGGAAAGAGATGAGTACTTCAGAATACATCCTGACACCCAGTGGTGTAACAGCGGGCTAGAGGAGCTAATAATTCTGCTTGGAAGAACAGAAAGGAGGCACAGTGATAGGATTCAGGGTGTTCCTTTAAAGGTAAACCTCAGCTTCATACTTCTCCTTTCGAAGAAAACCCAGGGCTGCATGAGCACGCCTGCTCAACAGTACCTGCCAGGGCAGCTCTGATGTGTGGCTTTGAAGTGACATCAACAGTGACTTCTAAAGAGACAGTGCCTTTCACTTAGCACTCAGTTTCCTCGCCTGGATATAACATACAGAAACACACCCATGTGTGTGCACACATGCACGCGTGCACACACCCCCACACACAGTTTGGGAGAAGTTTAAGGTAAAACACTTTGTACAGTGGCCAGCATGCAATAAGTACAATTCATGCTAGAAATTATTCTTCTTTGCTATACACAAAGTAGCTAAAGTTACACAAAGAGGAGATCTAGGAATTCATAAGAAGTCTCATGAGACTCAAGCATGAAATTTGAATAGAGAGACCATGAACAGATAGGGTATAGTGCAGACAGCCTTTAATACCCTCCCCCCAGAAAGAGTTGCGTTCAGCTGTTGGGCTGTCAGCTCACATGGCCGTGTGTGCTAGAAAAATTACTCTAGAAATAATAGGGGGAACATATGGGTCAGGAGACAAACCAGAATGCATTTCACTGAGGCAACCAGTTCTGCCATAAAAACTGTTGAACAGTTTTTGTAATTTTGAATCATTTTTTAATATTAGCCTTGTAGTTATATATTTCTTTTTCACTGCATTTCAAGAGTTTCTACATTAATGAATTCTTATTTTTAGACACTAATAACATTTTATTTGAAAATATAGAAGTTTATATTGAAGCCAGGCATGTGGTGCATGCCTAGCTAATACATGAGAGGCTAAGGCAGGGGATTTCTGTGTGTCTGAGGCCAACTTTGGCTGAATAGTGAGTTCAAGACCAGCTCAAACTACATGGCAAGAGCCTGCTCAAAAAATACCAAAACACCGAAAAAGCATCTTGAGGATGACTTTCCAAGTGCACAGTCATTGAGAGAGTTAAAGAGTAAGGGAATGAAACTACTTCATCTTGTGCATTTCAATTCAATACAGTTTCTTACATCTACTCAATATTTTCTCTCCTCACCGTAGGAAGAGGACTGGGGTACACATTGGAAATAGTCAAAAGTTCATGTACTTTTCAGAAGAATATAATTTCCTTGTGAACATTTTAAATGATGGATTCAGATAGATAACCTTAAAGTACAAAAGACAGGTTAAAAAAAACTGAAAGAATATATTAAAAGAGATTTCTATAATAGTAGGGATAAGTAGAAACCTAATTTTTCATATTGCTCCAATTCATGTCGCTGACAAAAGTATACGGCAAGGAAGCTGTTGAATGACTGTAGATCTGAGAGTGAAAATGTAATCCAGTGTCTAATGAATATCCTCATGATGATTATGAATGAAACTGACGCAAAAACCACAGGGCGACTTGGAGGCAAACCTTGTACTCTTCCGCCCTCTGATGGCAGTTTGGAGAATTGACCCTCCTCAATTCAGCGTCAGTAGCCAAGAAGAGCAAGCCAGTAATACAAGGCAGGAGCGACTAGTGCTGGAGACTGAACATATTGCCTTTTGTTACCTCGTCTAACTGCAGGCTGAAGAGAGCTAACCGACTTTGGAAATTTTCCAGGGAGCTTCCAAGAATCCATAAAATTTGGATTCTTGAATGTATCCTTCTTAGGCACTTTTTTTTTTTTTTTTTTAGCTTTCTTTTACTTTATCAGTACATGTTTGTGGTAAACCATGAATGCATTTGTTGTGAGTAGCTGGTCCATGTAAGTTAAACACCTTTTGTTTTTTACATCCTTCCATTCTCCCCATCACCTTGCCTCCCTCTCTTAGTTCCCTTCCCACCGGGCACTTTTCTAGCAAAGGATTTCCAGTCACAGAATGGAAGCTTGAATTTCTTTCACATTCAAAGAAAGACATCCTGCTTCGATGGGAGCTGGCACGGACCTTTTCACTCTGGGGGAGCTGGTTCTGCAGTCAGTAGGCTCCTGGGCTTTAGGTCTTTTAGGAAACCAGCACAGAGCTAACAGAATGCCAGAGAAACACATTCACATGGATTTTGCAACATTGTTAAAGTCAAATTACGCTGGTAAAGCAACATGTGCTGTAAAAATGTAACTGAATAATCATAGAACATAAAAAAGAGAAAAGCATTTATTTATTAAAACTGAGGCTGCTTATTTTCTCATTTTTATCTTTCAGTATTAGATATGGCTAATTAGAGCCAGCTCTGCAGAAAAGCTAGGCAGAGTTTTACTTCCATTACAGATGTGGCTGAAATTAGAAGTAAGCATTGGATCTTTGTGTGTGTAGATATTTTTTCAGATCACCGTTCAACTCTGTTCTGAGAATTAAATGAATTAAAATGTCCCTTAAATTTCAAACTGACTTTATTTAAATCTGGTCTTCCTTGCATATTTACACGATAACTCCTAAAACTCCTCAGCTTTTTCCCTGTGGTGGCTTCCGTTCACTGGACAGACAATTCCTCTTAAGTGAGTTCAAAAGTTGCACTGAGAAAAATCTAAGAGCCTGGAGATTGAGTTTCACTCTCAGAGCGCACACACTCTATAAATTGTACCCTGTGTGCCATTCCACTTCCTGTCCTCCACGATGGTGACACAGAGAAACAGCTGTGGTGTGGGAACCTTACAAAGCCATTTTTCTCAAACCACAGGTCATGGAAGGGTGGTTATGGAGGCCCTGTTTCCCCCTCTTCCAAAATAGCACCCCCAGGCTCGTCTGACCTAGCCGCTTCCCACCTCTGGGTGTGAGCCAACTGAGCAGAGAGTTGATCCGACTTCCTTTTGTTCTATTTATTTTTAACTGGGCAGGAAGAAATACACATCCTGGGAGAGGCCAGCAATTTCTCCAGAGATCTGCTGGGATCGAAAATAATAACAAAACATAAAATAAAATTTTTAAAAATGTACGTATCTGTGCATCTACATTAGCTGAGTTCTTTTGGTTGCAAGATTAGCATCAAATCACCATCACAGTCTAGGAACTCGAGAAAAATACAACCCTCGATCTTTATATTTTAATACACCTTATTTCCACCCTGCCTTCAAACCTTGTGGCTTACAAAGGGATACAATTATCCAGTGTGGTGTAGTGTAAACAGCAAGCGACATTAACCTGTGGTTAATGTTAAAGATTAAGCAATGTGCAAGGCTTAATAAATATGCTGTCTATTATACTGGAAAGCAGAAAATGGGCACAAGGGTCTGGTGATGAGACAACTGGTGTAAATCCTCTCTGAGGACACTGAGCCTGCCCTCTACCTCGGTGACAGTGCAGAGCTCATGACAGAAGACATTTTAATAGTGGCTGCTTTCATAGCCCTTATCTTCTTCCTGTGCTCTGTAATTAAAGTTTGCATGCAGAATGGAATTTATCTAGTGGACCCTCATCTCCGCAGTTTCTCTTAGGAAATTCATTGTTTAAAAACGTAGGTGAAAGTTGTTTTTATAGAAACAGGATGGACTGGGAATTCCTAGCGGCTGGTACCCGTCAGAGGGGCTGCTTTTTCTCCTGGCATGAGATCACATGCACAGGGCCCAGGAGAATACAGAATCCAATAAATTCTGGCACAGAGAATCAAAAAGGCAGTAGGAAAGACTGGCAGAAATTTTGTGATGTTTTTATTCCTGTTTTTTAAATTTTTTTAAAGTATTATACAAGTCAATTCCTTTTGATTAAACACAAAAGTACTCAATTGTAGAAATAATTGCAGAACAAAATTTTGAGTTTCAGCAACTCTGGCAGTCTTCTCTTACCCTAAATAGAAATCTTGTGCAGTGGTGCATTCTTGTAATCCCAGCACTCACTCAGGAGGCTGAGGCAGAAAGATCACCACAAAAAAACAAAAACAAAAATGAAAAAACAAGTTTCAATGTCCAAATTGGATATTGTTTTATTTTTAAAAATTTTAAGACTATACTCGATAGTCTTAAAAAATTTTTGTTGAAAGGTGAAATTATGCTTTGCTACCTTCTAAGAATCTGATGAGTGAAAAGCCTATTCCCCTTTCCAGTGCTCCCATAAAATGCACCTCTTTGTGACGAGCCCTCATTAATTACTATTTTAAGCTAAATCATTTAAAATCAAAGTGTAATTTAATGCCAATAATTCTATCTTCCTCATGAAGGATAAGAGATAAAATTATTTGGTTTCTGTGTCCAATCAAAATAAAATTTAAGAGACTTTAAAGAAGCTACACGCTGAAGGAAAATGCCACATCTATTTAAATGTCAAACAAAACTGGCAAAAACAAAAAAGAAAGAAGCATGGCCCATGGTCACCTCTCTGTGTGTGTGCTGAACATCACTCCAAGGAATTTTTATGCTCATGCTAGAGGTAAGAAGGTCATCAAACATTTACCCAGTAAGATGAATAGTTTTTCCGGCTTGAAGGCTTTACTTACTCATGTGCAACACATTTACAAGCTTATGAAAATTACAGAAGTCATGGGAAAATAAAACAAAGAAATTAGCTGAAAGAATGACAGTGATTTAGCTAATTAGAAAGTTTAATTATGGTATGTTTTGCTTTAAGTTGCGAACTGTCTATGTAAGCATTCCATAATTGTTTTGGGTCTACAACACCTTGATAATCTAGGATAAGACCAAGCAACACCAATTAGGAAGGAAATAAATATTAATATCAATCCCCAAATCTCTCCATATGTTAATTTATTATCCTTCCCCAGTACATTGTTTTCTAGAGCTGCTAACAAACTATTCAACTATTTTTTTACCCACTTTCTAATGAGCTGCATAATGCCTCACCTGACCTATTAGAGGGAAAGAGACCTTTCCGCAAAGACCCTAAATGACCTCACGCTGGCTGAGGAAGGCTCGACTCACCATAAATGAGCTGAAGCATGCTCACTGTTTTACTCATTAATTTTGTGGATCATTCAAGTAGATGTACCTGTGGGTGCTCAGACCAACAGAAACACTTACCTCCTCCTCACTTTGCTATGAAGTTCTGCACATATTAAAGATTATCCTGCCAAGAGCACACAAGGTCAAATGTGTTATGATACTGCAAATGAAAAGGGACTGGGAGAAAAGCAAAATAAGTATATAGATTTTATTCATTTTCCTAAACTAATGTAAACTCTGAAAACTTATCTTTAGAGCATGCACCCCAAATCACATATCTTTGTAAGCAAGCAAAACAAAATCCACTTGCCTGAAACCTTTTCAATAAGCACATTAAAAGAAAGAAAGAAAGAAAGAAAGAAAGAAAGAAGAAAGGAAGGAAGGAAGGAAGGAAGGAAGGAAGGAAGAAAGAAAGAAAAAGAAAGAAAGAAAGAAAGAAAGAAAGAAAGAAAGAAAGAAAGAAAGAAAGAAAGAAAGAGAAAAAGTTTCCTTGACTGCAGAACAAAGGAGATAAGATTCTGTCTAGCACCCTTGGCCCGCCAGGCTGGTCCCTACTGCCATAGAGCACCATTCCTGGGCTACTTATGTTTTCTATTTGACTTGTAGTGTTTTTCAGAAGATAGGCCTTCTTCTTAGGCTCATTTTATATTTGGTTTTATTTATTATGATCAAAAAAAAAAAAAAAGCCAACTGAGTCCAGGATGGTAACGCCATAGTATTAGAATTGTTAAAGCAGTTCTTGCCTGATTCAGCTGTAAATACTTCCGAAAGCAGATTCAGGCATGAGCTCACTGAGTGCACATGTGCCAGACAATGGCTTTTGGGAATAACGTTTTATCTCCAGGCACTGGTTTTACATCTCCTTGACGATGAACTCTTCAGAGAGTCAAAGGGGAGATAGAAGTGATACCAGCTTCTCAGTTACATGATGAGCAGTTTCTTAAATTAGCTGTTTGTAGAGATAGGTTATGAAGGCAGTTGGTTCTCCTTATCAGGATCAAATTCAACTTCCTTGCATGGTCAGAGAGGCTGCTGAGAGCTGTTTAACCCTTGACTAGAGTCTAGCTAGGATGTATCCAGGGAAACATTACCTTCTCTGAGGACCCCGCATATGTACAGAGGTCCCAAGATGGGAAAGTTCTAGACATAGTGAGGACCACCAAAGAGGCCAACGGGGCTGTTCCCCAGCAAGCCAGTAGCACAAGAAAGTAGTACTTGGGGTGGGAAAGGGACCCAGGCATAAAGAGCTTACGAAGGCAAACAATGGTAAGAATTTTAATTTCACTGTAAAGATGAAGGAAGCCACTAAAGAGTCAAAAGTAGGGAAATTCTATGATCTTATTTTTGATTGTAAAGAGTCACTTTGGCTGTGTATAAGACAAAGTGAAACCTTCCTACCATGGAAGCAGACAGACCAGTGAAGAGGTTCTTACAGTCATCCAGGTCAGAGCTGAAAGAGTTTGGGAACAGGGGCATAGCAGTGCAGGAAATGAGAAATAATTGGTTGAAAATATGTTTTGAAGGAGATGGGCTGTATCTGCTGATGAACAAATTCAGAGAGTAAAAGCAGACAAGTGAATGTGGGAAGCAGTGTGGCTGGGTCTGAGCCCGGAAAGGCTGGTGTTCAGAAGACAGAGCTGTGGGGGCTGATGGGTGGGTGGCGCTGGCCAGGCAGGGATTCAGAGGTGAGTCTGGGAAGATTTAGAAATACCCACAGCAGTCTGGGAAGACTCACATGGCATCTCTTTCTAGTACTATCTGCAACATGTAGATTGATCTTCCTTTGTAGATTAATTACCATGTTGTCATTGGAAGTGAATTCTGAACTGGAGAGATGCTAAGGATGTCAACAGAAAATCAGCTCTGATTTATAAAGGCTGCTTTGTGGAGTTCAATCATCCTTTCCTCTTTAGCCTGAGGAAAAATAGCCCTCACCCATCTTTGGCATGAAATTAAAATTTGGTTTCATTTCTTAAAATGTTGAATGAATGAATGGATCATAGCATAAATAGATATGATAAATGTTAGTCCTTTTGTTTTCTTTATTGTATTTTTGGTGATACTGTAAGTTGAGCTTATTCTCTACCATTTAGGTCCATACACTGAGGTGTCATTTGGTCTCTGCTGACCAAATCAAAGGAAGCAATTTATTTTGGAAAAAAGAAAGTGATTCATTGGAAGGTAGCCTTTGAGAGATTGTAAAGGGGCCTTCGCCTCAAATCACTATCTCACATCGTGAGGGTGTGTCAGGTTCCTTACAGCCCTACTGTGGTTTTGATTCCTAGAAAAAGATACGGAGATATGACAAAGGATCAGATATGGAGGAGGTGTCACAGACGCGTTTCACTTTAGCATCACAGTACTCTTCTGTAATTAATATATTTGGAGGTTTATTTAAGCACATTTCTATTGTGTTTGTTAAATAATTATGAAAGCACAAACAAAATCCAGTTCAAATAATAACAGTTAACAGAATCTAATAATTAAAATAAAATTTAATTACCATTAGAATTATGAGCAGACACATGTATGTCTTGGGGAACACTAAGGGAAAGTGGTGGGAGAGAGATGGACACACAGGTGACTACTGTCCTCAAAGCGTGTGTAATCTTAGTTGGACATGGTGGCCCATGCCTGTAATCCCAGCACTGGGAGGCGGAGGGAGAATATCACACGTTTCAACTCAGCTTCTACAATATAGGGACTTAGCCCCTGTCCTAACAACAACAACAACAACAAAAAAGAATTGATAATGTTAACCATAGATTAAATTGCATGCAAAAGATAGGCTTAGAGCCTAGTAAACCGTGAAGACGTGTTACCAGAGGGGGATTCTCAGGGAAACTTCTTTACAGGTTCTTGGTATCCTGAATGAAAAGTTGGTCAAGATACACAGAAAAGGCAACGAGGGTAGAGTTTTATTGAAAGTGAGAAAGAAGTAGACTTCAGGGCAAGAGTTGAACAGGCTCACAGTGTCCCTTAGAATAAAGGAAAAGGGGTCTTAATTATCCAAAATAGCTGGAGTGGCCTCCACTTCTTGCACGTGTGGCACCGGGACAGTTATCCTATTGTTAACTCACTTGACCTCATATCAGATGTGAATGAAAGATGAGAAAAGTCTTTTTGTTTAACCTTGTCAGTATATAAATGAGGGGTTGGAAATAACATTGTCTGCTTGGTCCTGCAAACAGCCCTAGATTGAAATGAAGGATTGAGAATACTGCTTTCTGATTGGTTGGTCCTGTGGGCAGTGCTCAGAGGGTGTAAATCAGGAGTCATTTTGGGTCCTGTGTTCTGCACATCTTTACAGGAAACATTTCACTCAACCTGTTAACCTTGGGATTTTATGACCTTTGACATGTCAGTTTGGTTAATGGTTTGATTTGCTCCAGCGCTCATCTCCTACCTCAGCTAAGGGTAAGAGCAATACAGAGAGACACAAGACAGTCTAGAAAGGACGATTTAATAATAAGAGCTGCATGATGAAGTTGGAAAGGTGCAAGTTGGGCAGAAAGAGGGAACTCCATGGTGAGGAAATGGCACTAACTAAAAAAATTGGCACCGAAAGATGTGTGACTACCTTGGCAACAAAGCATTGATTGGCTGATCAATTGTTTTCAAATCATATCCACCCAACTTAATTTATTTCTAGTTGTATCTCTCTCTCTCTCTCTCTCTCTCTCTCTTTCCTTTTTTCTTTCTTTCAAAATGTGAGCTGTATTTCAATAACTAGCCCTATACACTAAATTGGAGTCTTCATTATCTTTATTTTTTAATATTTTCAAGTGAGATATATATATATATTTCTTCTCGTGATTGTAATTCATTTATGAATAGTAACTATGCTAAATGTTTTAAAGTCTCTTCAATAGAGCCTTCATAGATTATTGCAACTAGTAGATGCTTAATAAATATAATAGATGAATAATTCATGATGAAATGTTCACCTGTGGGGCTGAAGTACATGATTTACAACATTTAGTTTTCATATTTCATTTGTTTTTCTGGTTCTTTTAATTGCATACTGTGTGAACCAGTTTCTGTGACCTAATAGAATAATTCTGCAGTGGAAAATTGGATTACAAAACAACATTTAAGAAACATTTTGTATATTAGTTTCCTAGGACTACAGTAAAAGAATTGCTAAACCGATGACTTACCACCATAAAATATTATTTGCTTAATTTACTGAAGGTTAGAAAGCTGAAATCAGGCTCTGGCAGCCCTGCTCCCTGTGGAGGCTCCAGCAGCTCCTCCATGCCTAAGCCTGAATTTGCTGGTAACCCTTGTCCTTCACCCTGTGACTGCGTTACTCCAGTTTCTGGCCAAATCACCACGTGGCTGTCTCTCCTTTGTGTGAGGCTATGTGTTCATAGGGCCTTCTTTATTGAATTTATTTATATATTTTTACCAAAACACTGGAGATTGAACCCAGGGGCATCCCAGGCAAGCACTTTACACAGAGATCCATCCCTACCCTTTTTAAATTTTAGTTTGAGACAGCGTCTCACTAATCTTACCAGACTGACCTCAGACTGGTGATCCTCTGGCCTCAGCCTCCCAAGCAGTCAGAATTATAGATATGTATCACCCCACTGGGTGACATAGGGGCTTCTTGTAAGGACACATACGATTTGTTAGAGTTGACATAATCCAGTGTGAACTCATTTTAACTAATCACATGTGCAAAATAAGGTCACATTTGTGATTCTGGGTGGAGGGAATAAATTTTACCAATGGTGACATGCTGTTAGCAGTCAGACATCATTCAGTTCTGTAAATTGTTTACCAAATTCTGAAGGTAGCCTGGGAAGATGCTTGCCTCCTGCTAGTCTCACCCATTTAATCAGGGAAGGTACATAATCAATAATACTGTGGCAGTGCCCTTGAGTGACATCCGATATCTGGCTATAAAAGCCATTATGGTTTCTAATTTGCATGCTTTGGGAATGACATAGTTCACATATCATGTTATACTCAAATTGCTTAATGGAGAGGTCTGTATCGGAAGGAAATGAGACCTTTCCCCAGCAATTAGCACTAACTTGTTAAATCAAGTGCCTGAGTCAATTTAAAATGAGATCATCTTGCCCCACACTTCACAACGGTAATTCCAGCTTCAGTAACTTTGCTACAGCCTCATCCGCAATCCAGTTATACCCAGTCATGCCTCTCTGGAACACCAGACATGTAGAGACTCAGAGATAATAAATACTTCAAATATGAAGTTGTTTTGAGCTATGAAGTGTTAAGGTGGTTTGTTTTAAAGCATTGTTTTACTAATACATATTTTAGCTCCTGGGGGTATTGGACTGCAATAACAAAGCCTGAAATGTGAGGGAAATACTCTAATAGGAAATATACCAATTGAAAGGACTTTGAAGAAACTTAGCAGAAGTCTGATGCCCTTTGGGGAGGCTGGCAATGAAGTCTTCCAAAAGAGTGAGGAGAATCTAAGGGAACTCAAGACACGGTCTCAAAAATTTAAAACAACACACTGATCTGTGGTAACATAGACAGTAGAAAGATTTCTAGTGAATTAAGTAAGCTAGCTGAGGAAACTCTTTACAAGCAACGTGATGAAGATGCAGCTTGATTTCTTCTTGCAACTTATGGAAAATGAGATGCAGTATGAAAGGACACCCCAACATGAATGTGCCAGGACTTTCTGGTTTCAGTAATTCTCAGCCTCTGTAGGTGGCAAATGATGGTAAAATTAAGTGGCTTCCAGGTAAAAATCAAACTCAAGATGCTGTCAGGAAAACACAATATAAACTAAAATACAAATGAGAACTTTTGCTATGCTCTAGGATGTTGTTCCTGAGCAGTTTCCATGAAACAATAGGGTGAGAAGAGCTAATGTCACAGAGTATTTTGGGTGGAGTTTTTGTCTTACGGAACAAACTTCAATAGGATTCCTTATAGGTTCACAATTTTTAATGGAATTATATTGACTAAACATTACTGGCATGGACTAAAAGAAAATGAGGCAGTACTTTTCCAACATGAAAAGTACTTTGACACTCCAAAATTCTTCAAGTAGAAACAAGACCACAAAACTATTCTACTTCAAACATGAGCAACTATTCATGGAAAAGGAATAACAACTAGGAAAGAAGAAATGAAATTCACAGAGAATTATTTTTCAGGCCTTCATTGCTAAGTAAGTTACAGCCAAATTGTTTTCTTGGCTGGATGTCAGGGTTGCTGTCTTGATTATTTTTTTCTCATTGCTGGGACAGAACACTTGACACCCAAAACGAAAGAAGGAAAGTTTTCTTTAGCTCACTGTTTGTGGAGGTTTTAGCCTGTAATCAGCTGGCTCCAAGGCAGGGTGTCATGGCGCTGGGGCAGTGCTTCAAGCCAGCAGCCAGAGCAAAAGGAGCAAGAACAAGCCTCTTCTCCTCCTTATGTTGTGTGCAGGCCACTCCTCCACCCTCCAGGGCATATGTAACACTCACAAAATCTCCTTTGCACAGGATAAGGACATTTACAAAGTAAGAACCCTGGCTCCCTGCTGAATCTCTTAGTCAAACTTCTAAACTTCTCAAGGTGACACAGTGCATCAACCATAACAGTTGCCATGGATTAGTATTTATATATGTATGTATATAGTAGGACTTGGAGACAGAGAAGTTATCACTTCATTTTCTCTAGCTTCAGATTGACAGGAACTGTACTCAATGAGCTATACTTATAGAACCGTGCATGAGAAGTTTTCTGTACACCTGGATTTGTTTTATATGATGAAATTCTGGGTTTCATTCTGATGATACAGAACGAGGCTTTTGGAGGGTTTGGGATACATGAGTGTCCTTTGTATGTGAAGGTAATCTGTATCACCAGGAACACAAGCTGCACCACAGTAGTTTGCCTACCACCGGCCTCAGTACCTCTCTCACCTTGTATTTGTGATCATAGGTGTCTCACTTCACACTGAATTATTGTAACCACTCATGTGACTGACAGAATACTGTGGAAGTGATTGGTGTCTGATTTCTGGGGCTGTGTTATGGTTATATAGGTATTCTCATAGTTACTGTGCTGTTGCTGGGGCAAAATACTTGGTATGAGTTAAAGGAGGAGAAGTGTATTTTGGTTCACAGTTTGTAGAGGTTTACCATCCGCCACTGGCTGCCTGCAAAGCCAGGCAGTGTGGCAATGGGCCGTGGCAGAGAAGAAAGAGCTAAAGGTGTGGCAGGCAGGAAGCAGAGTGAGCCATCAAGAGAGGAAAAGGGAAATAGAGACCCAGGCCACACCCACAGTAATCTACACTTCCCGTCAGTCCTCACCTTCCAGCATCACACATGACTGCAAACCCATCAGTAGACTAACCCAGTGTTACACAACCATAACCAACTAATTTCCCTAAAGACCCATTTAATGAGTGTCTGGGGCTGTGGGGGAACATCGAGTTATAAGCCATAGCAGGTGTTGTGGCCTGTATCTTCCTCCCTTGCATTGCTTGTTATTTGTTTATTTATTTAGTTATTTTGAGTGGACACAACAAACACTGTACCAAGAGGAGTACAGGAAACATGTGGAGATTCTCACCTGGGAGGACCTAGGTCACCCTGCCAACTACTGTTGCTTTGGCAACTCTGTGAGGTAGTCACATTGGAATTGAATATTCAGTCCTTGTCAGGCTTCAAATGACTGTGGTCCCCACTGACACTGTGATGAAAAAACCCCATTGTAGATCTGCTCCCAAATTTGTGACTCTCAGAAACCCTTATATAATGTTTATTGTTGCTTTAAGTCAGTACATTTTTGGATAATTGATGTAGCATTATAGCAATATCATCTCTATTCACATCTGACAGCATTCTGTATGAGTATGGCATATGAATTTTATCATAAAAATTAATTCAATACATCTTTATTTTGTTTTCCTACTAAATGTTAAACTTAAGGTTATTTTCATATCACTATATTTCATCATACTTTTCTGCATATAAAACTATAAATAGAGACCATTCAGATTTATTTAAAGAAAACTTGAATATGAATTCAGGTTATTAAATTTCATTACCTTTTGTGTTATACTATACAACCATTCACATGAGTATTCCCTACCTCAGTAAGATGTTAAATCAGGAAAATACTAATGTAAAATCAGACACTTTTACTCCATCCTTGCACTGAAAACATGACAATGGAGGTAAAATGATGTCTTTTAAAAGTAAATATTTATAAATATCATAATAGGTGATAATTAAGGTAGTTTCTGCCTTGTGTTCAGGCTCAAAATTTCATAATTGTTCCTACCTTCTTTTATTTTCTTCTGTCCATCTGACAGTAAGTCATGTTGATCCTTATATCAGATATTTCCCAAGCCAGCTGCGCTTTTGTCACCGCAGCCCAAACCGCACTGCCTGAGTTCCTGCAGAGCCCTCTGGCTCGTGTCTCTGGCATTCTGCCTTTGCCTTCCTCGTGCGTGTTCCCTGCCCTGCCTGAGGCTATTTAAAATACACAGCTCAAAAGCGAACTGGAAAGGCCGTCCAGAAACTTCCCTTTGAGAGTGACAGTTAAATCCCTAAAGTGTTCTCGCAGACCCTTGGCAAGTTTCACCCGCAATCTCATTCATTCCCTTTGCTTCTTCCCTGTGTTCACACTTCCAGCTGATCATAACGCACACCACAGGCCCTGAGCCCAGGACAGTTGCTGTTTCATGTGCCCAGAATACTCCAACTCCAGAGTCCACGGGGCTTCCTCCTTCATCTCCTCACAGAGTCCTTCTCAGGACTGCAAAGCCCACCAGCATGCCAGTTCCCACACTGCAGTTCTTCAGTCCCTTACAGCAGTTTGTTTTGTTTTGTTTTTTTGTTTGTTTTTGAGATAAGGTCTGACTATTCTGTTCAGACTGGTTTTGAGCTCACTTTGTAACCCAGGCTGGTCTCAAACTTGCAATGATCCTCCTGCCTCAGCCTCCTGTGTGCTGGGAATACAGATGTACACCACTACGCCCGGTACCACACTCTAACACAGTATAACTTATTTGCTTCTTTCTGTCTCCCACCAACATGTCAGTCATGAGAGGATTGTTTTCCTCTCTCTTTTGCCCCTACTGTCACTCACATTTATAAGGTTTCTCATAAGAAAACTTGATAGTGAAATGTGGCTTATCTAACTGATAATGAGATATAATAATATCTAAGATCCTTTTCCCTGTCATGTGTTACTTTAACACAAAGTAAAATGTATTCTGTTTGTAAACAAGATACGGGTTGCACAGGAAGGAATCCAATGTGTTTAGTAAAATCTAAAGATATGAGTCGAAATAGTTTCTATAGGAAGTCTAAAAACTAGTGACAGGGTGACAAGTTGACAATGCAAAACTTTCCAATTTCTACTGCAAAGGGAAGCAGCACTGCACATGTGCCCAATGCACTTTTATTGTTTTTCTACAGGTAATAAATGAGGGATTGTGTGGAAAAATGCAGCAATGATAATTTTCGTTACTTCTTAACTTTTTCTTATTTCAGATCTTCCCCTTGCAAAACATGTTAGTGATGCTGTAGCTTAATGTCTGTTTTAGCTGCAAAACTCAAATGCTCCCTTTCTGTTAGAAAATCTACAGCAGGTGGTATACAGGTTTTCGTGATTTGGGATTCTTTAAAGGCAAGTAGATTTGAAGTTCAAGTGTGGGTAGGTTAAGCTGTAATCATAAGCCCAGGGACACTTTTCTGAGCAAAAAGAAACTCTTTCTTTTCGAATGCAATTGTCTACACAGCTGCCGCTCTCAATTGCACCATAGCCATAATCATTCAGCTTCGCTTCCACTAACTTTGCTCAAAATCCAAAAATGATTTTTATTTGATTCTGACTTGGATTTTCAATAGAAAGTAAAAGTGAAAAATGAAGAGGCAGCAGCTAAACCAGGCATGTAAGCCACAGCATTGCTGGTCTGGAAAGCGGGGACCTGAAGTTAAGGGAAAGGGGCTTTTGTTGTTAAATTCTTAGAGACAGTTGTGACTCAGAAAATCTGCTTTGTCCATGTGTTCCAGCCAAGGAAACATGCTTCAGAAATGATGCATGACGTCTGGGAATTAGAAGTCTATATTACTAGTTCCTCTACAGTGGTTCTTAATGTTGTTCTATTTCTGTTCCAGTTTTGCTGGAGAAGGCTTCTGCTCCTCTTTACTGTGTGAAATTGTGGCAAAGGTGCAGAGCCGGGCACATGGTCAGGTGCTCTGTTGTAGTGGAGCACAGCCTTCGGGAGTGATGATAACAGGATCATGGGCATAGTGAAAATGTGTCCCGGACCATGTCCTCGCCTGCCCTTGTGTGTCTGCGTCTAGAGGACTATGGCTCCAAGACAGAATCTGTGCAATGCAGGCCAGGCTCTTTGGGTCAGCATCACTGGGTAGAAATGGGGGTTGATAATTTTTGGTAGGATATGTTGCAACAAAAAATGGATTCCAAAACCTTAGTATGTCAGTTTCATCTCAAAAACATTCTTTATGCATATTTTCCACTGACATAGAGCATCCCCATGTGATATTAATTGTACCACATATGCATAGTATAGCCAATAAACTCATGTGACATGATGAAATGTTGCAGATATGTTTTGCTGGATTCTAAGAAAGAAAATATATTCTTCATGTAGTTTTATTCTGTTGTCATTTCTCTGTAAAAATGATAAAGAAGGAATTTTTCTGTCTCTCCTATATTAAATGTATTCTATTTTACCTTCAATGTTCCTGTCTGGGAATATTCCCCTAATAAACAATGCTCGGTGGGGTAAAGACATTGTAAATCTCATAAGGCCTTTGATCAAAAAACTGTTTATAATTATTTGCCTTTGGCAAGAGAAATCCGAGATTTGATATTTCTCTTACAAAAGGCACACTAGCAAGTCTCTGGTCAACCTGAGGCATCATCAGCCCTCACCTGTATATTATTAAGAAATCAGTGATTCCCTTCGTACTTCTGGAACTTGGCCAGATCTTTGCCCTGTTCCCCAGTGAACAGCCTCAAGACGGTTTTAAGGAATTTGTTCATACTGAGTAAGCTCCAGGAAAATGCGAGAGGGATCTGTTTGCAGCAATGAGTCACGCAGTGGCTTCTTGGCAACCAGCTTTGGCAATGATTCATCCTTAGAAGAGACACGTGGAGACTGTGAACGCCTCTTGAGAATCTGTTTCAGTCATTTCCAGGCTCTGGATAATGATAATTATTGCCTCACACTATCTATTTCCTGACTGTGGCTAAGAGCGCGGTGTTGTGTCACCCGTTTCCCAAGAGCTAGGCGTAGCGGAAGGTAAGGATCCTATGCTGGAGCAACATCCGAGCTTTGTGCTCGCTTTTTATCCATTTGAGGGGTCCTAAGTTCCGTATTTCCTGAGATACAGTGTATTAGTGAAAAGCAAAATTTAAATTTCCAAAACAGACTCTCTCCTCCCTTCCTTTTAGCAGCATATCCAGAATAGATTATAGAAATGTCAAGCTCTGTTCATCATGTATTGCATCATTTTCAGTTTGGTTAACTCACTTGATAGCAGCTTATTATATATGAGATATTTCAGAAATTAAATGGTGAAAGCATAGTATAAATCATAGTACATAGCAGCTGTATTAACTGAATTTCATGAGAGAAACATAAGCTACCAGTTAAAATAGAATGTAGACATAGTGTATTAAGGAAAGAAACAAATCCAATATGATTTCTTTGGATATTCAAATATTACTAAATTAATTTTATCTCCATATACCAATACTTCTTTTATCATTAACATCCTTACCAACATAACTTGTTTCCTAGATCCCACCTAGATCCCAGTGAAGAGTATTTTAGGAGAAGGTATTTAGACCAACCACATATCAATGGACAGAGAATTCAAGTAACTAGTCATAACGAAGGATAGCCAACCATACAATGCATAGCACAGCTAGTAAACTTCATCAAAGACAAGGAGCATCTTTGTAATCCTTTTCATTAGTGACTGCTTAGAACTTCTTGCACATAACCAATGGAAATGGGTATATCATGCCCCATAAGCAGCTAAAACTGAAGACATATGGATCAATTGGTTTGTCCATGCTTTGTTGTCAGTGACCAATATGGAGCCTGAAGTTACCTGAAGTTGCCTGGCTTCAGAGATTATGCCGTAATCATTGTATATAATGGCCTCCTTAAGTACTCACAGCTTCAGTAGTATATTACCAGAAGAATTTTAATAAGTTTGGCTGTCTGGCTTGATAGTTTATATAAAATAACTATATCTTGGTCAGGGATAGTAGACAGATTGGGATTAACGAAATACATTCTATAGAAGTTACAGTGAATTCTTTCAAATACAGGTGACTACAAAATGATTGATTTTATAACATAATGATCAATTGTCATCCTTTGAATATTCCATTATATTCAACAAATGATTATTTACTGGTTAGAAGAAGAAAATTTTTTTAATTAAAGCATTAGGAGAGATAGGCTTCAATAATCTAAACTGTGCCTCTTTGTGGTAATCTCATTTCTTCATTGTGGTAGATAATTTGTATGTTACAATTAAAAATATATGCATACTTTAATTATTTTAAAGATCTGGATACAGGAAACATGCCATTTAGCTTACTTTCTATAATATTTGAGGCTTAAACTAATAGTTCAATTCTTTGCTTATTAGCAGATTCTTAATTCATGGTTACTCTAGTTATTATATCTCAGTTAACTATCACCTCGGAAATGACTTATATTTGAGAAAAGATAAGTGTTCAAAAATACACGTGTAATAATAGAACATCAACAGAACAGAACTTGTGTATATATTTCCAGACATACATGATAAAGCTTGCTTATACTACAGTGTTACTAGTTTGAGACTTTATTGGAGTGATTCTTATTGCTGTTGAGTTTTTCCATATTTACTTTCTAATTAGCAGGTACTATTCTACATGCATACATACACACATTCACACATTTATGGAACTATCTCAAATCTTGTCACTTACTGCAGAATAGGGTTGAGCTTTTCCTAGGTTGGAAATAGGCTGGCACAAAAGTTATAAAGAAAGTACAAGTAAAGAAACTGTGTGACTATCTTAGCTTCCAATCAGAAGAGACCATCTACTCTCTAAGTCCCATGAACTGCTTCCATTTGACCTCACTGGACATCACTGAAAGGTGCCAACATGCAGCAAAAATCTTATAAGGCACACACCTCCAATTCAACAGTTCCCTGTTGGGATAGGGCAGAAGAAAGACTTTCTATCCTTTGTATCTTCAATTTTGTTATGTTTGCATAGTAACAAGAGAGTGAGTGAGACTAAGAATCAAATAAAATTCTGTTTGTCCTCTGAAAACATCAGCTAGACATTTCACACTCTGGTTGTTGAATCTGAGAAGACAGATCACCATGTGATGTTCTCATCACTTGCTGCAGCTGGTTGTTGAAAAGCCTTGCAAACCCAAATTAATCCACCCGCAGTGGTGGTGAACCTATGACATGTGTGCCTCAGTGGAGTATTTGCTCTTGAAAGCTCTAAAAGTTTCTCCATCACTGAGTCCTAGACCATGTGAGTTTGATAGCTTGCGAGAATATTTACTAACTTGAATGAGGAGAAGGGAGTCAAGAAAGACATGACAACAGGGTGTAGTAAGAGAACTTCATCTCTGGAAATATGAGACAAACTTGGGGAAAACATTCTCTGCATATTAAGTGGTATAAAGAATCATCATGATAGGTTTCAATGCCTTGTCTCAATTTCTTTTATTTCAGTCTATTTAATTAAAGATGGAGAGAATTAGTTAGTGCTATGCAGTGAGAACTGTACAGATACAGAGACAGAAGATTTGCACAGTGTAGGTGAAAAGTCAGTTTAAGTAATACAGCAGTATTCATTTCACCTACCAGTTCAGTGAAACTACAATTTGGTGACAAGGTCATTTTATATTTCCATGACAAGTGAGAGATGTGCTTAGGGAAGCAATTATTGTTACTGTGTACAGCTGTGAAAAACAAAAACAGCTACCACTGAGGATACTGTTTCTACTTTACCGTTGTCTCCCCACACCTGTGTGTTTTTGGGAAAATACCAGTTTCTAGCATTACAGTCCTTTGCTCACAGCCTGTTCACTCTATTTTACTGTGACCCTTTTGAATGATTTTGTGATAGAGGTAAGGAAACTTGTAATGCTTTCTTAAAGTTACGTAGGCTTTACAGAAATCACTTCCCAGGTAAAAACATGCAGAAGACTGTCCATCTTGACTCTGTCAGTTCCTAGAAATACTGTTAAAAACTACATGGCTGTCTCACCAAGTGACCAAGACGCACATTATCAGTGATAAGTCATAGATGAATTTTGTATCCTGGGATGATGTGAGAAAAATGGCTTTTCATCTGTGCAGCATTTTTCTCCTCAAAACTTTTAACTCCAGTGTAATCATGAGGAAAACGACAAACCTTAATTGTGGGGCATTTTATAGAACACCTAAGTGATCCTTCAAGCTGTAAAGGTCAACAGAGAGTGAGAGAGAGAGAGAGAGAGAGAGAGAGAGAGAGAGAGAGAGAGAGAGAAAGAGAGAGGAAGAGACAGAGAGAGACTCATAGCCAAGGGTAAACTGAAGAAGGTTAAAAAAAAACAGTAACATGAATATTGGGTAGATAAAAACCAAGGAAATCCAAATAAAGTATAGACATTAGTTGACAAAAATTCCTGTAGGTTGCTTTATAATTATGTTGACTGTAAGGCAGAGAATCACACCAGATTTTGCATCTAAGTGGAAATAACTTGCAAACAAAAGTTAAATGTTTCCTAGGATTTATTTCAGGTGATAAATCCCCTAGTCACTGTTACTAAAGAGATTGAGGTGGCACAATTTGCTTCATATTATTTTCTGCGTCACATTTCCCATACTAAGAAAGATCCATTCTTTCCCTGTTTCCAGAATGGACGATGTTCCCAATAATCATTTAAAAACATTTATTTGGACTTGGCACACATTTTTCTGTTTGCATGTGTATTATCAAGTAGGTGTCTGTCATATACATGCCAAATTAGCACTAGCCATTCTTTAAAACTTACATACGATCATATGGAAATTAGCAGCTAGGTAGAGTTACTAAAGGATTTAATTATAAAATACTGATACCTGGTTCCAAGTCCCAAGGTTAGATAGAGTTTCTTTTTAAACCCGTAATTCTTATATGAATACTAAGGAGAGAACCTGTGGTTTATTACAGTTCCACCTCAGACATTCAAAACATACCTTCACCACTACTGATTCAGGGTGTCACCTTTTCTCCTTTTGCATGCCAGGAGCTGAGAATACCATTCCTTCAAACAAAGACCTCTTACTATTTTCTCAAGCAGGAGCTTCACGGGTCTGAGATTGGAGGGCCACAGGGAAGAGGACTGTAGAGGAGGGAGAAAAGAAGGTGTGCGTATCAGGGCCTTCCTTAGAGTGTATGTCTCTCATGATTCTTGGCATCCCAGAGCTCTCAAGTTTCAAGTGAGCATCTTAGGTATGTGTGGTACAAAGCTCCCATTAAAACCAAAAGGATGTCGTATTCCAGCTAGTTTGGGATAGCTCCTGATCATCTTGACTTAGTTGTTAATTCCTAGAGTACCAGGAGTGGAGTGTAGCCTCTTCATTTTCATTTGACATACATTACATCGTATTGACTTTTCACTTCTTGGCCATAGTAACTATAAGCCACACCCATAAACCCCTGTCCCTGAAATTCATACAGAACTCTTCAGAAATTTCCTTTTCCCAAAATCTGTACTGGTGCCCCTGGATGTTATAAAAAATAGAAGAACATAACAAAGTTTCTGGATCCAAAAATGCAAGTTGATTTCTGGTGCTTTGAGTTCTGCCTGACCTTTCTGTTTTCAACTCAGTCTTCTAATTCCCTTAAGATTATGATTAAAACTAATTTTAAAGTCTAATTAAGATAAAATATTATCTTATTGCTTTCAGTATTTTAATTTTTGTATAAAAATAGCCTCTAAGAAAAAACAAAGACCTCCCTAGCCTTTGGGTAGGGAGGAAGAGAATTTTCATAATTTAGGGGAGAACTTTTACCCATCTCTTGTTTAGAAATGCAGGTCCTTATGGAAATTGCAAGGAGAGTTCCTTTAATGGATATTTTCTCCAGTCACATGAAGTGATAGCGCTGAGGGACACTTCATTGACCTGAGTTTTTGTATCAGTAAAGAAAGATGGAGTCACGTTTTCCTACATATTTTTTTCTTAAACCCTGTGTTCTTGGATTTCCGTGATTAGCCCCTGGTCTATATACTCAGAGCAGAAGATCTGAGAAATAGGGGAGGAGAAGGAAGAAATTATTAAGCGTTGAAATGAGACCGTTTCCTCTGACCACTAGTTTTTCATGGCTATTTGTTTATACAAGAAATAGCTACTCTGGCATAAATAAAGTAGGGAATTTCATGATTTTTGTTTGACTATATACATGCAAATACCTATACTCTCTAAAGCAAAAATAGTCATCACTGAATAATGTAGTAAATGAACTTCCTAGTATGGTCAGTGATTCAGATAAAGAAACCAATAACCAGAAAGAGGGGAATTCTTCAATGTCCTTACTGTCAAATACTTTTTTCATGGCAGTGAATCTTTACTTAGGAACTTATTTTAGAAAAAGAAAACTTATTTCAAATCTGACCAAGTGTAAATGTAGTCAATACATTTCAAGCTTGCATTTGGTAGCATAACATCACTCATTTTTTATAAATACTCTTGATATCTGAATTATTTTAGAAGATCTCTTGAGCACCAGTATACTTTCATTTGGGGTCTTTTTATTTAACTGGAGCACATACATCTCTGTGTTACATTGTAGGCAGGACCTGTTAAGTATTTAGGTACAAAAGTCAAAAATATTCTTGACTATAGCAAAAAAAAAAAAAAAATTTTTAAAGCTTGCCTGTGTAGTTCAATTATCAAAACATTATAAAAACTTCAGTGATAAAACCAGTTACTAAAAAGAGGTATTATAGACCATATGACAGAATTCCCATCTCCGGTACTGGGTTTTTTGGTTTGTTTGCTTTTTTACCTAGACTAGCCCATTTAACACCTGTAGAACTAATTCTTTTATTTTTAAAGATGTTCATGTTAAATTAGATGAATCCCAATGGTGTTCATCAAAGTTTTGAACAATGTTATTATAACATTTTGAGATAAAAGCATCTCTAAAAATGTGTGAATCTCTATTGTACTGATAAAAATAAAAATGAATTTTTGGAACAAGTGTAAATTTGCTATATGTGAAACATACCAGAGTTTTCTAGTTTTAATTCTGGTATTTAATGTTATAAATCAGTCATTTTATGAGCAACTGGTCTTCCCAGTTAGAAACCAGAAGTAAATAATATATGTATCTCATCTTCACATAATCAGCAAGAATAAATTACATAAGAGGAATTTTAGAGTCCTTAGGAAGAAAAAGGCTGCTTTCTGAATGTAAAATATTTACTTTACTATCATTCTTATCATGCAGGGGGTAGATGAAATGCTTTTTCTGTGTGTTTCTCTTAAGGCTGCCTTTCCTTAGGAAGAATTTTATGACTACAGGCTCAAAAAAAAAGTGGGGGGAGGTAGAGTTGTTAATATTCCTGAAAATCACAACCTAATGGAGCAAACTAATGCTGTGTCAACTTCCTTGAAGAAGAGATGACATTTTTGAAAAAAAAATCAAGTGAAATGCTTTAGATGTATAAGGTCATGTTCAAAGTTTTTATTTCTTCAAGTTTTCCCCTGTATTGCTAAAGAATAGCGATTACCTTGTATGGTATATGACAAAATACATTAAAAATGATATCTTCTATATAGAATTTTAGGAACAGAGTTTTTTTATATTTAAAGGTTTTAAAAAATTATGTCAATAGGGAGTTTTATGAAGTTTTTATTTGAAAATTGATTCAACAAGAAATAATTTCCATTTCAAATGTATGGTTCAGTCTTTGTATTCCAGTGACATTAAGAGATACTACTTTCAAAGTTTGATTGCCAGTGGGATTTTGTATTGTAATTATATTAGTAAAGAAGATTGATGACTTCATTATAAGACTTTTTATTTCAGAGGCTATGCCTATTTAATTTTGAAAATTTGAGAATTAAAGTAATAAGGACATGTACCCCCTAATAATTTCCACATCCAGTAAATTTAAAGTAGTATAATGAAACATAGTTTCTATAGTAAGACCAAATCACATCTGTTAAATATTCAACTAAGCATTATAAATCCAATTGGCAATTCACTTTCTCTCTGTAGATTTTTCTGACTGAATTTGTGCTTTCTTTACCTGATCTACAAATCACTCATCACATCAAGCTTTATTGAACAAGAAACTACTATTGTATAAAGTATACCACATGATAGTACTATATTTTGAATTTATTACAGACCATGTATGTATATTGCATGAATAAGGTTTCTGAAAAATCTCACTTCTTTTTAAACCATTTCTGTAGAAATTTATTTTAGGTTTCTGTGTTCTTTTGTCACATACCAAATGGAAGAGAGTTTTCAGGCATTTATCTAGATGCTTAAGTAAGTTCTAATTTTGATTTGAACTATCCTTGAAATTCATACTTACTAACTTAAACTTATGTTCATTGAGCATGCCACTATCACTATAAAGGCCTGAGCACCAAAAAAACGAGGATGTACAAGGACAATATCACTGGTAGAGGTAGGACCAGAAGTCATAATTTTTTGTTTGTTTGCTAGCATGCTCTCACACCATTTTTAAGTTCAGAATAGATAAAATGTGATTGAATCTTATCTTACTGAAGTTATACAAGAAAAATAAACTCAGTCATAGGTAAGAGTTCCATATGTTAAGTCAATTTGTTTATATAGATTTTCCCCTAGTATTGTTGAACCTAAACTCAAGAAGAAGTAAAAATGTATTCATGAGCAGAGGAGCATAGATAAAATCATGATAAATGATTTTCATCTAGATTAGAAGATACTAAGGCCTTGCTTTAATTTCCCTTGGAAATTCAGCATAG
Organism: Hydrochoerus hydrochaeris; assembly: GCA_004027455.1. Lineage (NCBI taxonomy): Eukaryota > Metazoa > Chordata > Mammalia > Rodentia > Hydrochaeridae > Hydrochoerus > Hydrochoerus hydrochaeris. The sequence goes on along the minus strand of PVLA01003570.1, from coordinate 75,547 downwards.
ATTATAAGAGTTTAATACTACATTTGCTCTTTGTTTAATACAGTCTTATTTACTCAACTAGACCTATAGTTATGTTCCTTTGGACACTTGACCTTTGCTTCAAAGGTCCACATAGTATTTTTTGCTCTGTAAAATAATGCTGAAATACTTATGTTCTTGTAATATCAAGGCAAAGATAAAATTGTAAATTTCATATTTTTCTCCTGGGTGAATTATCAAATTTGATTTCAGTACAGCAGGAGAGATGTTGAGTACCTAATAATAATTATCAGTCATAAGTTACTGTGCTTTGTTCATTTCTTTTAGGGCTTCGTAAGCTTTCTACAGTTATAAATATAGTGTGTATGTTAATATTTGCACAATACTAGGTTTCAGATTTTACCCTACAGTAATTTTTTTAAAAAATTCATCTTAGACTAAGTTAAAGGCCGTTCTAGAACATATTTTAAACAGATGGGAACCAGAAACTGTTTCTTATTGAAATGTATTTCAATTACCACTTGACAATTGTCTTCCCATAAGCTCTACTGAACAGAGGGATTTTAGAACAGTATAAATCGGGCCATAATTCCTTGGGACCAGAACCCCCTACTAGCAGGTCAGTTTGAGTACACCTTTACCTCCTTTAATAGAACAACAACCACTTACTTCACCATTTATTTTGTCTTCTTTTCCACTCAAAATTTTCTCAAGTCTAAAAAAAAGAAAATAGAATATAATTGTTCCAGATGGATTCAAATTCTCTTCATATAAATCTTCAAGTAAAGGGAAAAATGAAAAATTCCTCCCATGAAAATATTCATCCTAGTTGTCAGCATGAACACAGAAAAAAGGTAAATACATGAAAATATAAGTAATTTAAAGATTGGTGTCTTTATTAAGATTTATCTTGTAATCATTTTCATGTTTAACAAATTAACACAGAAAAAGAAAATGCACACAATCTTTACATTAATATGAGACTCTTAGCCCTAAAACATAATCTAAATGTGAAGAAAAGTAAATGCATGTAAATCATTAAGCAACTAATGACATTCCAAGAATCAGGATCTGAAACAAATAGGAAAAAAGGATCAGGAATATAATTATCCCAAGACTTCCTTAAAATATATCATGCCAATAACAAGATAATTTCACGCAACTGGATTGTACTTAAAATTTCAGCAAAGCAATTAGCAAATATTAATGAAGTATGATTTTAATATTACCAATCTCTTCATTAAAACATGAAATATTTTATTTAATGATCAGCAGTTCAAGTATATGAGAAAGTATATATTGGAGTGCATTTTTACAGCTGCAAAGAAATGTCTATTATTTAAATGAAATTTAATGTGTCCCTCTCTTTAGTTAAAATCTCATTAATGATTAATCAGATAATAATTACGAAGTTATTCAAACTGCCTTATAATGTGCACACTTTGTATATATTTTTAAGCAACTTTTTTTTTTTTTTTTGCTTTTAAGCATGTGAGAGCTATTAGTCATTTCCTATGGTTCTAGGACTAGATAAGCAGGAATAAAGATCAATTGAATGACAGCCCCAAACCATTTTGCCAGAATCTATCGTCCTTAGATGCACTGGACAGTGATTTGTCTCCCTGGTCCCTTTGAATCCTTCGTAGAATTCTTGAATGGTGTCTGGAACCTCTGGAGCATCCAGAACATTTATAACTATGGTTGTCAGCTCTTATGGTACATTAGAATCACCCAGAAGCTTTCAGAAAATACAAAGCACAACCTCTGGAAATTTCTGACTTACTTGGTTTGTAGTGAGGCTCATATGAAGTGCTTTTAAAAGAACTTAGGTAGCTCTGATATGTGACAAAGACTGGGAATTCTCAGCTTGTGTGGGTATATTTCAGCTTCATTAAAAGCCTAGACACAAGAATTTTGAAAGGCTGTAATATCAAATAGTATACAACTAGTTTGTTTACCCTCTTTGCACCTGAGATTTCTAAATCTCAGCAAGTACATAAGTTTTTAAGAATGCTTTTACTGTAACCATATACAGTGGTTGCATAAATAATGACAAAACATTTTAGTAAGGTCTTGAGATTTTTTTTCCAAGTGAACTCCTAAATCACATTTTGTTTTCATTAGAAAAGACATTTCATTGAGCCGCAATTGATGTCTTAAAAATCCAAAGCCTAAATAAGTAACCAGAATCCAATTGTAGTCTTATTTATTAAGGCCTTATTTTCATTCCTGCTTTATATTTGTGTTATAAGTCTAAGTGATATTGAAATAGTTTGAATGTAAAATTGTAAAATATTTAGAAGCTGAAAGTAAAGAAGAATTTACCAAAGGAAAAAAAAAGAGAGATGATTTACAAATCTGCTTTTCTAGACTACCAGGAAATACTTAACTACATATAAACTGTCATGGGGTATGTGATCCAAACAGATGTCTTTTTTAAGCACCTGTTAGAGTCCACTCTGCAATTGGCCCTTTAAATTGGATGGAGTTTTAATTTTCCAAAAGCAGTCAAGCAAGTTGGAATGTCAGAAATGCACATTTGCTGCTTATATTTCTGTGAAGCAAACCAGTTCCTGAATTACCATGCTGATCACTTGATTTTGTAGTTAAGAGAGAAATCTACAAATACCATTAAGATTGTCTAGCTTTGTTTAAAGAAGTTTTTTTAGAGGGAGTTGACTTAAACCGATGAAAAAAACATTATTTTTACCTTTTCAGGAGTCTGCTAATAACTAGCTTGTTAAATATGGAAACTGTAATGATAAATTAAAGAAGGATGAAACTTCACCTTCACTTTCATCACTCCCTAGTGGAGTCTACATTTGTAATTGAGTATAATAAAATAGCTAAAATGTCACATAGCTTATCACAAACATGACTATGGCTGACTCTATTCCAAAATGGACATACACAGGCTATATTAGTAGTGTTACATGGTGATTACCTTCATCGCGTCTATGTATAGTATAGTACTGAATCAAACGTTGTCAGGCTGAAGGTCATGGGTTATGCATAGCTGTTCAAATACTTTAGGTTTGAGACAGCTGAATTACTCTCTGACCGGCTTTAGTGAGTGGGCAGGTCATCTTCATCTTTATGCCTTCCTGCCCTTTCTAAAAATAGTAGGACCTTTAACAAGGAGATATTTTAAGCTGCTCATATTCACTTGTCTCATCAGAGAAGCCTATTCTGGCCACTTGCATGTGTCAAATTTACGTGTGTGCATAGACTTTGGAATACTAGCCCATACTTCTCACCACTCATATAAGAAACTGGCAAACGTAAAGGTCCTGGGATTGCTAGCTGAGAGTGTTGGCTACATGAGTTGGTAAACATAAATGAAAGGAAGACACTTTTTAAGAATGTGAATATGCTCCTGAAATCATCCATTTCAGACATTTGCACATCAGCCCTCAGTTTTTCGGATCTGTTTTCATAAGACCTGGCTGCGATTTTTCTTCAGAGACCTCTGCGATTGTGTCACTTTTAATAAATATTTATAGGAGGCACTGCCAGCCTGTGGATAAGGGAAACTAATGAGAAACTGCTATCCAAAATCTGAACGACAAAAACAAAGCCAAGCAAAACCAAAACCAAACCAAAACCAAAAAAGAGCAGCTCAAACAATTCGTGCTCACAAGAAGACATGTAGAAAAATACCAAGATGTAACTTTGATTTGATAACTGGATTTATCAGTCACTTGACTGGCATGCAGTGGGTACTTTGTATTTTTCTACTTTGAAAAACAATTGCAAATCTATGTTATTCTGCACAACTGGGACCAAAAAAATTATGAGTGTGAGAAAACAGAGACTCTAAATGCACAATGGAAATTAAGCAGGTAAACCCTGTTCCACAGTTGTGTCATTCCAGTACAGATGTACGTGGTACTCGTGTTTGCTCCTCTAAGAAATTTCCATTTTTTCGCATCAAAAAATCCAGATATGAAGCTGAAGCTGCATTCTTCGCCAACCTGAAGCTGTCTGATTTCAACATCATTGACACCCTTGGAGTTGGAGGTTTTGGACGAGTAGAACTGGTAGGTGGATTGTTCTTGAAATGATTTTGAAAGCTTCATCTTCCTTCTTGTGTTTCTCCTAATAACACTTCTTTCTTTTCTCTTTGTTCTCTTTTCATTAATTATTGTTGTTCCTAAATAATCACCAAATGCCCTCACAGAGGCATGTCTGAGTTTGCAATAATGTGGGCTATGCTATGTAACCTGTAGATTAACAATAGCATAAACATCAAGTTACTTTTTAGAAAACATTTTCATAGTAAGTAAAAGGTAAATACATTATATAATGAGAAGGCATAAAGAAGCTTTTACCCTATTGATAGTCTGTAATCCACATTTACTTAGTTCTGACAAGTACTCGCTAACTTATTATTCTTTAACTTGTTACAACAATTTAAATGTAAATTTCAGTACAGATAGAAGATTGGTAGATAGAGATATGAAATAAATGACACAGCAGCAGTAGCTAAAATTCTGTAGTTATTAGAACCCAGATTATAGTGACAATGAATGTTTTATAGAGTTTATTTCATACTACTTTATGTATGCAGCTAAGTGGTGAAGAAGATGGAGATATTTTTGTACAAGTTCATACATTAAACACATTTCATGAATGTGGTATAGAGAGCTTGTAAGTATGTCCTGATTGTGTTTGTTTTAGATAAAAACTTAAGAACTGACATCTTTTTCCAAAAATCAGGAAAAAAATATTCTGGTGACTGAGTTAGCAGCATTGCGAGCCTCTGTAGACATAAACCTTATTTGAGAATGCCGATTCATTCCCATCTTGCTGTGAATGCAGAGGAGTGAGTCCCTGATATCAGACACCAGTACAGTGTGTGAGGAACTCCCTGAGCCTGTGTGCAGTTCTGTAAACAGTTACTGTTGCCCTCTGGAGTCGGAAGAAATCCCTCTGTAAAATGCTATGACCCAAAGCTACTGCTGTTCTTAGTGTATTTGTGCTGCAAATGAGATTTTTGACTGTGACAAGCAGAAAACGTCTATTTACTTAAAAATTTCTGAGGAGATTTTTATCTAGGCATGGTGGCAAATGCTTATAATCCCAGCTATTTGGGGAGCTGAGGCAAGAAGATTAAAAATTCAAGATCAACTTCAGAAACTTAGTGAGACCTGGTATCAAAATTAAAAATTAAAATAGAATTTAAAAGCCTAAGGATATAGCTCAGAAATAGAGTTCCCTTGAGTTAAATCCTCAGTATCAATCAGTCAGTCAAAGAAGGTTCTAAAGCCATAAAGGGTTCCCTTAAATTTGCATTATAATTCCTTTAACAATGATTGTAAGATACTCTATAAATGCTACACTTTTGATTTGATGCTCCATAATATGCCTCTTACATTCTGGGTATTGTAAATTATGGGACTAAAAATAAATTACGGTTCTACAAAACCTCATAATGTTATGAATTATGCAATTTAATGCAGCCTCACATTTACGTTTTAAGGATTTTGGTTTGTGATGAGTTATAATTATTTGTAGAACTAAAAAAGATTTATTACCAACATTTGAACAGCTTTGATCTGGAGGTATTGAGACATACAAGCAGCAGAGAAGGTAACATTTAGGTTAGATTTCATGGTGTGTTCATTTACATAACTGCATGTACCTAAACTCCTCCACTGATTAAGCAGTAATAAAGGACAGAATTCCTCAGAAATTAATTTGGGGACTATTTGTTAATAGTTTCTTAAATATTTTTAAATATGTAAAGTATTTATTTAAATATTTAAATTTTCAAAGACTATACACAATTAAATTGGCGTTTTCATTAACAATAACAAAAAATCAACATGACAACCTTGTGAACTTCCAGAAATCTGATAACTTCAAGTTACCCAAGAAATATGTTACATATAGGAGTTTAGTTAGGATTTTTGAAATATGGAAAACATTGGTAATATTGAAAATAGCTTGTAATAACTGCAAACAACTCAAGATGAACAATTAAGTGCCAAGCTGATAGAGCAAAACATGTAGAAAATTATATGAAATATATATGAAAGGCACACACAACCAGCCACAAAATTAGGGTAAATTTAATTGTATAAAAAGTAATACAGGGCCAGGAATTTAGCTCAGTGGCATAAGCACCTGCCAGGCGAGGTCATGAGTTTGATCCTCAGTAACAACAACAACAACAAAAAGTAATATAGATTACTAGATGTACAAAAGCCTTGGGTTTAGTCCTCAGTACATGCATACAAAACTAATACAGTTTAAAAGGACAGAATATGTGTGTGCATGGTGTTATATACATGTTTCTCTGTCTATATATATATTTATACACATTTTGTATATGTATAATATTTATATTTATACATTTTTATATATAGCCTCCATTTTAGGAAATACTGAACAGTTCAGCCCACTCTGTCTCATGGATTTTATATTTTAATATTTTACACAAATGTTTATAAACCAATGAAATTCGTATCTCAAAGAATTAATTTTGGTTGGAAATATAGTCCATTTTGCAAGAACTTCAGATAGTACTGATGAATGATAAATCCTTTATGGGTCATTAGATACAATGAGTCCTTAGCAGGAGAAATAGCCTTACCCTTAACTTCTGTACTTCCATCTTATCTTGTCTTTCACATCCTAAAGCACATTGGAAGATAAGCAGAGTATAACAAATTATCTTCAATATTCAGTGTGGACCAGCCATTTTTGTGATCCCCATTTTATTATTTACTATTTTCCTGGTCTTATTAATTGCTAGGTATGAGAAGTATGACTTTTTAGTTTTTAAATGTATTTAGTGGTCCTGAATTTGTGAGACAGACCTTGACACTCGACTACAATTTTATACACAATTGTCATTACACTGAGATAACTACATCTTTACAGTGGTGTTGTTACCATTATAGGAAGCAGATGTAGAGCCACATTCTGTTGTGATTACAGAAATATTCACTCATCTTTAAGAATGACACATGCAAGATAATCTTACCAATATTACAGCGTGCTATTTATAAACAACATAATTTTCATATACACCCATTTCACATGTGCACATAGTGCTGAACATGTTAATATTAAGTGTGTAATACTTATACCTCAGACGTAGCTTAGCAAAAATGATCAGGCATTTAACATTGCAAAGTAGTACAAGTTATACTTTATAATACTACTTAAAAACTTTTACTCAGAGGTAAGTTTATAAGGTTATAAACTCTCCAATAGGGCAGGAAGGGTTTGGAAATTTGAAATTTTGAACTCTCATTTCTTGGTAGTGCTAAAATACAGTTTTTCATTGCTGTGTGACATACAGATTACCTTCCTGTGATTTTTGCATAATGATACACCTTCACAGAGCTTTTAGCATTACTTAATTTTTATTATTTGGCAGTATAGATAAATATAGGTAAAAAAGAAAATACAGATTAAAAAATGTATAAAATAGAAATATAGCTTTGTAAACAAAGAGGGAAAGAGGGGTTGAAGGGAGAAGAGTGGATTTAGAATAGAAGAAGAATCAGAATATATTACGTGCAGGTACAAATTCCCGTGATGACTATGATCATTATGTGTATCTAAAATATACCAATAAACCAAATTTTAAAAATATTTTCATGCAGGAGAATTTCTAAATAATTTATTTTCAATTTTTAGAGATGAAAACATAAGAAATGTAAATATTTGTTCAAAATCTTGTAGTACAGGTCTTACATGCATGAGAATTCTTAAGCTCACAGGTCTATTTCATAAAGACTTTTGGCGTAGCTGCCCTTAATTAATTTAATGTCAGATATGTCCCATTCACAGCCATGACCTTTGAGCTGCCTTTTGCACTGCTCTTTTTTCTGCTCCTTAGCATGCAACATGTTTTCTGTCCCTGTTCTTTATTTTCAAGAATGGATTTAAATGCAACCAACTGATAGAACATCTTCCAGAAGACAGCATTCTAATATTACTTGCAAAAACAGAAACAAAAAACCCTTACCCCCCCCCAAAAAAAAAAAACAAACCAAAACAACAACAAAAACAAAAAGCAAAAAAACAGGGTTCTCTCTCTGGTGGTCTACAGAGATCACTAGGACCTTGGCTATTGCACCACTTGTGGCTTCGCTTCCTGTCTTGCCTTCACAGGCTTTCTCCACCCTCTTGGTAACCCCTGTCTTCCCTCTGCATCACTGAGTTAGTCATGAGTGACTTCACTTTTTGTTTTTAGTCATACTGGGGATTAAACTCAAGACCTTGCGCTTGCCAGGCAGGCACTTATGCGGCTGAGCTAATTTCCCCCTCCTTTAAAAAAAAAAAAAAATTACTCACTAATGCTTCAACCAGGTCATCCTCTTAATTTACAAGGGATGATTATAAAATAAGATTAGTTCTATAAATCATAAGTGAAAATGAGTCCAATTGCTTTATGGTCAAATTCCTAATTTATCTTTGTCAGAGAAATGCCTGCTTCAAGGATAGAGCTGTACAAATCAAGGACACACTGGTTTCTAATCTGGCATTACTAAATAGTAGTTGATTTGAATATTAGAAACTGAAACTATTTACTCAGGAATCCAAATGTCTTGCATACCAGAAAACCATACTTGAATAAAATGTAGAAACAAATATATATAATCCATCCTTTTGGATTATATTTTTTCGATATTAGTTACTATATGGGGCAATCAAGAGCTCTAGTTAATGTATAAATTTAAAAAAACTATTACAGTAAAAGGCTGATTGACATTAATCCCCCTGGAAATACTCCCCCTTACTTCAAACATATTTATCTCATATGTCTTTTACTATATATGCTCAAAAAACCTAATTTATCATATTTTTAGATCATTCCTTGTATATCTTTGTAGTAACACAAAATTTAACAGAAACTGGCTCTTGGAAGTCACAGTCTACAACCATGTGTATTCAAAAACCCCAAACAAACAAACAAACACAATACACAGTCACAGTCTACAACCATGTGTATCCAAAAACCCCAAACAAACAAACAAACAAACACAAAACACAGTCACAGTCTACAACCATGTGTATCCAAAAACCCCAAACAAACAAACAAACACAAAACAAAACAAAGAAGTCGTAGCAAAGTACAAAGAGCCACAGGCTCTGTGCATGGAGACACAAGATTTTGTGGAGGAAGAGGAAGGTGGTATTTTGAGGGCAGATTGAGAGTTAAGGCTTTAATATGAGTAACTAATGCATTACAGTTCATAGTTGTTAAAATGAAACAACTAAGAACAAATGTTCATTAATAGATAATATTACTTCCTTACTAAAAATAGCCTTTTGTTTGATGCCTACTGTATAATTTTCAAATTGCTTTTGCAGCCATCATGTAATCCTGCCCTTATAGCTACCCTGGGAGCTGTGGGAGGAAAACACAAGGTGTGTGATCCACATGTCACAGGAAAAATGTCAAGAGCAACGCATATGAATGCTGTGTCTTTATAGTCATCAAAGAATTATTACTTCCCAGAACTAAATTTTAAACTAGAAGTTTTTGTGTTGTTATGGCTTGTAAAAATATTTAGATTCTTACCACTGCCACCAAGAAATCAAGTGTTACATCAATGTCACATGTATATTTAGGCTGAGAGAAAGATTCAAGAACCAGAAGTAAATATAAAGCTTCAATAGAGAGCCTGATAGTCTCCTGTGCTCATCTATTTCTGTCAAAACTTCAGAGATTCCAGCTTCTGTAGCTCATTTGTTGCTCCCATTTTAGTGGCAAAATGTATGTGAAGAAAAAAACAAGCAGACAAAATAGTAGGGGGGCTAAAAGCTGGAGCTCTGGAATTAAACTCTCTGACGTAGGGCTTACTGTAGCCTGCACGCTTAGTCACTAAACCTCCTTAGCCTCCGTTTCTTCATATGTAGAGTGAAGGTGATTATCGAATATATGCTTTACAGTGTTGCACAGATTAACTTAATTAAAATTTCCAAAACAGTGCCTCACACATCGCTGTAGGTCAATGTGTTGCCAATGTTGTTGTTTTTATTATAATAACAACTGTCTTTTAATATTAAACTAAGCTAATGATAACTGTTTTCATATATCACTTTCAGTTACACCCATAGGAAAGTAAAGGAATTCGAAGGCTTTATTCCTTTTGTTCCCATTGGTAGGCCAAGCACTGAGAGTACAAGTATTTCTCCAATATGAGTTAGATCCTGAGGTTTTCAAAAATGACCTCTCATAATAGCATCTATTAAATTCTCCCGAAGTGCTAGGGCTCTTTATTTTCTGTTGTACCATGAGAGGAGATGGGAAACAGTTTTCAATCTTCCCCACACTGAGCCTGTATGCACCTGAAGTAGTCTGGGTGTATTTATCCATTTCTCTTCTGAATTGTAAAGCCCCACCTCTAATCTCTCCATGGGAATTCATTTTTCATGCATACTGCTGGATCATATCCTAGCACTTCATTCTGGAATAAGAACAGGCTCCTGACAACAGCGCTGCTAAGGTGACTTCTCATCCCTTCTGTGAATACAGCCACAATTGTGACTGCTGCAGTTGGATTGCCATGGAAAAGCAATGGGACAGCGCATTGCAAAAATCTCCCCATGTTCCCACAAGCACATTATGTGTGACAGGGTCGCCAAGGCACACATATATATCATTCTCCCAGCATCTTAGGCAGCCACCTGGCACTTTGCAGAGAATCAGGTTTTAAGGGTGATGTAAACCACATGAAAAAAAGTAAGAGACTGAGGTGATTAAGCAAGAAATTAAGTGATAAACCCATCACTCAGTCAACATTTTGTTTCATCATTATAAAAGACAAAGGGCTGAACTCCAAAGAGAAATCCTATGTAAAATGAAACATTTCAGGAGGTTCTTCTGGCCCAGCCACACAGCAGTGAAACAGGGTAGCTGTGGGATCACTGAGGAGCCTCCGCCATCTGTGCCCACAGTGATTTATGCTGCGGAGGACGATGCCTGGGGAAACCCTGCTGCCCTAAGGCCTTGAGTCCTCCGTAACTAAGGCGAATGGACACTGACCACTGCTCAAAAACTGAGACTTTGCATGATTTTAACACAATCTTTTTCCCAACCACACTCTCCTTGCAAGGTTACTATGCAAGGTTTCACCTGATGCTAATTCTTTAAGAGAATCATTGGGAATGGTATTTTTGGTTTCTAGGAAAATAAGTTATGTAGATAGCTAGTGAAGATTCAATCTAATAAACACTAATTGAGCCATGCACAGCACTGTAACAATATATTGCAGCTTCTTAAATAACCACAAATCAGTTTCTAGACAGAAATTATGATAGTGAAGTCTCCCTTTCTGTACTTGGACAGACAAAAGTAAAATAAGATAATGCCTTCCTTTATCTTGTTATCATAGAACATATATTATTTTTACAATGATAATTGCTATACAATTTAGACTACATGAAAGACAACTTATAGAACAGTTACTCTCTTATATATGTTGTGACTCTATAGGAATTCTATATACTTACCAATTGAAGTCCATGTTTTTATTAAAATATTTCAAATTAGTATCCTGCCATAAGATAGTATATTAACAGTTCCTCTTTTAAACCTCCCTGTGATTCCAGAAAGGTCATTCTAATCTAAAAAGCACTGTAAATATCTTTTGAGGGACTAAGATAATTGGTAATAAAAGAGTACATCAAGAAGTTAATATTTAGGTCATATGCAACTTTTTCTTTTCTGTGACATATATTTTTTTACCTAGTAAATTTATGAATGTCACCTCAAAAGAGTTAAAACCATAATATTACAGTTATACATGGAGTAGCACAACTCACAATAGCTATATTTAGAAATGGCCTGGGCTGGGGATTTAGCTCAGTGGCATAAGCACCTGCCTTGAAAGCACGCAGTAGTGAGTTCGATCCCCGATACAAAAAAAAAACAAAAAAAAAAACATGGTCTATAGGACCATCAACAAATGAATGGACAAAACAATGTAGTGTAAATACATAGTGGAGTACTACTCAGCCCTAAAAATATAAGCTTGAGTCATTTTTAGGATAATAGATTTTAAGGCCAAAATGTTATATGAAAGAAATCAGGTACAGATGATTGAGTATTGTGTGGTTTCTCTAATATGAGAGATCTAAAATATAAATGATTTAAAAGGTAAAATAGGTATGTCTCATGCACCCATGCTCTGCTTTGGAGTGCATCCTATGTCTAACTAGGAAATCGTTCTCATGACTCAAAGTGTAAAATAAAGGGGACAGTAGGAAACACAGAGGAGGAATCTGTAAAAATGGGAAGGAGATAAGGGGAAGAAAGGCTTCAGGTCAAGCCTGAACAATGGTCAGGATGTGAAATGTGTGTGCGAATTCCCCAAAATGAGTGCAATTCATGAATGCAATGTATGCATTGCAAATATGTGGTAATAATAAAAATTATGCATACAATATCTACCCCCCAAAAGAAAGAATGAAAATCCCCAGATAGTCTTTGTGGAATAGGGAAACATTAAATATGATTGCTGCCTTTAAGAAAGGCCTGCCTTCTTCTCTTAAAGAGATAACATTAATGGATTTGAAAACTGACAAACAAAATCCTTTAATACTGGGTTGTATCATAAATTATGAAAACAGTTCTCAGTATGTTGGAAGGGTGAGGTCATTTGGAGCTGATAGAGTAGAGAAGGTCCACAGAGGATATTCAGAACTGAAGCCAAGGTTGGAGAATAGGTTGGGATTTAAGTGGACAGATGGGAAGAGGCCACTCCAGGCAAAGGTTACAACACAAAAGGCCACATGGTGTCACAGGATACCAAAGCAAGTGGCCAGATTCAAGTGAAGCTGTGGGAAATATTGCTAGATAGGTGATCCTGGGAGTATGACTGTATTCTTAAAGAAGATTAGACTTGCAATGAGTAATAGGTGTTTCCTTAGGTTACTGAAAGTTTGCAAACACAAACTCAGCTATGAAATGAAAGAATGCATCAGAAGGTGACTCGATGAGCTATTTTTAGGTTGTACTGCTCCCAGAAATAAACAACATAATTTTTCTTCTGACTAAAATAGTTTAGTTGGTGCCAAGATGTAGTGCACATCCCTGCAAATTTTGTGTAAACACTTTATAAGCAAGATCATACTCCACGAGATGGGAAAACAGTTTCTTTGTGTGTATTAATAAGTAAGAAAATAAACGTGATCTTTTACATTAAATTAAATGGTTTAATTTTGATTTTGGGAAAAAATATGAAACAGGTAAATCTATGTGATTCAGACTAGTTCATCAGCTAGGTACATTAAGTCTATGGCTAATTCATACTCTGCAGCAAATTCCTTTGCAGTTCACTGTGGGATTGGGGAGACAGTTGGTACACAGGAGGCCAAGTAAGGAAGTGAAAGTAGTTAAAGCCACAATTCCATTACTACCATAATATTAGAGATTACAGCCAAGAACAGAATGGTTTAAATGTTCAATGTGACCATTTTTATAGACTGAGCTAATATAAACCCTGAACAATACATACCAGTAGAAATGACTTAAATTACTTAACTACACTTGAAATAAATTTATATTTATAAAAATCTGATAACCTATTTTGAAATACAAAAATAGAAGGAAGGAAGAAGTTGCACTATCTTAAAAACTTAACAGAAAGGGTAAAATTTGAGGATAGCATGATTAATAAATTAAGATGTAATTATAAGCAGTTGATTAAAATTTTTCTAGTATGTAACAGTGAAAATTTATAAAACAATTTTTGCCTTGTATCTCATAACTAGGACTAGAATACAAAGCTTCATTCTGAGATAGTCCGAACTATGTCAGAATGAGATTTGAATTTTGCAATATATGTGATTTTTCTGCTTCATTTCAATTTGCTTTAAACCTTCAAAGTCAATAAATAAAAGAAATGGAAATATCAATATATGATACTGAGTTCCACTTATGTAAAGTTTTAGGTTAAAAGTGCACTTTGTCAGAATAAATTAAATTGTGTGAGATATTGAGGTCCTCAAGTTAGAAATAAATAGGCAAGTTTTCAAAATTGATAAAATATATTTGTATTTTTATATGTGTGAGATTGTGCGTAGAAATTAAAGTGTTGGATAAGGGAAAATATATGATTGTTTGACAAAGGAAAATGAATTTAAAGTGAGTATAAACCTCATTTTTAATAATCATTAAAATAAAATTAATTAACACAGATATTAGGGAACAAAAATTTTATTCTTAAAGAATAATTTTTAGATTTCACTTTTCAGCAATCTTCAATTAATGCACGCAGCATAGATGACCTTTTTAATAAAAATAAATCAATATTAATTCTTGTTTGAGGAAAATCATGCATATTCTCTGAAATCAATAAAAGTGATTTCTGTGAAATAGTTCAATTCTTTACACCTTGTGTAAACAAAAGAAGCATGTTGTTGACTATAAACTAGAAAATTAAATGACTTTATGTAAAAAAAAAATCTATCCCTTCTATAAAATAGTTTTACTTTCTTTGCCCAATTGTAATTTAATAAGATAGTTGTTTCCTGATATTTCTTGTGACAGCTGTAGAACTGACATTGTCTGAAGACAAGTTAAGCATCCAGTGGGATTGCTGACATTTTGGATGTGGGGTTAAGTTGAATTGTAGTAAGGAAAGCAAGGGTGGAAGGGGGAGAAACCTTCTCTTGATTGTTTGCCACTTGTTCAAATGAGAATAAAATCAAATGCAGAGGCATAAAGACACATAAGACACCATCTTAGATTCCTTTTTCTGAAGATGGTAGATTGGTCTACCCTCCTCCTTTTCTTTTCATTCTAATAACTTCTCAAAAGTTCTTTACCTTATCCTTATTTATATTAAATATGGGTTAGTTAAAACACAGACCACTGCATATTGTTTCTAGATACTTACACAGATAAAGACAGCCAAACATACAGCCCAGGCTAAAGAGACCCAATCATACATAAATGGCTTTATTGTTGCTTTACCCCTATAACTCAGATTAGTTGTTGAATATTTTGTGCTATTTTGTGTACATAAAAGTTGCCATTTTTATTTATGCAGCCATGACAATTATGGATCTGCCTAGAGACCGTGATGCCTTCAGGGCTTGTTCTTGTTCTTAGGAAATCTCATGTTACTTTTACTTAATGTCATGTTGTGTGAGGAGCAGCAACATAAAACAGACTCATCCCTTTATGTGTGGGGTTGAGCAACAAAGAACATAGAAACTCTATCTCCCAAAAAAAAGACAGAATCTGTAAACTTGAGTTGGCCATATGTTCAAAGTAAACCGATCGCGTTTCCTGAAGCTACATTTGTATTATTCAGATATTTCCCCCTTTTCCTATGTTGCATTCCACTTGGGAAAGATTTTTTTGACCATTTTCATAAGGTTAAATGTAATTAACATGTTTTTTAAAATATATGTTTATTATATCAAGTCACAGATACGTTGAAACTTCTAGAAAGGACTTCAAGTCCTTAGAGTTAATAGCGTTTAGTACCTTGTTTCCAGAGAAGTGGCTTGGGGCCCAGTGAGATTATGATTAGTGATACACTTATTATGTGAAAGGCACTATTACTGGAAGGACAGGACCCAGGATTCTGCCGTAAGATTTTCCTAGCTGACTACATTGCTATTGCCCTGTAGTGTTACCTTATCTGAATGAAGGCATAAAGGGACTCACCCTTCCCTACCACATGGAAGTATAATTGGAATTATGTTATATAGGACTTTTGCATAATGAAAAATATAATACTGACAATTTAAGCCTTGACTTTAAAAAATTGATGTTTTTACAATGTAGTTTTAGAGGCAATTTTCTTTTAAAATAATACCTATGCTGCAAAATGGAGGATGAACTTTTAAAGGTTAAACAGATGAACACGTGTACACATGGGCCAATTCATGAGCTGTGCTACTGAGCCAGTATCAACCTTGCTTCCAAGGGGTGGCAAAAAAAGTTAGGTACAGTAGCTGACAGACCTTTCAAAGCACTGGCTTAACCAGCTAGAAAGTGAGCATGAATTTAAAGACAACCACCAGATGTGGCTTCAAATCCTTCAAAAATGCTGATGACATTTGCTTTGCATTTTTAGTTAGTATTATTTTGGCATCAGCTGGAGCCTAACAATTAAGACTTGTCAAAATCTATGTTAAAATCTCCCATCTTGACATTCAATTTGTCCAAGTATACAGTCAATCAAATGTCAATAAAAGGCTTCACAGTGGAGTCAAATTTTGCTATAAATAAAACTATGAACACTTCTAATCTGTAATATAACACACAGTACTATCTTTATAAAATAAAAAAGGTTTTAAGTATTAGAATTTTCTTGTGAACTTTGTAGAAATGTTGCAAGAAACATTGTTGCAATGAAACGTTGTAAGAAATGTTAAAATTGCTGTGGCATAAATTTCATCAATCTTAACTTTTCTTCAGCTTGACCATACTTAGTACATTGACATGAATTGAAGTGGAGAAAGGGATGGGTGTAAAAGGCCTTCAATCTGTCATGATGCTTATTTTAAGGAAAATATTTTGGCCTACTCAGACCATTTAACTAAGAAGCACGTAAGAATAAGAGCAGTTAATGTTCACTGAATATTCACTGAATATTAACTATTCCAGATACACAGACTCGGTTTATATCAACTCCATAATTAACCCATGAAGATTTGTCCTGTGTGAGAAGATGGGAAATAGGAAACCAGAGAGTTCGAGGAACTTGTGCAAGATCATAAACCAAATAACAGCTGAGATTCAAATAAAGCTATTCAAATGTAATACAAGCACACCTTCCATCAGTGCCTTACCCTGGGCACCTAGCAGGTCAGGATAGTCTGCAAAGGAAAGTAAACCTGGAGAATATGCTAGGCCAGCTGGACCAGAAGGTGTTCCCGGGCATCAGAAATAGGAAAAGTATCCATTCCCCCTCTTTGCTGACCTCTATCCATACTTTAATTTTATATCTTTAGGGACCTAATACACAATAATAAAAATCACTATTATTTCAAATCAGCACAAGTGGATTCAGTATAACTAATCTGGTAACAGAAAAACAAAAGGCAAACTAACTTTCACTTCACAAGTTATCATAGTTTAATTTTGTTAAAAACTTTTATAAGAAAACATATTATCTTACACTCACTAAGTATAAATTGCTGTATGTTAAACTGAGAGCTCATAATGGAAAACAGTAAATAATAGGAAATCTCTTAAAGAAATGAGGTACAGGGGATTTAGCTCAGTGATGCAGCACATCACTGGCAAATGTGAAGGCCTGAGTTCAATTCCCAGAACCTCCTCACAAAAAGAAATAAATAGTGTGGGGCAGCACAAAAGTTGATTGGGTTTTTATGTTATATCAAGATCATTGTATTCATGGAATTCTAATAGAACTGGAATTACTTTGAGAAGTCATAATAAATAGCTATTCAAATTTAACACACACTTTCAAAATGTTTTCTATAAATAGTTTTATTTTTACTCATCATAAAAGAGATGTGAATTATGTAATGTTAATCAGTTCAAAAACTCAAAAGAAGCAAAAACTAACACTCTCCCTGAAAGAAAATCATTGTTAATATACTGATGAACTTTTGATTCATGAGTTTACTTTAGATATTGATATAATTAGATATATAGTAATATACAAATATACTATTTAAGGTATAAAATGTATCCTAGTGATTAGTATTATATATAAATTTATATGTATATATATATAACATATATGATAACAAAAAATTTATATGATATGTGTATCATATATATGGATTAGTTTTCCAAAATATTAATTATAACTATAATATGCCATTTTTATAACTATTGCATACACATACCATAAAAATAATTATCCAAGATCCTATTGATGGGGATTTGGATTTTTCTGATACAATGTTCAGTGGAACACACTTAGTGGTGTTTGGGAAGTTGTCAGTTTGTCAGAAGATTCCTGGGAACATGTTGGCTTTACCCAGAGAATTGCCTTCAGTCGGTATTACAGACCACTTCTGCGGCTGGGCTCACAGAGTGACCGTCAGGTACTCTGGCGCCTTGGTTAGGAAGCTGAGTTCTGAGACTCTGTCGGCCTTCCAGTGTAACATGGTAATGGAGATCTCGAGTGAGGACTGTGTTCTAAGAAGTGAAGTTTTTACAGAGAACAGAGAGGCTTCAAACAACCCCTATAGCTTTTGTTTACTTTCTGTGCCACCTGTCATCGCTCTCTTCCTACTCACCTTACTGACTCCTCCTACGATTCAAGCAGTCCGGTGCCTCACTCACATCCCTGATGAATCGGGAAAGTGGTGAAGCACCTTCACATGGTAGAGAGCCCAGGAATGGTATGCACCTTTGCCTATTCCTTCACATCACATGCCTGCCATTAGTAAAAGTTAAATTGAAGTAATAAATACCTGACTCACCTTTTCCCACAGAGAGCCTACATTTAGAAGATCCCATTAAACTCTGGTTTGCAAAGCATCAGTCATAATATTTTAATTGTTTTGTATTCAACTGAAGAAAACCATCCTATTCTGGGAATAGTTTAGGTCTAAAAGACCTGATCATGAATGCAATTCCACCCCTCGGTAGCTCAGGGAAATATATGAGTCTTTGTTTCTCTGAAACAGAAACATTTTGAAGAGCAATATTGGATTTGTCCTATTTAGTGTAGATTTGCCGAGCAGGGCAAGCGTGCAAGCAAAGAGACCATGAACAATTGCCTGTTGTTTAGTGACAATATCATTTAAGATTCAGACCATGAAGCTCTTTGCCTTATCCTTGGCAAGAAGTGGGACTCAGAGCTGTTAAGCAATTGGCCCAAGAGTTTGAGAGAGGCTGTGTAGAGTCAGAACTCAAGTCCAGACCTGTGACCATCCAAGGTGAACTCTTTCTTCATACCTTATGCACATTTGAAAACTCTACAGAATAATTTTTTACATTAGACATTTGTACCACAAAAGCTTTCTCAGTTGTTTAACAGGGTGTGACTCTGGAGGAGAAATATGATTTCTTTTCTGAATTGTAAGCCTCTGGCAGTTCATTTGTCATTTCACTCTTCCTGTCCATCCAGATTTCTTTTAGAAGTGAGTTTCCACATTTTGTGATTATGAGCTGCAACAGAATTCATTGGTATCCTACTAGTCAATCATCCCTTAGAGTTGCTACAAAAGAAAAATAAAAAACACTTTCACAGCACAGTAGAGGGCCGTTAGCTGTTAATGACATTTTCAAATTTCCATTTTCTCCTCTAACCTGTCATACCAATTTACAGCAAACTGGAGCTCATTTATTTGAAGCATCCTCAAGCTTGCTTCTAAGGAACTTGCCATGTTAATTATATTCTCTCAGATTGAATTCAATTTGTGTATGTATGTATGTATGTATGTATGAAGAAAACACAAGAAGTTTGCTACTCCTGTAGATAAAGCACTAAATAATTCACAACTAAGGAGTGGAGAGCTAGACTTCAGCTGAAAACCAGCAAAAGTTCTCATTAGTTCTGAGTAACATGGGCTGCATAGTATTGTCTTAAGGAAAGGTGATGCTCAGGAACACTTGATAACTTCCTTATATTGATAATTAGGTAATTATTCTATTATGTTCCCTCCTTCCCTTGCAAGTCACCTTGTTGAGATTTCGGACAAGAGAAACACAAGCAGTGTGTGTGTGACATATGGCACCTGGAGGACCCAGCCCTCCTCCAGAGCGACTGGAAGGCATGTCATGCTGCAGCTGAGTCCCAAGCACCTCAAGGGCACTGAGGCTCAGTTCAGTTCTCTCCAGTTAATACACAAAGGAGTGAAATCTGAGATAAAAGGGTATCAAAGTCATCATGCCTGTTGGAGAAAAACATGGTTTTCAAAAGCTCTTGGAGGCAATCTTGGTACAATTTTTTTTTCTTTAACTGGAGGAAGAGAAAAAAGATTGAGAAGTGAAAAAAGAAAAATAACAATACAGTATATACATCAACAGTTCATCAACAGTTCATCAGAGACACGGGTCAGTAACTGAATTTCATGGTTCAGATTTGCAGCTTAGGAGTAAGGACAGAGCATGAGCAAACCCAGAAGGAGAAAAGCTATAACATGTACTGAAACACATTGTATGCACTGAAACAGTACCATCGACAGAAAGTGTATTTTTTTTCTTCTAGTCCATGTGGATAAAAAAAAGCAATTTGGAGTCTAATCAGTTAAAATTAGATGCATGGGATGCAGAGGAGTGATAATGGACAGAGGTTTTGAGCAGTGAAGTGTTTTGTTGTTGTTGTTATTTTTGTTGCATTGTGTTTTGTTTTGTTTTGTTTTGAGACACAGTGTCACAGTTTAGGCTGTCCTTGAACTCACTATGTAGCCTAAGGCTAGCCTGGGCCTTGCAGCAACCTTTCTGCCTCAGCCTCCCAACTGCAAAAATTACAAGTCTGTGCCACTGTGCCCAGCAATTTCTGAGTTTTAAACTCAGTGGTTCTAGCAAGAATTTTCTGCATGTGTGACTTGGGAGTAGTTAGGGTTCATTTAAGTGTTCCACATACCTATTAACTCCAGGATAACAATGCTTTCTCTGTTATACTAAACCTAGAAGCCGTTCTTCATGCATTCTGTCACTTTTCTTGAAGGTCCAGTTGAAAAGTGAAGAATCCAAAACATTTGCAATGAAGATTCTCAAGAAACGTCACATTGTGGACACAAGACAGCAGGAGCACATTCGCTCTGAGAAGCAGATCATGCAGGGGGCTCATTCCGACTTCATAGTGAGGTAAAGAGCTGCCCTGCACCCTCTAGTGTCAAGCCGGCCACAACACCCGCTGCCACTGCTGCCCGGTGACAAGGGGCCACTACATCCACTGCCACTCCTGCCCACACTTACATATCATTTATACAGAGACACTTGAGGGTTGTTGATTAAAAAATAAAGTTTGAGTCTATCTTTTATTTTTTAAGAGAATCTGATTCTTTAAAACAAGTATTTTTTTCCTAAAGGAGGCATCTATTTCCAACATTCCGTTTTCAACCTGTTACCTATAACACCACCTTGACAGTGATGCTTACATCACCAAATATTTAATATTTTGAAAAAGTTTTAAAGAACAAAATGACAGCTGATCCTTTCACCTCAGTATTTTGGGAGCACTAAGAGGATAATAGGGAGCTTTTTATATGCTGGAGTAGCTTTTCTAACTTGCCAGTGGCACTTACAGAAAATAAGATATAAATGTAAGTGAACAGCATGTGAAATTCATACATAGCTACACATACCAAAATTTAATCTATTTTATATCCACATACACAGCATGTTTATCACTACTCAGTGTTGCTTAAAGATCCATGCTTGAAACATCAGCCAAATTGAAATTGAGAGAATCTCAAAATCACCCTTATCCATCATCATTTGGATTAATGCATTTCAAGGGAGATACTAACCCTCTGCATGCAGCATGGAGGTCTCACTCATGAGGCACTGTCTTCCTTTCCCTGTTTGAAGAATTATGTCTTTTCATTCTTCCTCCAAATTCCATGTGGTACTGGCTGTGGTGGTGCACAGCTGTAATCCCAAAAGTCAGGGGTCTGGTGCAGGAGAATTGCAGTGAATTCAAGGCCAGCACGGACTATTCAAGGGGTTCAGCCACACTATACAGAAAAGCTCTGTCTCAAAAATCCCAGAAAATTTAGAATATGGCAAGTCAAGAGACTGTAATCTAGGCACTCAAATTTATATGATTCACAATAACTTTAAAAATCCCCCCATTTAGCCTGTAGTGAATAATTCACTGCAATGCTAATAACTAGAATTAGCCTGACTGTATAATAGAGCATCAGAATTTATTCCTCTTAACTGTAACTTTGTACCACAAATATATGAGGTGATACAGATGCTAAATACCTCTCTTGACTATTAGTGTACATATATATGTATCAAAACATTCTACTGTATGCCATAGATATGTACAACCATGTGTAAATTAAAGAACAAAATGAAGGAAAAATGATTTCTTAAAGTTTAAAAAGTTACATGCTTTTAAAACACAACAGTTTTCATAACCTTTGTTTTCTGGTTTGCAATTCGCAGGCTTTACAGAACGTTTAAGGACAGCAAGTATTTGTACATGTTGATGGAAGCTTGCCTGGGCGGAGAGCTCTGGACCATTCTCAGGGATAGGTAGGAGAGCCGGGAAACGTTCGCTCTGTCTCGAAAAACACAGTTGTCTCTGACACTCTGTAAGAAAAATAAATCACTATAAAGTACAAATAATTTTATGTATATTTCACATATGTTTATATTTTAAAACATAAGGTCTAGCCCATTTTATAAATGAAATGTACTGTAACACATTGAAACTGATGTTATAAGCTTAATCTACCATAAAAAATGGTACCTGGGAAATTATACATACAGGACATAATTCATGAATATAAAACCAAATTGAACGCATTCTGAATTTTTCTGGAATTCAGCGCTGTGATTTAAGTTGAAGAGAGAGGTAGCTATTTTAAATTGAAGAGACTGGATTAATTATCAGTTTATTTGATGCCCTCAGTGTTTAGAGGGGTAATCTGCTTTTCATCACACTAAGAATTTTTTCAAGGAAACTCCCCCCCTACTTTTCACTTGTCTCTGCTTTCAAAATTAACACAGCCTGTCACCCAGCTCTTTCATTCCTTTCTACTTTGGAGGAAAAATTTGTTTATTTGCAGTATTTCATACAAATAATCTGATTTAGATTTACCTTTTACCCTTCTCGGGTGAGTAAACTTTGTCTTCATGGTGCTTTTTTTTTCTGATTATACAAAATCATTGTGTCTTAATTCTTCATCTAATATTTATATAACAAATGAGTTGTATTTTTTAAAAAAATTAGCTTATAAAGTGTCTTGGGATATTATTATATAATTATTATCTATACCAAATGTTCATTTATCTAAAAAAGCATAATTTTATTTACCTGTAAATAATTTTTTGATCATTTCCTGTGGGTGATCTACTGATTGTTCAGAAGTCATCTCTGTGCTTTTGAACATTCCTCTTCAGACCATCTATATTTCTCTTATTTGTGCTGATCCTGTCACTCAGACTGTCCTTCACTGGTGAGATCTTTTTGAAACCTAGCTGGAGATAGCCCTGATGCTTCCACAGACCATGTAGTGGTTGACATTTGTTACTTTGTAGATATCTCAGAGTAAGAACAAGTAACTCTTTATAATCTTTGATTTAAAGCTTAATTCCCACTGATGTTCTTACGGAACTTTCACATCATCGTATGATAGGCTCTTTCAGCTCTTTTACTCCCATGACTTTACATGTATCAAATGGACATCTTTTCAGTGCATTATGTTCTGTTACACTAGTGTTAGACTTTTAAAATTGTAGATAAAGTCATATAAGGGAATGTATCCTGTTTGCATTGGCAGAGAGGTTGGCATCTATACTGTTCTAAGCTATTATACCCTAATATTATGCTGTTAGTTAATATCTGAGTATAGATTATACAGCAGGCACTGTGGTGAGGATGGTGATTGCATGATAAAGTAGATGCAGTCTCTTTCCTCAGAATTTACAGACTGTTTCAATAAGTTAGAATTTTGGCTTGTTGATTAATTTTTGGCACATCATACTATAGTTTTACTGTATTATTTTTTGATGTGACATTCCAATATATTGATTCCCCTGAAATTTGTTCCCTATTTTTAAAATTAGAATAAGACGATATTTACAGGTGGGATTAACTAGGAAATCAGTGTGGAGCCTCACAGAGAAAGGACCAGCTATTTCCCTCGGCTTTTTAAAACTTTTATTGAGTTTCTTGATTAGATTGACAGTATCAATGGTGATAAAACGCAATTTACAATCAACTCGTGTCATCATGCAGGCACAGATATCAATTTTTAAATGATTTTTAAAAATAAGTATCATTTCACATTTTCCTCTGACTTGATTTTACATTTTGTTTGGTCATAAATGGAAGTCGAGGCTTCTAAGTCAGAGGCATATTGATTTGTAGGGCTTTTTGTGAGACAGCAGCTTCTGTCAGAGGAGAGGATAAAGGGAAAACAAACAGTGAGCCTTCCTCTCTTAACTGCACAGGCTGATTTTTTGGCCCTTCCATTTTTCTTGGGTTAATCTTCCTTAAATTCGAAGCGCAAAGCTTCTGAGTCTCCCTCACTGCACTCAGTACCCAATGAAGAGCAATGGCAACCTAGTTGTCCGAAAGATTCAGAATATTGAAGCTTCAACATTAAAAGCAATGGAGCTAATTATATATATACATGTGTATGTATATGTGTGAAATTCCCTTGGAATCATTTATCCCTGTGAAATTTCTTCTATACATGCACACACACACACACACACACACACACACATGCTTTCACATACACTTTGACTACCTTTAATGTACATGGCTTTTCTTTTACCTAACTAAAAGATTGCTAGGAAAATAGCATAATTTTCAACATTTAGGTTCCAATTAATTTGTGACTAACTTTCTAACTTTTCAAATGTTTAAATCAGGACCAAAAGTCTTAAGATTGTTAGAAATAAAAAAATATGCCAAGCAAAAGGTTATCGATTAGTCACAGTATGCATGAAAGTATCTATGATTAAAAAACATGAAAACCACCATGTTCATTTAATTTCATTTCTTGTCCACAAAAGTGATGAAGAAAACATATCCTGAAAGCATCCAAGAAGTATATTTGAATTGATTTTTTAAACATCTTGTGTGACTTTATTTGTTACAGACTTGGGAAAACCTCTGAGCCTTGGAGATGTAGTTAGGGAGTCCCTGAAAACAGCTCACATAGCTTCCTGCCCCCACTTCTTGCCTGCGATAACCATCCCTGCCTCTCCCCCTCTTCTCATCAGTAGAGACAAAGAACACGCAACAGCTCTTTATTTGCTGTCCAAAAAATGAAAATTAAAATGACACTGTATGCAAACAGAATTTAAGGACTTTTCAGTATTATTTATCTTAGATTGTGAACTAAAGCGCTAAAATGTTGACTGTTCCTGTTATTTCCCTAGTGGATTTTCAATTAGCTATCATGTTTTAATTTTCTAGTGTGTGACTTTTTGTCTCCCACTTTGATTATTGGTAATGGGTTGGTATAAAGTTTATTTTATTCATCTCCCAGCTCTAACACTTAGAGAATTGACAAGCTCTGAAGATTTCTAAAAGACACAATCAGTTACTATGATGAATAAATGTATAATAACATTCATATATTATAAAGCATAACATATTAGCATATGTCATATGTCAATGTTAATGTATATTTATTTTATTCTAGTGAAATTTACTACCTCAATTATTTCCTTAGTTTTTTAAATGTAACTATCTGGCTGGTGTTACCATGTGGCTGGTTCATCTCTCAATTTAGAATTACAAGGTAGAGAGTCGAAACAAGACTGAGCAAAGTGTTTTATTGTAGAGGGAAAACAGAAAGCAACACTAAGGCAAAAGCAAGCAATGAACCCTAGAGGGAACCCAGATGTGTTGCCAAAAAGACTTTTTGTTCAGGGGTTTGTCTACAAAAAAAATGAATACATCTCAGCCAAGTTGACATCAACCTATGGGGTTACAAGTGGGAAGTTTGAGGTAGAAGTGGGTTTATAGGAACTTGGTGCATGTACCGGGCGTACTTTTGTAAGCACTATCAATTGTAACTTTAAACAGAACAAAGACATTCCTTAGAGCAGTCTGAATATCTCGTTGCTGGGCAAACCTGTCCCACCAATCTAATGAGGCCATTTTGTTGTTGAGCCTCTGGTGATCTGGCCTTGGCCATCGTGTCCCTCACTGAATCTTTCTGCCTCCTCCTTGGCATGGCTTCTTTCCCTGGCCATCTGTCCCTTCTGTAACACTTGCTGTTTAGGACGCTTCCCACGCTCCCCTCCCCTCAGTGTCACTCTGAGAAATCCCCTCATCTTCCCTCAGGGTCCTGCTCATCTGCAGTGTCACGCTTTACAGACCTGATTGTTTAGGCAACCGCTGGGTCTTCTTGTTAGGTTAGGAAATTGACACCCAAGCCTTAGGAAACAGAACAGAAGCCCAACCACACCAGTGGGGCAGGTTAGTGGTTCATTTTCACCGGGTCTCTTGTTATCTCCCTGATTCAGTGTGCATTAATTTCTTTCTTTCTACTGAATACTTATAATTTTCAAGTTTCATGTATCTCAATTTCTGGTCATTTGTCTTCCTGGCTATATGCTTTAATCCCACGAGTAATGAGTGCTTTTCTACATCATTTTACTTCCTTCTATTTATTTTGTGGAGGGTGATTATTTACATTCCATTTTAGATGAGCTTGCATGATTTAGATGGCACAGCCTGAAGGTATTTCTAAGGAAGCGAGTCTATCTTTATAATAATTTAACCCCCTAACAACTGGTAATAAGCCTGCCTAGATGCCAACACACTTCAGATTGATTATTGTTACTAGTCAAGTTGCCTAGACTTTCTCCATAAGAATGTTTCATTGCTATTGTATTCTGACATGTAAAGACTCAGTTTATGACAAGGTAATTAAACCATGTAATTATGTTTAAATTTGAGTTTGTATATACATATACATAGATTCTTTCAAATGGTTATCTACTGCCATTTAGCTACAACAACCACCCATTCCCAAGAAGATATAAAATCTTACACTTTATTCATTTTACTTGCAGTAATATAGCTGTCAATGTACACTTTATTATTTCAAAGAGTTACATAGCACAAGTGATTTATTTTTTAAACAGCTCTTGAAAATGTTGGCAAAAAAGGCTTTTACTTTTGTTTTAGATCAAATTTATACTGTCATTTCCAATATTAATACTAGTTTTTCACTGAGTACCCTAATGCTATGCTTTGTTATTGATTTCAAGATATATATTTTAAAATCCACAGATTACTTACATTAACTGCTTAATTATAAAATATCTTGTGTGCATGTAGTTTATTGATTTTTCAATAAAGTAAAAGCAAACAGCCCCCAATCATAAAATGGCTCAGGACCAGAGAAACCTTAAAACAAATATACATGGCTATCAAGAATCAAAGATCGAAGATGTACAGTCTGTGGTCAATTCATTTGGTGGTGAAAGGGGAGGGTTTTGTTTGGGAGGCAATAACAGGGTCACTTTTGCCCATACATTTGTGAGAAGCACGGGGAGAGAAGAAAAGAATTTAGCAGGAAACTCTTCAGATTTGATTGGCAGCAGTTACTTTTGGCAGATAGAAGCATTTCATTAACAGCGATGATTAGTCCTCCTCAAACGACATTAGGCCTATCCTCTATTGTATTAGTTAATGTCCTTAGATTAAGGTACAATAGCCAAAGAACAGTTTTAGATGCTTAATTTGTATTGGCCACTGTTTACTGAGTACCAGTTGTGTGCCAGATACTTATCCGAAGTACCTGCAATAATGTTTTTGAATTCTTACAACAACTCGAGATAGGAACTATTATTAGTACCATTTTGCACAAGAGAATCCTGTGCTTATGGTGCAATTAATTACACAGAGTCAAACAGTAAGTGAAGGCTAAACTTGAGCCCAACAGTCTTACTGCAGCATCTTTATTCTGGATCCTGAGTTTGTATTAATATTTTTCCATCTTCCTGCTAAGGAACAGGTTATTCAAAATATAAGTATATCTTCCAGCATTTCAGGAGAAATTCATCTCTCACATATGTATATACCCTCATCGCAACATTCAGTGACGTTAGCATTGGGATTCACTAACAAGTGATGCTAAAGAAGGCAGAGGTTTTGTCCAATCACAACAGCAGAAATAATCTCTTTGAACAGTAGTTAAGATTTTATATGCTTTCCAGAAGAAACATTCATGAGATTTCCAGGATAAAGAATTAATTGGTTAAAACAAGACTTGTTATGTGAAATTAAATAATATTCCATGTACCATCTTGTTTTGATTTGCCTTATAATGTTTCCCATTGAGGAAAAATTGAAGTCACATACAATGCTTGTGGGGTGTTAAAGTTATCATGTTAATTTTATATATATGTACATAGATAATTAGTATTTAAGGCAAATATTCTCCCTAATGGGAAAAATGTCCTATATATGTTTAACTTAAAAAAAGAGCCAAGAATAAAGAGGCTCAGTGGTGATATCCTAATACCTTTCATGGTGAGTGACATATAGTTTTCGTTCTTCTAATGGTAGTGCAAGTCAGAGGGCAACTGAAGCTGAAAATGTATTTTTCATGTGCTACTGTGGATGCAGTTCTTAAGCAGACTTTCTTTTGCTCTCATGAATTCACAGTTCTTACTTTCAAATATCATTGGAAAGAGTATGATGGTCTGAGGCCATTCACACATTCTGACATGGTCCTTTGAAAATATAACTTTTATTTACATTCTCATGAAACAGATATACCAAATTTATGAAATGTAAAAAACAAGTTTCTACTCAAATCAGAAATAAATCTATAAACCTCTCTTCAATAGACAGGTTTTACAGTAGTAGTCTTTCCTTTGCCCACTGCTGAGACTCTGCCCTTTAGATCATAGCAGGCTGTTGAGAGAAGTTAAACTGCCACACTCACTGACAGCAGCAGAGAATTCCTTGGTTTGACTCTCAAATGTTTTAGAAAACCCAAAGGAATTACAGTCGTGTGACATTTAGACATCAGGACTTGGGTTTCTTGGTTAAATTTTGCCACAGGAATAAAATGAAATGAGAGAAAAAAAAGAAATGCCTTCTTTGAGAAACTAATTTCTCATATACTTTGCGTTCCCTTTTCCTTATCTCAGAGGTTCGTTCGAAGATTCAACAACAAGATTTTACACAGCATGTGTCGTAGAAGCTTTTGCTTATCTCCATTCCAAAGGAATCATTTATAGGGACCTCAAGCCAGAAAATCTCATCCTAGATCATCGAGGTTATGCCAAGCTGGTTAGTGCATTTTACATGGCTTCTTTTCCTGCATGTTTCAGATGGCATTTGTTAATAAAATTGTGTTCATTTGCCAATATTGTGTTCTATGTTAGTGTTGTATCTTTTCTTAAAGGTAGGTTTTGGTATTTCAGTTTGCAATGAAATATTGTTACTTATGTAAAAGTTACCAGAAACTAAATTGGCTAAGTTTGAATTAGTAATATCCTGACAAAACATGCCTTGTTACAAGTATGAGAAATCATCCTTGATAGTAAGTGTTCACAGAGCTCAACTGAAGGAGCTTATAGAATTTATTGCTTCTAGGCAGTGTATGTTTGTAGTATAGACAACTAAGAAGCATTTTAACATTTTAGATTTTAAAACAATTCTGGGGGGAAAACCGTGCTTTGAAGATAATGTGACCAAGGCTATCTTAATAAAATAGTGTTAACAATTGGTTAGAAGTTCTAAAGATTTACTGTAGGAGCAAATTTCTCTTACTTAAAAGTATATAACATTTTTGGGCTTGGATCAGCCAGTACCTAATTGTGTTTTTAAATTTTGTAATTTTTATTTAGTAGAAAAATGCAATTGTAGTCTCAACTGAATTGTTCTAGAAAGTAAATAGGTTTTCTACATTTGCAGCTCCTCCTTCAAAAGGTTTTTAGAAACCTCAAGGTTACATTTCAATTTTATCTTCTGTTTACCAAGGGAAAGTCTTTGGTACCATAGTTGTGTTACTTATTTCCCTCAACAAGAAAGTGGATTCTCAAATAATTAATACTAGGTGAATTGTCACCTTCATGAAGTCCAGTCTAAATCATACATTACCTGGGAAAGATGTTAGGTAGGCCTACCAAATGTTCTAAATTTTTGAGTAAGAAAGAAACCTCATTAAAAAAATAAAGAAATCTCCTGTGATATAAAAATGGGAAAAATAAAAAGTATTTCCAGAAAGAAAGATCTGCTTTTTCCTTTTCATGTTATGCATTTTATCTAATACTCAGATTTCAAATTTTGCTTTGAAAGGAGTTTAAGCAGGTTACTTTGTTTGCTTACAATATACATGATTTCTGTTTTTATGTTTTTAATTGTTGGTATATTTCAGCAAAATAACTTGTGCATGTTTGACCTCTTTGTGAGAGACAAGGTGGTTTGATGTGTTTGTAGTTGTGTCTGCGGTGCTAGTTATTCATAAGTGACTTAAAAATCTTGTTTTTCTAATATCACAAGGTTGATTTTGGCTTTGCAAAGAAAATAGGATTTGGAAAGAAAACATGGACTTTTTGTGGGACTCCGGAGTACGTAGCTCCAGAGATCATCCTAAACAAAGGCCACGACATTTCAGCGGACTACTGGTCTCTGGGAATTCTAATGTATGAACTTCTGACTGGCAGGTATGGACATTTATAAAGGATTGCTAGGAAAACTAGAGTACAAACAACTACATGCTCTACATGACTCTGTCACACAGATTTGACCATCTCAACATTATCTTGCCTTATGTCAGTACCACATTCATGTAGTTAGGCAATAAATTCATGGCGCTAGATTTAAAATATGTCAGATGAGGACAACAGATGCAATACCAACTTTTAGACTCATTAATGCTAGTTGTGTGTGTGTGTGTGTGAATGTAAAAAGGTCCCATATCTTTATTTAAGATTTTTGAGCCCTGTCATTTAGCAAAAATTAAAGCAAGGGAAGTTTAATTATATAGGGATTTCTAAGGTCAAATACCTATAGAAGTAAGAGGACATGTAAGGGGCTGGAGATTTAGCTTAGCGACATAAGCACCTGCCTTATAAGTGTGTGGTTGTGAGTTCAATCCTTGGTACTGATAAAAAAAAAAGAGGATATGTTAGCAATTTTTTATATCTAAATGAAATATGAATACTTTGCTGATCTTTTGTGTCATCTTCTGATCAACAACTTAAAAAAGGTATTAGGGATACCACAAGATGTATGAATGAATTATAAACTCCTCATGGACTCAGACTAAAAGAAAAAGGAATGCATCACATGACTTGTGTTAAAGACAGTGAGTAATAGAATCATGATGACTGATAAAGGTCAGAAGAGGGGTAGGTTTGTCCAAGGGGCTTTTAAAGAATACAAGACTTTAGCTGGGCCTTAGACAAAGAATAAAATGTAGATGTAGAGAGAAAGGGCATTCCAGGAGGAGAGATAAGACTGTGCTACAGTTACTAACACTACAGCTAGTATATGATCCATCAACCCACTTCTGAGTGTATTTACAAATGAAAAGTCATTGACTGCTAAAGAGAAACCTGCACTCCCAAGTTCACTGCAGAACTATTCAGAAGAGCCAAGGAATAGAAACCACCTAAGTAAGTGCCTAAGATACAGATAAGGAAAATGGTTGTCAAAGACAATCACATAAATGTAAAAGCAAATTTATTTATAAAAGAGTATTAATAATAAAAACCCAAATTTGGTTCTTCCTTACTTTTTAAACTACAGATCAAAATTGGCAAGTTAAGAGAGTGAAGAGAATATTTAACCAAAGCATCAAATGAATAGAAAGTTTTAAAATTCTAAGATGGTTCAAGTTTTAGTCTTCTGTATATAGAGAGCTAGTTTTTGCAGCACCATTTATTAGAGATGCTATCTTTCTTCTAGTGAATATGTTTGACCCTTTTGTCAAAAATAAGGTGACTGAGTGTGTTTGTAATTGTGTCTCCATCTTCTAATCTGTTCCACTGGTTGTCAGGTCTGGTTTTTTTTGTGGTGTACTTTTTTTTTTTTGCCAGTACAATGCTGATTTTCTCACTGTAGCTCTGTAGCATAATTTCAGTTCAGGGATTGTGATGCTGTCTGTCTTGCCTATGTTGCCCAGAATTGCTTTTGCTATTCTGGTCTCTTCTGGTTCCAGATGAATTTTAGGAATGTATTCCCTTGTTCTGAGAGGTACGCAAATGGTATTTTGATTGAGATTGCATTAAATCTGTATAACAATTTGGGAGAATGACCATTTTCACTTTGTTGGTTCTTCCTCTCCATGAGCAGGGATAATTTCCATTGTCTGATATTCTCTTCAATATCCTTTATCAGAGTACTTCAATTTTCAATATATAGATCCTTTATTTCCTTTGTTAGATTGATTCCTGAGTATTTTATTTTTTAGTTGTTATTGTAAAGGGTGTGGTTTCCCTAATTTCTCTGTCAGTGAGTTTATCACCATGCACTAAGCTAAAGATCTGAATATGAAATCAGGAACACTAAATCTACTAGAAGAGAAAGTAGGTAAAAATCTTGAAAACATAGCTGTAGGTAGAGACTACATGACCAAAACCCGTACTACATGGGAAATACTTCAGAAAATCAACAACTGGGATCTCATCTTATTAAAAAGCTTTTTCACAGCAATAGCACTGACAACATGAAAAGACAACCCACTGAATGGGAAAAATTATAGTCAATTGTCCCTCAGACAAAGGATTTCTATCTAGAATATACAAAGAATTGAAAAAAATCAGAATCCACGAATTCAAAGACCCAATCAAAAAATGGGCACCTCAGCTGAATACACAATTCTCAGATGAAGAAATACAAGTGGCAAATACATATATGCAAAAATGTTCTGTATCACTGGTAATTTGAGAGATGCAAATTAAAATAACACTTAGATTCCATCTCACCCCAGAAAGAATCATCAAGGAATTAACCAATAAAAAAGGCTAGAGGGGATATGCAGAAAAAGAAACCCTTAACTGTTGGTGGTATTGTAGATTGGTACAATCACTGTGGAAAATCCATGGAAAACTAGGATTAGAGGTCTCATTTTACCCAAATATTCCCTTTCTGGTTATTTCCCCAAAAGAATTAAAAACATCATATCCCAGAGATATATGTGCATCCATGTTTATAGCAGCACAATCTGTAATAGCTAAATCTTGGAAACAACCCAAATGCCCATCCACCAAAGAATGGATAAAAAACATGTATTTTTATACAATGGAATATTACTCAGCTATAAAGAAGGATAAAGTTAAGATTTTTATAGGTAAATGGATCAACTTCAGACCGTACTCATAACTGAAATAAATCAGACTCACATGTATAAACATCATATTGCCTCCCTGGTGTAAGACAGTGAAAGAGTAAGTAAGTTCTAAAATGTAAAATAGATATTGTGAAATGAGAAGAAATTTTTCAAAAGGAAAAAGGAAGTATGATGGGTGAAATGGGAAAGGACAGTTTGGAAAAGGGAAAAATGCAAGTGAGTCACACTGTTAGTGCCTCCTAGTTCATTGAAAAGAAGATTTGTGCTAAAATTGATTGGAGAAATTTTTATGTTCATATCTTGTACTTTGAGCAACTACTTTAACGATTACAATGTGTAATGTATTAACTATTGTTATTCTATTATTTAGTTATGAAATTTTGTTTTACCTCTTTTCCATAAAAAGATAAAGTTGTTATTAAAGGAAGTGTATGTTACCTCATTTTAAAAAGTGATCACATTGACAGTTAGATGGGGGTGGAAAATGATGTGTCACATATGTGGAATATACTGCAAACGTGTACTAAAAATTTTTTAAATAACATTGACAATTATTACATAAGACATATTAAAGTAAACAAAATGCTGTAGAAAGAAAATCAAAATAGATATCATCACAGCCCTTAACTAATGAAAATGTGCTATTCTCTGTTTTAAGCCTCTTTCATAAAAGAAAATAGTTTAAACTACTAATAAATATGAGGGGTAAGAATGAAATGCATATGATGTTTTCCAAAGAGACATGTATTAATAAAATTAATTAAAAAATATATAATAATCATGCTTAAGTTTGTTATAGATTATCACAGTTACTAAAACTCTGTGCTTAACAATTAAAATTTATGGTATGTAATAGAGGTTATCACTTACTGTTTGCCAGTATTTAGTGATTAAAGAAAATGTACTTCACAGTGCCAGCCTGGCAAGTGGGAGGTTGTAAGTTCAGTTCCTGGGATCTACCCTCTCCCCCCAAAAAACAGAAAGAAAGAAAAAGAAAATGCACTTACTTGAAAATAAGTTTGATTTACCTAAAAATATAACACTACAAAAAAAAAATCAACAGATCTTGCTTATAGGATTACTTTCTTGCTCCTAAAGAGGATGCCTGGGTTAGGTCATCTGGTGTGAACTGATGAACAGAGGGAGAAGGAAAGTTATTCTGTGGAAGCTTGAGACCTGGGAATGCTTGTTGATTGGTTCTTTGTTAATTGCAAAGTACTAAACTAAATAGTGGAAAATAAAAGTTAGTCTAACAGTGAAAACAGGTAGCTATAGAAATCAAGTACGTAGTATTATAAGGTACAACAAGTGGAGTAAACGGTGCTGTAAGAAAATGTGACAGGGGTCTGTACAGTTTAAAAATAAATAATTGGCTTAGGTTATTACATAATTTTTGTTGAGACAGGTAATATAATCAGTTACACTCGGTTGACCTGAATAGCACTTTTTGGAGGAGCAAGCTGACCCTTAAACTGAGACTAGACCAAGTGAGACCTTAGCCGGATCAACATGGACAGAATCTACAGGAAAAACGAACTGAACCTGGGCGGGAAAGGACCCAGCTTGCAGAACAGCAGAGAAGCCACCAGGCCAAAAGCCCGCGGGGGAGCGGGGCGGGGTGCTGATTTGCTCCCCTGGGTCAGAGGATGTTCTTGTGCCAGATAATTTGAGATTTCACCTAAGGGTTACCAACAAGTTAATTAGTGTGAGAAAGGC
The DNA here is from genome assembly GCA_004027455.1 of Hydrochoerus hydrochaeris. Lineage (NCBI taxonomy): Eukaryota > Metazoa > Chordata > Mammalia > Rodentia > Hydrochaeridae > Hydrochoerus > Hydrochoerus hydrochaeris. The sequence continues at coordinate 40,978 of PVLA01003570.1, read as the reverse complement.
CAGAGAGTTTAGGAGAAAATGTGAGCGACCCAGAAAGCAATTTACAGGGCAGGGCTTTCACAGTGGTTTGCTGTTAAGCCAAGTTTCGTTCCTCTTTCACTCAAGGTAAGAATTGCTATTACTTGTGAAATTTGTGAAGACGTGAGTATTCTGATTGAAGGTGTAGAAATCCCCTCTTATTTTCTCTTACTGTCCTCTCTCTTTTGCAGTCCACCTTTCTCAGGCCCGGATCCTATGAAGACTTACAACATCATACTGCGGGGGATTGACATGATAGAATTTCCAAAGAAGATTGCTAAAAACGCTGCTAATTTAATTAAGAAACTATGCAGGTGAGTGTTTTAACCACAGTATTTTTTGAAAGGAGCATCATGTGAAAAATTTGTTTAACAAAATTATTATCTTACTTTTAGGGATAATCCATCAGAAAGGCTAGGAAATTTGAAAAATGGAGTGAAAGACATTCAAAAGCACAAGTAGGTATTTTTTTTCTTATAACTCTAGATTTTAGAGTTTAGAAAACCTGAGGAGTGTTTCTCCAAGGTGACATTTTTTGCATTGGTATATGGCTAATATAGTTATCACCCAGGAACACCCAAGAGAAAATGCAGACATAGTCGACTTTCAAAGGTTTGTTTTGAATGTTTTGAGCTTTATTTAAATACGGCTGTGAGCCCGCACAGGCAGAAAATTTGTACTTTTAATTTGGAAAATCTATTCTCTACCAGACTATGAAAAACAAAGTTCTCCATTACATCATACCTTATTTGTTAATTAAATGGAAAATGTATATTTTCAAGACAGCTCCCAGGTAGGTGATATAACAGAAAAGCAATGCAGAGCTGTATCTTCAGCATCGAATCTTCTCTGTTTTGACTGTATACAGCTAAACTAACCCAAATGGTCATCTCTCTTGGACTGTTTGTCTAACAAGACAGTTGACATCCTTTCAAAGGAACTTATTTACTGCGATACCTCAGAGCCTGTATCTAGATACCCTGCTAAGAATTTGGTATAAGCATTTGCTAATAGAGACAAAGAAACCTTGGTGTTACAGTAGAGGATAACCAGCTGAGGCTACACTCTGACCCGTGGACAAGGGTGGGAGGGAGGTTAGTTATCGGTCCTGACTTTTCATCTCCCGATTCTCTCTCCTTAAAATAAAGTGTCCTGAAAGGGCTTTGCATATTATGACATTTATTAAATTATAGTAGATTGGAAACAAAGTCATACAGACATTATGACTGAAGTAACAGGATAAAGGTGTGTACGGATTGACAATTATACTTTTAAAAATATGCATTGCATAAAGTAAGCTAATTTAAAAACGCTTCAATTAAATGAACATTTTTTTCTCATTAAAATGTTCACCTGACTGCTTTCTACTACATGCTAATCTGGTATTTTGTAATGAGAAGACTTTAGCTGAGATTCAAAGCCTGTAACTGTGAATGTTTTTCTTTTCCAGATGGTTTGAGGGCTTTAACTGGGAAGGCTTACGGAAAGGCACCTTGACACCTCCCATAATTCCAAGTGTAAGTGGACTTAGAGCTTATCATCCTGCAACACACAAGATGGTGTTTATATCTGCCAACAAAACCTTATTTTTAAATTTTATCTGATGACCACATTAAATACAAAAGAAGTGTCATGTGAAAATAATGTCATGTTCTAAAATCCAAATTTAAAAACATACAAATTTGGGAATAGTTACTATGTGTTTTGCACTTACCTTTTTTGAGTTTCATTTAGTGATAAGTAAGTTAACTTTTGTTAGTGTAAATGCTAAATACAGGCAGATATGAGTAGGAAATGATAATGAACCTGCAGTTATCAGTTTTATCAGCTGTCATTTCTTAGCCAGTGTAGTTCCATTTATGTTCCCTCCATAGTTCTTCCTTGCCCTCCCCAGTGTGATTTACAGGACTTCTGGGCACGTTGTGTGTCTTTCAATCCTTCTGAGTTTTAAAAGAGGAAGATTCTCTTTTGTGATAGACAGTTTACTGAGTGGACTGTTGATATGATGTTAACCTGAAACATATCTCAATTGATTGCATTTTTATTTTTCATCAGTAATGTGTATGTTTCATAAAATATTTGACATCATAATTAGAGAATAAAAGAGCAATTTGTGGTTCTGGGACTTTCATTTATGTGTTGCCTATCTCAAGACTAAGTCAAGACTGCTATTTATGCAGAGACACTTTCCCTTGTGAGATTTATCTCTGTACTAATATTTGTTTTTCATTAAACAAAACAATATCATGTCAAGATAAAAATTATCATGTCTCAGATTACAGAAGGTAACTGCATTCATGAAGTTTTATTTTTAGAACAAGAGCAAAGTAAGAAACTGGTGGAGATAAATGTTAGACCCATATTACCTTAACCTAAAATTTAACAGGGGTCACTTTTTATGGGTTTTTACTGATGTCTTATAGATAGGGCTTGGCCCAGTGCATTTTCAGTAACTTTGTTCAAGTTTAGAACTGGCTTTTGTTAAGTTTAGAATAAACACACAAGAGCCTTATATGGGCTAATGAGCCCTAAGGAACCTAACTGCTGACCGCTTCTCCAGCCTCACCCTATTTATTCACCTCCTTTTTTATGGAGTAGTTTTATAGGCATATCTTCCTTAATTCAGAGCACAGACCCTTCCCCCAATCTCAAGATTTTTTCATATGCTTTAATGTCTTTATTAATTATAAAAAATGAAATCTGCTTTGGAATTCTACTACAGAAATCTGGGTGCATCTTGATACTCATCCTCTCACGTTTCAGGTTGCATCACCAACAGACACAAGCAATTTTGACAGTTTCCCAGAGGACAGTGATGAGCCACCACCTGATGACAACTCGGGCTGGGACATAGACTTCTAATGTATTTCTCTTACCTGCTTCTGCCTTGCTGAAGACAGCTTTTTCTGAGACACAGCTGCCAGCAAACTTGAGGGAAAGAGAGAAGATTAGTGCTCGGGGTCACCATGATGCCTTTGATCGATGCTGCTCCAGTAACTACAGTGGCATTAAGACTTATGCTTAGATGACAATAGTGCTCTTTACATGTTTTCTGTTTGAATCTAAAATAGCAGTTGACATGGTGGTCCTGAAGCAAAGTCTTTAACCAGGAAAGAGATGTTTTCTGTTGTTGCGATGGTCTTGCTTTGCTCTGATAATCCTTTGAAAGACTGTAGGAAACACATCAGTCTAGTAAAAGAGTCTGTACCTTGCTAGCATTGTCTAGGTAATGAAAAAATAATATATTGGGTACGATAGGTTACTATGGTACAGAATTTAGGCTAATCCCTTTCTTCAAGTAAAGGTTGTAGGGTCTCTTACTGCAAGCCGGTGTATATACCGTATGAGAGAGGACCACACATCTGTGGACCACAGAGTTCATGTCAAATCAGTGCTAACAGTTTCATGATTTTATTTCCCAGCAGTGCTGACGACAAGACTGAATGTTACCTTTTCTTTCAGACAGATTTTAAAAATTGATATGATAAAAGCACAACTGCTATGGATTCTGCTGTGAAACCTTCACAGCAGGTATATACGCGTTTTCACAGAAGATGGAAAAATGCATGATATTTGTTTCTTTTGATAAATTGGCATGACAGAGTGGAGAAAAAGGCAATTCACAAAACCATTTCACATTTTTAAAAAGATGTTGTACTTAAAGATGGTCCTGGGAATAAATGACTAGCAGCCAATTGGTTTTATTTATTACCTAATATGCCCTCAAACTGAGGATTAAAATATTCCCTTTTATAAAAAATAAACCCTTGGGATGAGGGTAGGTTAGGGAGGGAGGGAAAAATACCCATCCAAAAAGTAAAATAAAAAAAAAACTATATAGGTGCTATGTATATCTTTCATCTGTAATGTCAATGTCTGAACAGACAACACAAATTCTAATCATTATATGTCTAGCCAGATTCAAGCATTTTCACTAAATTTATTAAATCAAACTCATGTCAGATTTCACTTACACAACATAATCTAGATTTGAGAGGAAAAATGGTGATTAAAAATCTATTTGAACTAGCCTTTTGTCTTAGGCCTGAACCAAACAGAGAAAGAAAGAGCGAGCATGAGAGAAATAGAGAGAGAGAGAACAAAATCAAAGTAAGCACAAAGGCATGATTACTAAGATCTACTAAATCAGAAACCTTACTTATATGAGGGCAGAGAACAGGAAAGGAAACTGCCCATCTGTTGATTACTTTTTTTCTTGATGGAACGCAAACACTTGTAGTATGAAAGGACTAGAGAGAAAAACAAGAATCTGATATTTTAAAAATAAAAAGTTAAATAAAGAGGAAAAAAACATTATGATCCTGAAATTTCATACTAGCTAGGAAAGACTAGATTTGAAAACATCAAACTGATTTTCTTTTTTGTCATAGGGAGCAGAATCTGCAAATTAAATTGAATCTGTTATTGGCAGGCTAGTTGACCATGATTAGCTGTCATACATAGCAGAGCTATTTGGGAAGCTTTTCCTGGACAGATAACATTATATCCATGCAGATAAATGGGTAACCTTCTGCTGTTTCGCTGATTTGGAGCTGTATGTAAATTTTGTATAATAAATACAGGTTTGCTTTTATCCAACAGAGTTTTTAAAGTCAGTCAAATGTACACATTACCACAAAAATATGTCCAGTTAGATCATATAATAGCCAAGAAAGCATATATTATGAATTTTATTTTAAATAAAACTACTTTAGAATGTGATATCAGAATAAAATATTCTAAAATAATTTGGAAGATAAAACTACTAAGGGTATATGATATACAATTAGAATAAAGTTTAAAACTTTGATCCTAATATATTATTGTGTTTTTGGAACTTTCCCTCCTATAAACAATTTCTCAAAATCAATCTATTTGCCAAGATGTATGTTTTCTGCTACAGATTTTAGAATATAAAGTTAAACATATCAAATTCCAACACTGAATACTATTTCATAAGTTTTATACTTCTTTTCATTGGGTTTTAAAATTGTACAATTCCACATTATCTTATGTTTTCAATAATGTTCATTGGAGGTGCTGTTTAGGCATGCTAAAGGCTTGCTAGAATAATGAAAAAATAAATGTGCTTTTACAATTACTGAAATATCCAAAATACCCTTGAAAAATAAGCACTCACTATGGATTTTGTGACTATGGTTCAAGTCTAAGACAACCCATGATTTGTACCAGTTCTATGAAGAAGGAAGAAGTAGCATTCAGCACAGTGTGACCTTAGTATTTTTGGTTTTTTCTTCCCCGCTTGTAACTGCATCTTTGTTCATTTCACCATGCCATTGCATCAGGATGTCTAAAGCAATCACCAAAAAATAAAAATTACTTACTGATAACATTCATCTGATTTTCAACAGTGAATTTTAAGGGATTAAATCTTGTCTTAATGAAGACACTAGGGCTATAATTCACGATCAGCTTCATAAAGTGCATCTCACTTTATTTCTGAATTTTTCATGGCCCCTCTTTTTATTTCCCTTCAAAAACATCCAAATCAGCTAGAATAGTGCCAACTTGTTTGATTTGTAAACTGACTTTCTTGTTAATACTTTGAGTTTGGGAAATAAGGGCTTTCTGTGTGTGTTAAACCACAGGAAAACTGCAAATTGCAAAGGAAGGAACCTTGTAATATTTGAAGTAAATTGAACTCATTGGAGAAAATGATTTCTGGAAAATTGATATAATTAGCTTTTATGTTTGTTACCTTCTTTATTATTAAGATATGAATAAGATCCATGTCACATTTAAAACAAATCTATTTTCATTATATTCTTTATGAGTCATACTTTCGCTTAAAATTACAGAGCATATGTGTGAATTACATATGTATAACAATAACAAAATCAACTATGAAATCTTTCTCATTTCATTTATGAATGATTGAACTGGTGATGAATTTAAAGAAGTCAGCTACCACATTAAACACAAAGATATTAGAACTGATACCATAAAATAGAGGTGATCTGTGCATTTTCCATAACAATGTTTTGTTTCATAGTAGGACCACAGACAAATATTTATGTAAATAGATATTTTTGTGTGAAATTTTGTGGTACATATATCTTTTTTTTAGTGTTTCACAGCATTATTATTTCATTTTATTTGTATTGAATAATGTTTGTAGGTCCAAGTAGACTTGAATTAATGTCATAATTGTCAGTATTATTGAAGATTATGCCAACAGTACCGTTATTCATCTGTCCTATAGTTTAGAACACGACCTGGCTATCTGGCATTGTTGCAAGTGCCTTAAATTCATGGCATCTTATTAAAAAAAAATGTTGGTGTTATGCTGCATGACAAAGACAAAAACACCTCAAAATGTTGTCCTTTCTTAGCTTGCTGCGTTTTACAGTTCTTTCTGCTAACAATTTATAAGCCTTTATTACATAATATTGATCAATTACAGAAATGATGAAGTTGTTCTCTTATTTCTGTTAAATGTACCAGAGCTGTGTATCTGTTAATGAGATACAGCGTCATTTCTGTGAAATGTATAAATGTATGTGCAGGTCAAATTAATATATGACATACTCTCAGTCTGTATACAGGTATTCCTGTTTTGTTAAGCTGTGCAGATTCAGTTTTAAAATAATTAGTGCAGTCAAATTCTACCACATCTTATTTTATAGTCTCCATTAACAATGGCCCAACCCAAAAGAAAAATTGGAAGTGACTGCTAATCACACCTCGTTATGAAACCAATGATGAAAAAGTACCTTGGTGCACCATTAAACAAAACAGGATTCATTCTCTGAGTTCTTGTATATGCAAATCATTTGTAAGGAAAGTTTTCAACAGAACTAGGAAGCAGAGCATTGCAAGTGTGTTATTAGCCCTCCTCTTTGTCTGCCCCTGCCTCAACAGACAGCTCTGGGACCTTGGCAGTGACTCAGAGGTTTGGGCTTTCTGAGTAAAGACATTTCTGTAAGCATCATCTATCCAATTTATTTCAATGTATGATGTTTTTACAACTGGTCAGTTCTTTTGTATTCCTATAGCTATGGTTATTTGATTGTTCTCTTACCATTTGTTCTACATGAAAGAGTCCTTTGTTAGTCAGAATGCAACAAACTGTCATCAAATGGTCATTGACCACTTGCACTCTTTTGATGTAGATTAAAAACTTTTTCATAAATTTAACCTGCTTTGATTTGCTCTGTATTTTTCCTGCAGCTGTAATTGCCGAGTGCCTGTTGTATACTTTATAGAGTTGAAATAAAAAAAATTACTTTTGAACTTAGTTGATGTTTAATTCCAGAAAAAAATTTAAGGAATAGTGTGAGTACATACTATTTGAGTTGAAATTCTACATAATATTGTAGAATGTCACTACAACAATGGCAAAAATGTTTATAATCCAAACATCCTTCACGAAGCAATATAATTACTATAAAACTAATACAATGCTTTAAAGATGGGAATAATATTGGTCATCCAGTGTGTATGATAAATCAAACATAAGTGACCACACAAAACCAGAAACTAGCAGGTTTACTAGGTTACCACTATAATCACGAGTTGTTCCTCTGATCATTTCTCATCAAACTCTGAAGTCAGCAAATGAAAGGAAGAACTTTCAAATGATTTAAAGTGAAAAGCAAGTTCATAAGTCTTTGTCTAATATTTGTTCACTGGATCCCTCAGTTCATCTTCAAATATGTGAGGAGTATAGATTTGGACAACACTATAGTAATAATACATTCATCTCTCCAGAACCCTTGTAAATGTATTCTCCCTACATTGCTTTTCTCCTCACTGCAGTAAATGACGAAAACACTAAAACTGGTGTAGAATAAAGATTCCTTCAGTTTGGCTGCTTTTCTCTTGTTTACACACATTGCCAGTGACAGTGAGTTAAAAACCCTTGTTTAAGGAAAACTGGAAATTTGGCTCAGTGTATTCTCTCAGATGGAACCAATGAAACACTTTGGGGAAAAAAATGTCAGTATAACACCCAATAGTTTCATTTCTGCTGCAAATAGAACTATAACATAAGCTTTTAGAAGCCATCCTTTTATTTTTCATAAACTAGATCTAAGAATGGCATTACTTAATCCTGAAAGATTATTGTTTCTTATTATTCCCAAATTAGGAGCGGCCCACAGAAAAACACTCGTGACTATTTCAATGAGGCTGAAGAGGCAGGAAGGGTTGGTGAGGGTGAGGATGTCACATCCTTCCATGTGCATTGCAACGGATTAAACCAGCATACAATTATTCAACTACAACAGTAGCTGTAGAATTCGATTTTCAATCTTACAGGGGTAGATGGAAGCTGCAATCACCCATATTGATCACATCATACCTGAGACCACCTTCAGATTCTCAGTTATGGCCTTCAAGGTGACATGCACACAATATTGGGAAGCTGCCACACTAACACTCTTTTCTGAAAGTCCTCTTTAAACTTTTGCTCTGTTTCCATATTCTCCACATCAAAGATCTTAAGTGCTGGAGGATAAAACATTAGTGCTTATCTCTAATAGCTCTGTCTTTCACCTAAACTGAATCCTTGAAACAAAGTACAAATCCACCCACATTATAATGAGTAAAATCAAACACATTAAACTTAACCTCATGACAAAAAAAGTGGAGCAAGAGGAGAAGGAGGAGGAAAGAAAGCAGAGCATAGCTAAAAACTTCAAAGAGTGGCCACAGATTTCATAGAACTTAATGGGCCATATCAACTTATGATTTAAACTAGTGTTTTTTGAACATTAATGTCACAAAATGTATCTGCAGTATAAACTAAAAACATGGATTTCTGTGACTGTGCACACTTACTTTAAAGTATTACCCAGAAATCTTAATTTTTAACAAGCACTCTTAATTTATTTTGATAGAAATATACATACACACACACACCACAGAAACAGTAAAATAGTGTATGGGAATATATTCAAAAAATGGTTGGGAAAAGGAAAAAGAAAAAAATAGGGAAAAAAGTTTATACAGAATCATGGACACCCAAAGCATAGTAAATACCCCCAAAATGTTAACCAATATTTGTATTGCCTTAAATTCTCTTTCCAATTAACTGATGAAAACATGATGCTAATAATAAACATTAAGGAATAGAAACACATGTTGATTTATAAAACCTAAAAGAGACATTTATGCTTACTTTTGGTATCAGTACGTTAGAGCAAGGTACTACAAACTGATCTATATTGAGACTGTCAGTCTCCTAAGGAGAAATAATAATGGACTTGAGGTTTCTGGCCCAAGTGGATTTTGACACCAAGAATTTGCAGTTTCCCTCCCTGGGTATTTCCCTGCCCCACAGAACTGTAGTTTGGCATTTTGATTTGCTTTGACTGTTGAAAAGTAAGTACGTCACTTCACACAGAAGCTGTAAGAGCCAAGTGAACTTCATGGCCCTCTCTTTGCTCCACCGTGTGATGAGCAACTGTTAGGCAGTGGCTGCACTGTCAGCCTCAGAGGGAGAGGGAAGGCAGCGGTGTACAGGAGCAGAGAACCCAGCCAATTCTCCAGGGCTTCGGCCTGGAACGCATGGCTTTCAACCACTAGTATGCTGGTTCTCCTGCTGAAGCATCATTATCCTGCTCACCCCACTGGATAACATGCTATCTGTACACAGAAGACAGACAGGAACTTAGCTGGCCTCTGCAGAGTATGTGGGCAATCTGAATAATCCACTCTCAGGCAAAGGATAACAGAATCAATCTTAAGATCCTCAAACCCCAGAAGAATAAGCTTTGGATGAATGCACAAAGTCCAGTCTTTTGACAAAAACTATCTCATTTAATCAAGTAAGGCCTGAGGAAAAATTCTCAGGACCCAGATACCTAAAATTATACAGTAAGTTAGTTACTTATGAGATTTGTGTGAAGTTTTTCAAATTTAGAAGCACTTGTGTTGAGATATGGAAACAAGGTGTCCATTAGAGGTTATATTAGATGTGAGATTAGGGAATTTAGTTTCTAGGAAAAGTATAATTCTTCTATTCCAGGAAAGACATGAGCATCTGAGAGTTTTGCCAGTAACAAGTTGGGGTAGAAACAAAGTGCCATCTCATCTGTAATTTTAATATCTGCAGTCCTTTAACTAAACTACATGGACCCCAAATTGTTGTAATTTTGTCAATTAATATGATTTACCTATAACCTTGGCTTTCTTATCCATAAGAAAATTTCTAAAATTATTTTTAGGAAGACAATTCTGTGACTCTTAATTTTCTGAATGTCCCATTCCTATTTTTCAAAAGCAACTGTTGGCAGACTATTGCCCATGTGGCTCATAGCCTGCTCTTAGATCATCCTTTTTTTATAGCTGAGCAATATTCCATTTTATAAAAATTCCACATCTTTTTCATCCACTCTGCAGTTGATGGGCATCTTGGTTGTTTCCAGGATTTAATGATTACAAATTGTGCTGCTATGAACATGGGTGCACATATATCACTGTGATATGAACTTTTCAGTTCTTCTGGGAAAATACCCAGGAGGGGAATAGCTGGATTGAATGGGGCTTCCAATCCTAGTCTTCTGAGAATTCTCCATATAGATTTCCATAATGGTTGCACCAATCTACATTCTCACCAACAGTGGAGCAGAGTTCCTTTTTCCCCACAGCCTCGCCAACATTTGTTATCAGTCGATTTCTTGATGGCAGCTGTTCTTTCAGGAGTAAGATGAAATCTCAATGCTGTTTTAATTTTCATTTCTCGAATGACCAGTGATGGTGAACATTTCTTCATGTATTTATTTGCCATTTGTATATCTTCATCTGAGAACTGTGTGTTTATCTCAGATACCCATTTTTGGAGAGGGTCTTTGAATTTGGGGGGGCTTGATGTTTTTCAATTCTTTATATGTTCTGGATATAAGCTCTTTGAGGATTTTCTGGCTAAAATTCTTTTCTACTTGGTGGGTTTTCTCTTCACTATGTTGGTGATTTCCTTTGAAGTGCAGAAACTTTTCAATAATATGAGATCCCAGTTGATTCTTTGAAGTGTTTCCTGTGCAGTTTGCATTTTGTTCATGAATTCTCTGCCTACCCCTGTCTCCAAGACTTCTACCTACCTTGTCTTCCAGTAGATTTAGCATTTCTGTTTTAATATTTAGGTCTTTGATCCATTTGGACTTTGGTTTTGTGCATGGTGATAAGCGTGGATCTAGTTTCAGTTTTTGGCAGGTGGAGAGCCAATTTTTTCAACACCATTTGTTAAAGAAGCTATGTCACTTCTTCCAGTGGACATATTTAGGCCCTTTGTCAAACATCAGGTGGCTGAGTGTCTTTGTAGTTGTGCTTGCATCTTCTAATCTGTTCCATTGATCCTCAGGTCTATTTCTTTGCCAGTACCATGCTGATTTTATCACTGTGGCTTTAAAGTACTGTTTCAAGTCGGGAATTGAGATGCCTCCTGCCTTGCCTTTAATACCCAGAATTGCCTTTGCTATTCTAGGTTTCTTCTGTTCCCAAATGAATTTTAGGAGTGTTTTCTCTAGATCTGTGAGGTATGTCAATGGTATTTCGATTGGGATTGTGTTAAATCTGTATAACAGTTTTGGGAATATGGCCATTTTCACAATGTTTGGTTCTTCCTAGCCAAGAACAAGGAATATCCTTCCATTTTCTAATATCCTCTTCAATCTCCTTTTTCAGCATAGTATAATTTTCAGCATATAGGTCTTTTACATTTTTAGTTAGGTTGATTCCTAATTATTTCTTTTTTTAGATGTTATTGTAAAGGGTGATGTTTCCAGAATTTCTCTCTCAGTGATTTTTTGTTTGTGTACAGGAATGCTAGTGATTTTTAAGCACTGACTTTGTATCCACTGCTGAACTTGTTTATTACCTCTAGTAGTCTTTCAATGGAGTTTTTTGGGTTTTCTATATAGGGTATCATGTCATCTGCAAATAGTGATAATTTAACTTCTTCCTTTCCTATCTTTACTCCTTTCATTTCTCTCTCTTGTCTGACTGCCCTGGTTAGTGTTTCCAGAACTATATTGAAAAGAAATGGTGACAGTGGACATCCTTGTCTTGTTCCTGATTTTAAAGTGAAAGCTTTCTGTTTTTGTCCATTTAGTATAATGTTGGCTATTGGTTTGTCATAGATGATCTTTATAAGGTTGAGGTAGACACCGTGTATTCCAAGTTTCTGAAGGGTTTTTATCATGAACATGTGTTGGACTTTGTCAAAAGTTTTTCTGCATCTATTGAGATGATCATGTGGTTTTTGTTTTTGGCTCTGTTGATGTGGTGCATTACATTTATTGATTTGCATATGTTAAACCATCCCTGCATTCCTGGAATGGACCCCACTTGGTCATGATGGATAATCTTCTTGATGATTTGCTGCATTCTATTTGCCAGTATTTTGCTGAGAATCTTTGCATCAATGTTCCTTAGTGAGATTGGCCTATATTTCTCCTTTTTGGTTGGATCTTTCTCTGGTTTGGGTATCAGAGTAATACTTGCCTCCAGGAATGATTTAGGGAGGATTGTTTTCTTCTCAATTTCATTGAAGAGTTTAAGGAGTACTGGCATCAAATCTTCTCTAAATTTCTTGTAGAATTCAGCTGTGAATCCATCAGGACCTGGGCTTTTCTTTGTTGGTAAGTTTTTAATTACATTTTTAATTTCAATAGCTGATATTGGGTTGTTCAAAATTGCTATGTCTTCTTGGTTGAGATTTAGTAGTTCATATGTTTGTAGAAATCTGTCCATTTCCTCTGTATTTTCCACTGTATGTGAGTAGAGATTTTCAAAGTAGGTATTCATGATCTTTTGAATTTCCATGGGATCTGTAATAATTTCCCCCTTTTCAGTCCTTATTGCATGAATTTGAGTTTTTTCTTTTTTTTTTTTCTTGATAAGGTTAGCTAGGGGTTTGTCAGTTTTGTTTATTCTCTCAAAAAAATAACTTTTTGATTTATTAATTCTTTGTACTTTTTTTAGTTTCAATTGCATTGATTTCTGCCCTAATCTTAACAATTTTCTTTCTTCTATAAGCTTTGGGTTTAGCTTGCTCTTCTTTTTCTAGAAGCTTGAGATGGAACATTAGGTTATTTGTGCTCATTCATTTTCTTGATGTGACAATTTATTGCTATATATTTCCCTCTTAAGACTGTTTTCATTGCATCCCACAGATTATAGTATGTTTTTTCTGTATTTTCATTGAATTATAGGTATTTCTTTATTTCTTCTTTAATTTCATCTGTAGCCCACTGGTTGTTCAAAAGGTTGTTATTTAATTTCCACGTATTTATGCAGGTTTTGCAATTTCTTTTTCCATTGATTTCCAATTTCAGTGTGCTATGGTTAGCTATTATGCATGGGATAATCTCAATACCTTTATATTTACTTAAGAATGTTTTATGGGATAATATATGGTCTATTTTGGAGAATGTCCCATGTGCAGCTGAGAAGACTGTGTATTCTGATGTGGTTGGGTGGAACACTCTGTAAACATCTACTAAGTCCAATTGCTCACAGGTATGATTCATCTGTTATTTCTTTGCTGACTTTTTGTCTAGGTGATCTATCTCTTTGTGACAGTGGGCTGTTAAGATCTCCTGTAATAATTGTGTTCTTGTGTATTTGGTTTTTCATGTCCCATTAGTATCTGTCTTATATAGTTGGGTGCTCCTGTATTTGGCACATATATATTTATAATTGTTAGTTCTTCCTCTTGAATTTTTCCACTAATGAGTATGTAGTGACCTTTTTTATCTCTTTTAATCATTTTAGGTTTGAAATTCAGATTGTCTGCAAATAGAATAGTTACCTCTGCTTTTTTCTGGGTTCCTGTTGCATGAAATACTGTTTTCCATCCTTTGACTTTTAATCTATGTGTTTCCTTTTGGGTCAAATGTATTTCTTGTATACAACATATTGTGGGGGCCTGTTTCTTGATCCATTCTGTCAATCTATTTCTTTTTATAGGTGAATTGAGCCCATTTACATTTATAGATATCACTGATATGTACTGGCTCAACTTTCCATGTTATGTTCCAGTTGCTTCTTTCTGTTTTTCCCCTTATTTAATTGCTTATCCTACCTGGTGTTTTCTTTCTGTTGTTGTTTTGGGGATTGTGGTCATTTTTATTTATATTTTGTCTAGTATGTCTTCCAGTACTCTTTCTAGGGTTGGTTTGGCCTGTATTTCTTCAGTTGTTCTTTGTCATGGAAGTATCTTGTTTCTCCATTAAATTTGAATGAAAATTTTGCTGAGTACATCAGTCTGGGTTGGAAGTTGTTTTCTTTCAGGCCTTGAAATACCTCACTCCAAGCTCTTCTTGACTTGAGGGTTTGTACTGAAAAGTCTGCTGTGATTCTAATGGGCTTTCCTTGATAGGTGAGTTGTGTCTTTTCTCTAATAGCTTTTAGTATTCTGTTTTTATGCTGTATGTCTGAGATCTTAATTATTATGTGTCTGGGTGTGGATTTATGTTGATTGTGACTGTTTGGCATTCTATATGCCTCACT